>LPNX010339089.1:157719-258546 GCA_001517045.1 Pseudotsuga menziesii
GTTTACGAATTAATTACAAAATTATATTTAGATTCTAAACAATTTAACACACACACACACACATGAACTAGATCACTAGGAAAATAAAATTATATATATGAATATGAAATTGCATAACTTTTAAATTATACCAATATTGTTAGCAATGGCATTAGATTCTCCTATCATAGGTTGATTTGCAACTTCTTCTCCTCTGAAGATTGCTCTTTTTTTCCTCTTTCTTTCTCTATCTTTCTCTCTTATTTCTTTGGTGTTGCTTTGATTCCTAGAAGATATTTTACTTCGACGCTTCTTGCTTCTCATTGTGATCAAGATCGAGAATCCAAATTCATACCTACTATAAACACAATATACAATGCTAAATTTGTATTAGAACACAAACATTGTTTCAAATAGGTTAGTCAATTGTGAAGGATAAAATTAGTAACATGTTTATGTTTTATGTTTTATGTTTGTATAGAATTTCTTTACGAATTCAGGTGGGAAATGAGGTCAGGCCTGCTAGTTGGAATGACATTAATGCCAACAATGCCTAAGTTCATTCCCTGGAATTTTTGTATGATTTCTAACAAGAAACCGGAACTCAATCGAGGTCATAGCTCGATCAAGCGTTTCATACTTACCTCGATCGATGCATTTAAATGCCTCGATCAAGCTCCAGACCTTGATCAAGGGCCTGAAAATAGAGAATCGGCCCTCTTATAGGAAAATCAATGTTTCTCTGTGTCTTCTAGGGGTGTAAACCCTGCCATTCATGGAACACAACTAAGCGGAGTTCATACAGATAGATTCATCAATGAATCGTCTTTCCATTGAGGTATCATGCGTGCGTTTTGGAATTCATATGATTTTTTTTAATTAGTTCTAAAACTTACACTTAGAAAACATAACAACAACTTTGAAGCAACTCAAAGAAAATCCATAGGGTAAAAAATACACATCCAAAAATTTCTTAAAAATTCACAGCCCACACATTGACGCGTCTTTTTCAAAAGGGTATCTTTGGTTTTTCAAGTTTTGAAAATAGTGAAAAAAGTTGGGATGGACACACATGTGTATAAAATGGTTGTTGAAATTAGATGTGGTCTATTTCGAAAAATAATTAATAATTGTATATTGCGAAATAAATTAACAAAAAAATATGGAGACAACAGTGCATTTTATGTAGATCATGCTCATATATATATATATATATATTTTAAATTATTAATGTAAGATTGAATTATTGGAGTTGGACATGAGCCACTTATTAACTTCTTCAATTTTTTAAGGTCACACAATTCATTAAATGCAAAATTTAACACATTAAATGACATCAGAATATTTAAAAAAATCTCATTGGGAATACGACATAATATTCTACAATTTGTATTTTTAGTACAAGTCGAAATTCACATGGCATATATGTGTTTCGAGGGATTATATCTAGCACAGGAGTAAAAAATAAGGTTTTCATCACCAAATTTGGCCAAAAAGTGTTACCCACCTTCATGGAATCACCCACATCATATGGGAAGACTGCATCCAAGAGGAGGCTAGAGTAGCCATTAGAGAAGCTCTAATTAAAGAAGATGATCAAGCCCTATCCACCCATACCAAAAGAGGAAAAATTCAATCTAACTTCAAGAAGGTAAGCCACAAGGAGTCTTGACCTCCTAGGAGGTTCTAAAGTAGAAGAGAAAACAATCAGAGAAACTACTACTCCCAAACTCAATGTTACAATTGTCACAATATAAGACACATTTCCAGAGAGTGTCCATTGAAAAAAGAAGAATATAAGACGAATAAAAACAAAAGACATCATGCAAATCTAGCTGAAGATGAGGATGAGGAATAAGAACAAGGACCTCGAAGAAATCAATCCAAATAGGAAGATTAAGAAGAGTATGTATTATTCTCTGCACTCTCCGGGTCTATGACACCTGGATAAGATACATGGCTTATTTATAGTGGTGATTCGAAGAACATGACATGCCACAAGAAAAGTCTATCAAGACTTGAAGAGAATAACTCTCCTTAGAAAGTATCTTTAGGAGATGACTATCAATATCCTATCAAAAGTATTGGTGAAGCAAGATACAAGCCTTGACTCTGGAACTTCCATGAGGATGAAGGAAGTCTTATATGTACCATTTTTGAAGAAGAACTTACTTTCTATCTCAACATTAGATAATATAGGATATAGGGTTTCATTTATAGATGGACAAGTACTTATGTGGCCCAATGGAAAATCAATTGAAGATGCAGTTGTCATTGGTGAAGAAGAAGGAGGATTATATAAACTCAAAGGACATTAAGAAATAACACTTGTTCATGAGACCATCAGATAAAGTGAACTATGGCATAGGAATCTTGCTCACATCAACTATAAGGCACTACCCTATGTGATCATATTAGTAACAGGTTTACCAGATTTAAACATCGATCATGAAGGAACTTGTAAAGGATGTGCAAAAAGAAAGAATATAAAGAATCCATTTCTAAAGAGTGAAAAAAAGACTAAAGGTATGTTGAAACTAATTCACTTGGATGTATGTGGTCCAATTCCCTCCACATATTTGAGTGATTTTGAATATTATGTTACATTTATTGATGACTATTCAAGAAAGACTTGGATATATTTCCTGAAAACAAAGGATGGGGTATTTTGAAAATTGAAGGAATTAAAATCCTTGATAGAGAATCATTAAAAAAAAAGGATCAAGACACTCAGGACAAACAATGGTGGAGAACATACCTCAAAGGAATTTGATGCCTTTTGGAAAGAAGCTAGAATCAAGAGGGAACTAACAATCCTCAACAAAATGGTGTTGTAGAAAGAAAGAATAGAATCATTACGGAAGCAATGAAGACAATGATACATGATCAATATCTTCCTATGCATCTATGGACTAAAGTAGAAAGAATTGTAGTTTATGTGCAGAATCAATTATCACATAGTGCCCTTGGATTCAAAACTCTCGAAGAAATGTACATAGGAAAGAAGCTTGAAGTGAGACATATCAAGATATTTGGTTGTTCATTATATGTTGACATTCCAAAATAAAAGAGAACCAAGTTGGATCCTTCTGAAAAGAAGGGAATATTTATTTGGTACTGTGAAGTCGCGAAAGTCTCCAGGATATACATTTCAGGATTCCATCACATAGAGATTAGTAGGGATGTAACATTTGATGAATAAACAACTCCCAAAATATCTTGAAAGTGTCAACATGAAGAATTACATGAAGAGGATGTACCTCCCACAAAAGTAGGAGTTGCACCCTCTCCTGAAAGTGAACATCAGGAACCCCCTACTACGAACATATCATGAAAGAGAAAGAATGCTTGGGGAAGAGAAATCATACAAGAAGCAGAGAAGTATGGAGCTCCAGAAGGCTCCACAAGAATAATCAAGAGATCAAATCCATTCTCCAGTTATGTATCTTTGATGTGTGATCTTGTAGATCAAGAACCTACTAGTTATGAAGAGTTTGTACAGAAGAAAGAATGTGTAGAACCAATGATAGAAGAATACCAACCAATAATGAAGAATGATGTTTGTGATATAGTACCCCAACCTCGAAGGAAAGAGTGTGGTATCTTCCAAGTGGATATACAAGATAGAACATAAAGTTAGTGGGAGCATTGAAAAATACAAGGAAAGGTCTATGGCTATATGATTCTCTCGGAAATAGGGAATTGACTATGAAGAGACATTTTTTCCAATATAAAGGAACACTTCCATCAGGACAACCATGGCACTTGAATCCATGATGAAGTGGAATATACACCATATGGATGTGAAGACAACCTTCTTGAATGGTCTTATTGAGGAACAAGTTTACATAGAACAACAACAAGGATTTGAACTCGAAGAAAGACGGACTTATGTATGTAAGTTGAAGAAGGATTTGTATGGACTAAAGAAAGATCCTAGAGCGTGGTATGGAAGGATAGATAGCTTCTTGATGAGATTGGGATTTACCAAAATTAAAGTCGATCCGAACCTTTACTTTAAGGTTATGGATGATGAACTTGTCACATTATTACTATATGTGGATGACTTATTTATGACGGGAAATGAGAAACATATTGTAGATTGCAAGGAGACACTTGCCAAAGAATTCAAGATGAAAGATCTTGGATTGATGCATTATTTTATAGTTCTAAATGTATGGAAGAGGCCACAAGGAATATTTATCAATGAGGGAAAGTATGTTGTGGAAATATTTAAAATATTTGATATGTTGGATTGTAAATCCATGGCCACACCCATGGATACCAACCTGAAGTTGTTGTCTGATGAATCATCAGAGTTAGTAGATGTGACCCAATACATATAGATTATTGATTCGTTGATGTACCTGATGAATACTAGTCTAGATATATGATTTGTTGTGAATACCCTAAACCAGTATCTATTTAAACCTATATGTGTTCACCTGATAGTTGCAAAGCATGTAATGAGGTGCCTGAAAGGTACGATAGACTTTGGACTATACAATGATAGAGATAATGAATACATATTGTATGGATATATGGATTCAGATTGGGCAGGAAGTACCTCAGACATAAAGTGCACCTTAATTGGATGTTATTATTTGGGATTTACCATGATCTCATGTTTTACTAAGAAGCAGTACAGTGTTTCTCTCAGTACAGCTGAAGTAGATTATACAACAACTTGTTCTTCTAGCTGTGAAGCCATATGAATTCAGAAGTTGATGTCAAGTCTATTTGATCTAGAGTTGGACACCATAATGATTCTATGTGATAACAAGAGTTGTATAAATATGACAGAGAATCCACTGTTCCATGATTAGTCAAAGGACATAGAAATACGGTATTTTTATATACAGGACATAGTATAGAAGCACGATATAAAGCTCCAGTATGTGCGTACCAATGAGTGAGTTTCTCATGTGTTTACCAAGCCTCTGTCTCAAGTAAAGTTTGAATACTTCCGTGACAATCTTGGAGTATTTTGAAAAGACCTTCTTCGATAGTGATGATGATGTTATATACTTTCCTCACAAGGAGAAATGATGATATGGACCCTCCTCGGAAAGGGGGAATAGGTTGGTGATATGGACCCTCCTCAAAAAGGGGGATCAGGTTGATGATGTGGACGATCCTTGAAAGGGGGAGTAGGTTGATGATGTTGCAGTGGGATTGTATCATCCCTGGACATTAGTCCTAAAGTGATCCATAGAATTTTGTCTCCATGAAGTGATAGGATTCCATCATCCTTGGGATTATGTCCTAATGTGAAACTAGGGATTGGCCACCCCGTAAGTGGCTTAGGACTGCATCATCCTTGGACTTATGTCCTAAAGTGAGAGGTATTGACCAACCCATAAGTGGCTCAATATTGTATCTTCCTTAGAATTATGTCGTAAAGTGAGAGGGATTGACCATCTCGTAAGTGGCTTGAGATTGCATCATCCTTGGACTTATGTCCTAAAGTGAGAGGGATTGACCATCATGTAAGTGCCTCAAGATTGTATCATCCTTGGAATTATGTCCTAAAGTTAGAGGTATTGACCATCTCATAAGTGGCTTAATATTACATAATCCTTGGATGTATTTTCTAAAGTGAGAGGGATTGAACATCCCGTAAGTGGGTTAGGATTGCATCAACCTTGGACCTTTGTCCAAAAGTGATAATGATTAATCATCCCATAATTTGTTAATGTGTGTTACAGTTTATAATGTTTTTGATGATGTTCTTGATAAACATATCAAGTACAGATGTAGAGGATGAAAGTATTGATTGAAATATCAAGTATGGTTGTAGATAACAATGTGGATCGAGTGATTGAGTGCTACAAATTATCAAGTGATCAAGTACTACAAAGGATTGAGCGATCTAGTGCTAGAAAGGATTGAGTGATCGAGTGCTGAAAGGATTGAGTTATACAAAGGATCGAGTGATCGAGTGCCGCAGAATATACATACCAAAGATGAAGATTGATCAATTGTTGCTGAAAAGGATCAAGTGATCAAGTGCCACAGAAGATAAAGACTCACTGCTGTTGAAGATGATGTTCCAACACTTAAGATGTTCAGTAACTTCTCTAGTTACCAATGACTATTGAAAAATTCCAATGACGTATAGGTGTATCATCTTGATGTTGTTGTATATGCTCTCTCTTTGTGTTCCTACAGTTGATGATGTTGTTTTTAGTAGAATAGTATTCTCATTAGGGGGAAGTGTTGAAATATTTTAGCGTGAAAGAATATTCTAAATGCATTTTATTGATGTAACCCATGGGATATGCATTATTACTCCATCGGGATGTTACTATTATATTTGGTCATCATATAGTCATGATGTATAACCTCCATTCTAAACCAGGTCAATAGTACCCTCTTGAATATTGTATAATAATGTTTTGTGCCTTCTTAGGTGAATTCGACCTAGTAAGTTTGTTGGGGCCAAGTTGTTAGGGTAAAATTCAAGTGACGGGAAGAGTATAAACAGAGGAGTTGTGTTACTCATTTGAACACACACACACCATTTGAACACAAATACTCAGTTTATACTCTTTCTGTCACTTGAATTTTACCCTAACAAATTGGCCCCAACACACTTACGGGGTCAAATTCACCTAGGAAGACACAAAAAAATATTATATTATATTCAAGAGGGTACTATTAACCTGGTTTACAATGGAGGTTATACCTCATGACTCTATGATGACCAAATACAATAGTAACATCCCGACGGAGGAATAATGCATATCCCATGGGTTACATCAATAAAATACATTTAGAATATTCTTTGAAGTAACAATATTTCAACACTTTCCCCTAATGAGAAGACTATTCTACTAACAACAACATAATCAACTGTAGGAGCACAAAGAGAGAGCATATGCAACAAAATCAAGGTGATACATCTATATTTCATTGGAAATTTTCAACAATCATCATTGATGTACCTGATGAACCAGTCGAGATATATGATTTGTTGTGAATACCCTGAGCCAATATCTAGTTAAACCTATATGTGTTCACCTGATAGTTGCAAAGCATGTGATGAGGTACCTAAAAGGTACGATAGACTTTGGACTATACTATCATGGAGATAATGAATAAATATTGTATGGATATACGGATTTAGATTGGGAAGGAAGTGCCTCAGATAGAAAGAGAACCTCAAGGGGATGTTATTGTCTAGGATCTGCCATGATCTCATGGTTTACTAAGAAGTAGTCTAGTGTTTCTCTCAGCATAGTTGAAGTAGAGTATACAACAACTTGTTCTTCTAGCTATGAAGCCATATGAATTTAGAAGTCGATGTCAAGTCTATTTGATATAGAGCTGGAAACTACAATGATTCTATGTGACAACCAGAGTTGTATAAATATGACAAAGAATCCAGTGTTCCATGATAAATAAAACCACATAGAAATTTGGTATTTTTATATATGGGACATGGTACATAAGTGAGATATAAATATCCAATATGTGCGTACCGATGAGTGATTTTCTCATGTGTTGACCAAGCCTCTGTCTCGAGTAAAGTGTGAATACTTATGTGAGAATCTTGGTGTATTCTAAAAAGACCTTCTTCATAAGGAGGAACAATGATGATGATGTTAGATACTTTCCTCACAAGGAGGAATGATGATATGGACCCTCCTCATAAAGGAGGAACAAGTTCATGATATGAACCCTCCTAAAAAAGGGGGATCAGGTTGATGATGAGGACGATCCTCGAAAGGGGGAGTAGGTTGATGATATTGCAGTGAGATTGTATCATCCCTAGACATTAGTCCTAAAGTGATCCGTAGAATTTTGTCTCCATGAAGTGACAGGATTGCATCATCGTTGGTCTTATGTCCTAATGTGATAGGGATTGACCATCTCGTAAGTGGCTTAGGATTGCATCATCCTTGGACTCATATCCTAAAGTGAGAGGGACTGAAAAACCCATAAGTGGCTCAGGATTGTATCATCCTTGGACTTATGTCATAAAGTGAGATGGATTGACCATCGCCTAAGTGGCTCAATATTGCATCATCCTTGGACTTATGTCCTAAAGTGAGATGGATTGACCATCCCATAAGTGGCTCAGGGTTGTATCATCCTTGGACTTATGTCCTAAAGTGAGAGGTATTGACCATCTTGTAATTGTCTCAACATTGCATAATCCTTGGACTTATTTCCTAAAGTGAGAGGGATTGACCATCCCGTTAGTGGGTTAGGATTGCATCAAATTTGGACCTCTGTCCAAAAGTGATAGGGATTGATCATCCCATAATTTTTTAATGTGTGTTGTAGGTTATAATTATTTTGACGATGTTCCTGATCAACATATCAAGTACGGATGCAAAAGATGGAATTGTTGATCAAAATATCAAGTATGGTTGTAGATAATGATGTGGATTGAGTGTGCAAAGGATCAAGTGATCAAGTTATACAAAGGATTAAGTGATCGAGTGCTAGAAAGGATTGAATAATCGAGTGCTACAAAGGATTGAGTGTTACAAAGGATCGAGTGATCGAGTGCCGCAAAATATACATACCAAAGATGAAGACTTATCAAGTGTTGCTGCAAAGGGGGAAGTGATCAAGTGCCATAGAAGATAAAGATCAAAGATAAAGACTCATTGCTTTTGAAGATGATGTTCCAACACTGAAGATGTTGGGTAACTTCTCTAGTTACCAATGACTATTGAAAATTTCCAATGACATATAAATGTATCACCTTGATGTTGTTGCATATGCTCTCTCTTTGTGCTCCTATAGTTGATGATGTTGTTTTCAGTAGAATAGTCTTCTCATTAGGGGGGAGTGTTGAAATATTGTAACTTCAAAGAATATTCTAAATGTATTTTATTGTTGTAACCCATGGGATATGCATTATTGCTCCGTGGTGATGTTACTATTGTATTTGGTCATCATAGAGTCGAGGTATAAGCTCCATTGTAAACCAGGTCAATAGTACTCTCTTGAATATAATATAATACTTTTTTGTATCTTCCTAGGTGAATTCGACCCTGTAAGTTTGTTGGTTCCAACTTGTTAGGGTAAAATTCAAGTTACAGAAAGAGTATAAAAAGAGGAGTTGTGCCCGTCATTTGAACACACACACACCATTAGGGGAGTTTTGAGGTAAAAAATAGGCCCCAAAACAAAAATTATTAATTTGTCACAGTTGTCTAGGGATTGAAAACATAGTCTCATAAAGAATTTAGACAATTATGCATAAAATTGGTAAAATGGTGCTGCAATGGAAGTAGCAGCACTGTATAATCAAATGAATAATGAATAATACAATACAATGATCATGTAAGATGAATGAATTCCAAGACAATTTGAATTCCCAAAGAGTTCAGTCGAATTGAATGAATGGGTGTAGCTTAATTGACTGTGAGCCACAGTAAACACACTAGTTAACCAATTGATCAAGTCTTGATTGAATCAATTGGGTCCTAACTGAAGTTGAAGTGAAATAAATGACTAATTCTAACTGAAATTAGCTCAGACACATGTCACTGCATGCCAACCAACAAGTGGTAGCACATCAATAACTCCAATGAACCCTGATGAGGTTAACTGAAGTCAAACTAGCCATCAGAGGTGGTTGGAGGTGCCCCTGTTGAGTCCAGTTCATTAAATATTAATAAAATAATCAATATAATGAATGGAGGTGAATTCAACACTTATCTTAACTGATTGTAACCATCAGTTAGCAATTAGGTGCATTTATGACACTCAGATCACCCCCAGAGTGCCCCAGTTAGCCTCCCCAAATGAAGGAGAAGGCTTAGTTGGCCTACTTGACTGAAGGTAGGCATGGGTGTGCTCATGCTGATGTCATAGAGTGCTCATCTAATGCTTATTAATTCAATGAAACTTAGGATAATGGTTTAACAAGGTCAAATTGACCAAATTAAGTGTGCATGGTGGGTAAATGTCTCCAACACGCCCCCTTAAGCTATACTCAAAAGATGTCAAAAACATAAAATGCATGAAATGTTAGGGTCCCAATAACTAAGGCCATAGGTCACCCTGTACAATAAAAGTAACTAAAATAATGATCAAGAATAAATCTAAGTGAGGAAAAGAGGGAAAACCCAGTGGGAACCCCCCCCCCCCCCTCAAGCTAAACACTGAAAGTAGTCTGATCACCCTGATGAAATCACCCCCAACAATGAACAAAGGTAAGTGAACTCCTTTTCTAAAGTTATCTTGGTGAATATGTCTGCAATATGCTCATCAGTCGGGCAGTATTGCATAATGATGGCCCTGTCATGCATGAATTCCCTGATATAGTGCATGTGTATCTCTACATGCTTGGTCCTCTTCCTGTTAACTGGATATGTGGATATATTAATAGCACTTTGATTATAAAAAAAGAGTATAGTGGAAAAATTACTACCAATATCAAACTATGAAAGAATTCCTTGCAACCAAACAACTTGGATGCAAGTATTCACCGCTCCTCGGTACTCGACCTTTGCTGAAGACAATGCTATGGCAGCCTTTTTTTTCCTAGACCAGAAAATGGGGCCACCACCAAACATGAAGAAATATCTAGAAGTATACTTCTGATCAATAGAATCACCCACCCAATCGGAATCTGTGTAACCAACTAGCTCTAGCTCGGAGTCTGCAGCATATGGCGTAGGTCCTGGTTCCCTAAATATACTGGAGGATCCACTTGGCTACCTTCCAATCACGATCATGAGGCTAATGAATGTATCTTTACACATCATTCATGGCATGATAGATATCAGGCTGAGAATGAGTCAAGTAGAGAAAGATACCTATCAGTTGTCGATAAATAGTGCAGCCCATGGGAGGTGTGCTTTTTCCTTCTTCAAGGCTAATCCCTGAAAGGAAAGAGAATGGATAAGCCTTACATTCAGCCATGTTAGAATTGAATAACAGGTCAGATATGTATTTTTACTAAGTGACCATTACCCCATCAAAAATTTTCTCAATTTCGAGCCCTAGAAATTGCTTCAAGAGCCCCAAATCGCTCATTTCAAATGCATTGTGGAGAGCTATGTTGATGACCGAAATAGAAGTAACTGTGCTACCTGTAATCAGTAATTCATCAAAATATAAAACAATAATAATCAAATTACCATAAAACTACTGTATATACACATTCGTATCTGATTTACACCTTTGGAAGTTTTGAGAGAGAAGGAAGGAATCCATCTCGGAATACCACTCTCTTGGGGCCTGTTTTAACCCGTTTAGTGACTTCTTTAGCTTGCAAACCAAAGATGGATCAGAAATGTAGCCCTTAGGCTGCTTCATGTATATCTCCTCATGAATATATCCATGCATATAGGCAGACTTAACATACATATGATGCACTTCCCAATTCTTAGATGCAGACATTGCCAAAACTAGGTGGATGGAGTCCATTTTTGCAACCGGTGCAAAAGTCTCATGGTAGTACACACCTTGGACCTGGGATAAACCTTTTTCCAGCATAATTTCCTTATATTTGCATGTGCTTCCATATACAACAACCTTAGTCTGAAACACCCACTTGCATTGAACCAATTTCCTCCTCAAAGGAAGAGAAACTAGCTCCCAAGTAGTGTTTTACTGAAGAGAATTCATCTCTTCATCCATGGAAACTTGCCATCTAGGATCCTTTTGAGCATGGTATCAGGAATTAGGGTCTGAAATTATCATCAAATAACAATATTTGGACAGCAAATAATAAGGACAAGAGAGCGCAATACCTTCTCTTTGGAAATCAGATTGGATTCTCCTTGGATCATCTAGATTTCCAATGTCATCACCTACGGAGGAGAGTGTCTGTCGAGCCCAAGTTGGGAGATGATTTTGTACTTTAGGTTCTGATTCAGCATCTGATGTCTTATTTTCACTAATATAAAAAATTATAGGATCCAAATCAGGGTCATAACCCCCAATTACATAATCCAAATATTCAGTAGAATAGGAAGGAAATTCAACAGTTTTCTCCTTCACTCGTTCTACCTCCTGAAGAGTCTCATCGAACTTGACACTCCTTTCAATGATGATATTTTTTTTTTTTTATATCCAGTGGCTTGAAACCTTTAGATTCATAAGTATATCTGATAAACATACATTCGATTCTTTGCGGTTGCAAAGCCCTCCTTTTATCAAGAGGAATTCGGGCCCATGCAGTGGACCCAAACACCCTCAGGTTCGACACATCTGGCTTGTGTCTGAAATATGCTTTGAAATGGGTCTTCCCTTTCATGCATGAGTGTGGAAATTTGTTCTGAATATATTCTGCAGCATGCATGGCTTTCTCCCACAAATTTTCAGCCAACTTCTCTGATTCCAACATACATGTGGTCATCTCCTTGAGAGACCGGTTCTTCCTCTCCACTACACCGTTCTACTGGGGAGTGTAAGGGACTAAATGCTGGATCTGAATACCACTTTGGAAACATATATGTAGTAACTCATTATTGACATACTCCCTGCCATTATCAGATCTCAAAATATTGATCTTTTTTCCAGATGCATTCTCAATCAAGGCCTTCAATTCAGTGAAATTTTCCAAGACTTCTGACTTCTTTTTGATAAAAAAGACCCATGTGTGTCTCAAAAAGTCATCAATGAAAGTCAGAAGGTACCTTGATCCATTGACGGATGTTATAGGCATGGGACCATTGATATCAGAATGTATCTGTCCCAAGATGCATGATGCTCAGCTTGCCTTCCCCCGATCGAACTTATGCTCAGGGTGCTTTCCAACAACACATCCCTTGCAAATTCCAGTGGTAGATTTGATGACTAGGAGGCCTTCAACCATAGAATTATTCTATAATTGATGCAAGTATTTGAATTTCAGGTGGCTGAACCTCTCATGCCACAATATACTAAATTCATTTCCATGAGTCAGCAATGTGGTGGGCTTTGCATCTGCCACAAAATGGGAGAACTCGTAGGCTTTTGCATGATGGTTTGCAAGGCATTTTGCTACAAGTTTTTTGGATGCAATTTTTGTGATATCTACATCATCTGGGATAAATGAGACTCTCTTGGGAACTCTCGTATGTGTCATTTGATAAACACTTAGGAGGTTTGATGCAAGAGATGGTACATACATAACAATGGAAAAATAACCATGCTCAACATCTACAGTACCTTGTCCTTCAGATATGATTGTGGAGTCATCTCCCATGTGGATGGGAATGGATTTTCTGGTCTCCAAAGATGAGAAAGATTCTCTTTCAACCATCATGTGATTCTCTTTCAACCATCAATATTGCTTTGGACTTTGAAGTGCTTGCCATGAGAGCATGACCTCTTTGATGATGTGGTTCCCAATCTTGTTGATCTCTCCACCGAATTCTTTCCGGAATATTGATGTGATTTTTCTCAAGAAGAGAAGTAGCTTCATCAAGTTTCTTTTTCATGCAGGCATGTTCAGGGTGGAAGCCCTTCCCACGGTATGAACACTTGAATTTTTCCCTTCCATGATGCCCTTTGATTTTGTTCTTCTTTGAGCCGGAAGGTTCTTCATGCTGCTAGTTTTCAACTTTAGGATTAGAAGCTTTGAATTTGGTTTTTAGGTTCTTCTGTTCCTTTCCTTTAACCTTCAAATCTTTGGGCCCCGACACATGTAGGGCTTGCTCACGGCAGGATATGATGATCCCCATTTGGGAAAGCTTATCATGTTCACTTGTTAGGGACTCAATGAAGGAATTGTGTGAAGGCATCTTCCATCTTGGGGTTGTGAGCTTCCCCACACAGAATGTAGAGACAAACACCAGAGAGGGGGGGTGAATCTGTGTCTCCACTCTTTATTACTTTTTCAACTTTAACAATCAACAACTTATTCAATATTATGCATTATCACATTATCATTATATCATCATCAACAATGCTATCATCATCATATCATCATCATCACATAGAAAGAATAGCAACATAGTACAAAATATTTTTACGTGGAATCCCAAGTCCTGAGGGAAAAACCACATAATCCTTCCTAAAATATTTTTCCAGAAATAACTGGAAGGAGGCAACAAACCACGTATCACAAAGACTTCAATTTTCCAGCTGAAACTAGAAGGAGGCTACAACCCCATGATTTATAGCCAATGACCTGAAGAAAGATGCAACTAGCTAGTTCTCTAGCTTCAACCAGAATGAGGCTACAACCCCCTTTCCTTTCCCCATCCTTCCACCCTCATATAAAGATAGAAAATTCTGGAACATTGCTGCACTGATCTTGCAAACCTACTAATGAACACAAGTACTGCACTACACAATCTCTATTACACTGCACAATTGTACCACACTATGACAACTTATACCACATTGTACAACCTATACCACACTACACAACCACTACCACTACTAACCACTTCTCATCATCTTATCACTACTCATAAACCAATCATTGCCCATTATATCACATTGCCCATCAACCAATACAATCAACCTGTTTCTCACATCAAACAACTCATTAAATCTGAGTCTGCACACTAAACTCAGTCCACATGGGTCAAACCAAATTCTCAAACAACTTAGCCAATCTAAAGAAAACCAACTGAATATAAGGAAACCTATGCCAATCCTACTCAACTGAGCCAACCTATACGAAGCTACTTGTATACCTGTGCCAAATCAGTCATATTCTTGTATTGATATAATCGAGTGCTCTGATAGTCAACCAAGCCTTCTTACTTGTCACATTTTATCAAGTAAGAAACACATCTGAGCAAACAAGAGACTTCACATATGATCAACCGAACTCTATCCAATCACTCTCCACTCAATGACATCTCAACCAATCTCATTCACGGTCAAGCGATACTTAACAGTTAAACATGATATACCTCAACCAGCTAACCTCATCTAAGAAGATAAAAGACTTAACCAAATATGTCAAACTCAATCAATCTCATAAACTATTAGGAAAAAAAGGATT
Source organism: Pseudotsuga menziesii (assembly GCA_001517045.1). Classification (NCBI taxonomy): domain Eukaryota; kingdom Viridiplantae; phylum Streptophyta; class Pinopsida; order Pinales; family Pinaceae; genus Pseudotsuga; species Pseudotsuga menziesii. The sequence goes on from LPNX010339089.1 coordinate 172,616, forward strand.
TTTCACTCTACTCAAATCAAGTCAACAAATCAAACAAATATGAAGGAAATAGTCATTTACAACACTCTCAAAGGTTGTCATTAACAATCAATAACAATCCAACTCCACTTAGGTCAAAGACACAATGATGAACACTTTTCAAACTAGTTTTCAAAGAAAACATTTAGGTTTATCAAATAAATAACTCACAATATCTACTACTTACATGTCAACTTCTCATTCAATACTAAACTTATACAACAATCAATATAAACACCGATATCTATTCCAATAACATCCAATATAATCATCAAGATCTATATCAATATCACATCAATATATATACCAAGATAACCATCACCATAGCCTCCATAACATATTCAATGAATTCTAATACATATACCAATATATAGGCTCACATACTAAGATCAAAGAGGGACTCTATCCATGAGAGACATTTGACATTACAAGAGAAACCATGAAGCATGAACCATACCTTATTTAAGTTCACAAGATAAAGAAAAAGTAGAAAAAACAAAAGAAACTCTATATCCTGTCATCCCATAGCCCTTGTAACATTCTTTCCAATGAGCCAAGAATTTTGTAATTCTGATTCGTATGAGAAAGTTACGCCAATTTTAGTGAAGATGCCCATAAATTTCTCTCTCACAAAATTTTGCACTTTTCTCCAGAGGTTGCGAAATTCCTGAGAGAATTGATGCCGAATAAATGAAATGTTTGATATTCTATTTATATAGGTTGTGTAGAAAATTTATCACCTTGGGATTACATGCAATTCAAAATTACAAATAATTGATTTCTCTTTTGTGTTGTCGACACACCCAAAAAGGTGGGGTATACCAACTTCCAAAATTCATATCTCTTCAACCGTAAGGAGTTAGAAGATGCTCCACATATAAACGGAAATGGATTGAAGAGGAATATCTCCCTATTATGGGTTTAGTTCCAAATTCTTGGTCTAATACTCTTAAATTGTTAAATTTGTACAGTACATCAATACTCCACACACAAAGGTGCCAAAGACCATGATACCTTATGCATAAGTTCCAAGGTCAAAGGATTTGATGGACATAATCAATGGCATGAGGGATTCAATGGTATTCACATCCATATACTCTACATTGAAAAGGATGAGGGCTCAACCATATACTCATGATATCAAGGGTATCAAAGACCCCAACATCACCGATCAAGTGGGAACAAAGACTTTTTCAAGAATATCATCATTATTATACAAAATGGAGTAAACGACTTCAAGGGCTTCAACATCATCATGTTGAAAGTATCCATATCATTAAAAACATATCAAATGGTTCCACTATATATCTTCATCACCATAAGAGTACCAACACCCCAAATGAGGGGTACAAAGACCCGACCATTAGTTTTGCAACACCTTATGGGATTCATATGCATGATCACAAGGCAACTATATGCCAATGACCATATAGTGCCCAAGGGACATCAAACAACCATATATGTGGGTGTAAGATCTATGCTTTCAAGGACACCAAGGACCCCATAATAATGGGTTCCAACATACCACCATAAATGTGGGTTCGAAGACCTATGTATCCACATGCAAGAGGATCAAGATCTAATCTAGTGGACTCAAGGACCCTAGAAGAAATTTACAACCTCAAGACCATCCAATGGAAGCAATGGGATTTTCCATCAACACATTAAGTAATTTACACACATGAGCCACATCATCCATCCAACAACCAATCAAGAGACCAAAACAAGTACAACCATGATAATAAGCACAAAGACCAATAACCAAATATTAACCATGAGTAATGAACTCGAATATGGACTCAAATGGGACCAAGATACAACTTAGGGGCAGTTGACCAAGTTAGTGGGTTACTGAGGCTTTTTTCATTGTTCCAAGTCCTCCAACAGCTTAATCTTGGGTTTGGAAAAGGTCAAAAGGGATCCTCTAACACAAACAACCACAAACTAAACATTAACCATAAGGGGCTCCACAAGGGGCACCAAGGACTCAACAATTGGCATTAATGACTAGACACCAGTGGCATCAATGAAAAATTAATCAACAATCTCCCCATTTTTCATTGACGACAACAACATAAATCTTCTTCGGAACATGCTCCCACTATCAACAAAATTTCTCTCCCCCTTTGGCATCAATGGAAAAGGGAACATCCTATGACCATACTGCTCCCCCTCAAGCCATGCTCCCCTTGTCATCAACTTCTCTTCCTTTTTACATTAATGGCATCATGATCTTATTTTGGCACCACTGCTTCCCTTATCTTTGAGCACTGATGATTTTTTGATGGACTTGTATTTTGTCACACAGATATTGCTGGAACCAACTACTATACAATACTCAAATATGATAATTAGGTGTATATCTCCTTTTACACATTCTTTGTACACTTCGTATCACTGGTTGATAGTCTTCAAAATGGAATTGGGGTTTTCCCAAGGTTTTCATCATTTAGGAACCTCAGGGCATGACATGACTCAAGTACATTACAAATACATCCCGGAATAAACATCGGGTTACAATACATAAGAAATACAAGTGAATACATTCTAAAGTTACAATTACATCAACACTCCCTCTTAACTAGGAAGATATTCTCTCGACACAATTTATCAGCACAAGTCTTCTTCTCTGTATCATCTGGATCATCATTGAGTCCTCATCATCTTCACCTTCAATTCATCTCTATATTCAAGTCACCTTCATCTTCAAGTCATCTTCATCTGAATCTGGATCATCACTCGATTTGGATCATCTCTATTGGATCATCATCATTGGATCTTCATGGGTGCTATCTCATGATTCTTCTTGTCACAGGAAGTTCTACAAAGCCATCCCTTTTTCATGTTGGTTGTAGGCCTAGCCTCCATGTAGGTCTTCATCCAGCACTTATATCTGACCCTAAGTCAGAATGGCCTGCCCAACACTTACATCTGATCATGTAGGAACCAATCCTATAATCATATCAGAAAGGCACGCCCAACACTCACATCTGACCATGTGGGAACACCTCCCACAACCCTGTCAAAAAGCCCCAACACTCAAATCTGTCAACCAATGTCGAAAAGGATTCACCACTTACACTCGGCCATGCGAGGAACCAATCCTCCATGCCTAAAGGCCCTGCACTTACATCTAACAACCAATGTCAGAAGGGCTCAGCACTTATATTCAACCATGCAAGGAACCAATCCTTCATGTTGAAAGGGCTCTGCACTTACATCTGACAACCAATGTCAGAAGGGTGTGCACTCACATCTAATATTGTAGGAACCAATCCTACAGTCATATCAGAATGGCACCTAGTCCTAGACTGAGCTACTTGGTAACTGACCAGACGCCTTCCTTCCAAGAATGACATTCAATGCTTATGATCATGTTGGAACCAATCCTATAGTCACATTAGAATGGCTTAGCACTCATATCTGACATGGAAGGAACCAATCCTCTCACCATGACAGAATGGCTTAGCCCTTACATCTAACCATGGAAGGAACCAATCCTCTCACCATGTCAGAATGGCTCTATGTCTCATCATTTCCCTTTGGAGAAAATCTTGATCTGGAGAACACCAAGCTTCTCCCTGAATTACTCGAACTTCACACTAGCCAATGGCTTCATCAACACATCAACTATTTTTTCCTCTATCGCAACATACCGGAGCTTCACTGCTCCCTTTTGCACCATATCCCTGATATAGTGATACTTGATCTCGATATGCTTCGACTTGTCATGGAACACTGGATTCTTTGACAACTTCTAGCAACTCTGGTTGTCACAATGTATACAAGTAGCATCCATATGGAGATCAATTAAATCAAGAAGTAGCTTCCAAAGCCATACTAGCTCACAACTAGCTGAACAAGCTACGACATACTATGCTTCAACTATGCTCAATACCACATAGGATTTCTTCTTGCTAAACCAATAGATCACACCCGATCCCATACTAAAGTAACACCCTGAAGTGCTCTTCCTATCGATGGCACTTCTTGCCCAATATGAATCAGCATAACCCTCTAGGTTAATCTTTTGATTCACCTTGTGCTTGAGCCCATAATCAATTGTACCCCTCAGGTACCTCAGAATATTCTTTGTAGCAATCAAGTGAACATGTCTCAGATCTTTCAAGAACTGGCCCAAGGTGTTCACATCAAAGCAAATGTCTAGTCTCATGTTCAGCAGATACATCAAGGACCCAATCATCTGATGATATATCATAGCATCAATTTCCTCTGATGAAGCATCACTCAATGGCTTCAGGTTCGATGCCATAGGTGTGGTCATGGCCTTGCAGTCCATCATCCCAAACCTTTTCAGGATCTCTACTACATACTTCCCTTGTCCGAGGGAGATTCCATCTGCATTCTGCCACACCTCCATGCCTAGAAAATAATGCATCATACCCAAGTCCTTCATTTCGAACTCGGCAGCAATATTTCTCTTCACATCGGAAATCAACCCATTCCTACCTGTTATAAATAGATCATCTACATACAGTAGTCGCATCACTGGGTTTCCATCTTCAACCTTGTAGTAAAGGTTGGAATCTGCTTTACTCTTGGTAAAGCCCAAACTAGATAGAAAGCTGTCAATTCTACCGTACCATGTCCTGGGTGCCTGTTTCAAATCGTATAGGGATTTATTCAATCTGCACACATGATAATCCCTGTCATGTGTCTCAAAACCAAGTGGCTATTCTACATACACTTCCTCTTCCACTACACCATTCAAGAAAGCAGTCTTGACATCCATTTGGTGTATCTTCCATTTCATTACTGTAGCCAGAAAAAGTACTAATCTGATGGAAGTGTATTTGGCTACAGGTGCAAAGGTTTCTTCATAGTCTATTCCTTCTTTCTGTGAGAAACCTCAAACGATGAATCTTGCCTTATATTTCTCTACGCTACCATATGTAGCATGCTTGATCTTGTAGATCCATTTGGAAGTTACAACCAACTTCCCTTCTGGTCTTGGGACAACATCCCAAACATCATTCTTCATGATCAATTGATACTCTTCGATCATAGCATCCTTCCATTCTTTCCATTCTACCACTTCTTCATAATTGGAAGGTTCTTCATTGATAAAATCACATAGTAAAGCTACATATCCAGAGCAAGATATGGTTCTCTTTCTTTCTCTATGATTCTCTTCTGGAGCCCCATATCTTTCCGCACCTTGGATAATTTCTCGTACACAAGCAGGTTTCCTCTTTTGAGGATTCTAATCTTAAGGTGGATCTACAGGTCTTTGTGGTTCTTCAAATTCTCGATCTTCTTCTTTGAATTTATCCATTCATGGTCGTATCATGAATTCTGGGTGCTTTTGCTTCGTCAAGTTCTTCAGCAGGTCTCTTTCTGGATTTGTTGTAAGCTAAGTCTTCATCAAATGTTACATGCCTGCTGATGTCAATCTTCTTGAATCGTGGGAAGTATATTCTGTAAGCCTTCAAGCTTTCAGAGTATCCCACAAATATACCCTTCTTTCTTGAAGGATCTAATTTTGTTCTCTTCTCTTTTGGAATGTGTATGTACACTGGACAATCGAATATTATGAGATGGATGACTTCTGGTTTCTTGCTGGAAAAGAGTTCTTCAGGTGTCTTGTTCTTGAGTACTCTGTGTGGAGTACGGTTCTGTACATACACCGCTGTTCTGGAAGATTCTGCCCATAGATGCATGGGAAGATCTTGATCATGAAGCATTGCTCTTGCAGCTTCCATGATAGTTCTATTCTTCCTCTCTGCAACCCCATTCTATTGTGGATTATATGGAGTGGATAACTCCCTCTTAATCCCTGATTCTTTGCATAAGTCTTTGAATTCATTTGATGTTAATTCTCTACCATTATCTGATCGAAAGGTCTTGATTTTCTTTTATGTGTGATTCTCAATCAAGGCTTTGAATTCCTTGAACTTGCTGAAAACTTCATCTTTGTTCTTCATGAAGTAAATCCATGTCTTCCTAGAAAAACCATCAATGAAAGAAACATAGTATACATACCCGCTTAGTGAAATTGATGACATTGGTCCACATATATTAGAGTGGATGATTTCCAAGATACCTTTTGCCTTGATCTCTCTACTTGGAAATGTCTTCCTTGTATTCTTTCCTTTCACAGATCCTTTGCAGACCCCTTTCATGTTTTTCTTGAATTTATGGAAGACCTTCAACAGCTTTTCTTTCAAGTGGTAGTGCTCTGTAATGCACATGTGCAATCCTTCTGTGCCAAAGTTCATTTGTCTCTACTATGTCATGGACCAAATCTTGTTCTGGATGTCCCTTCAATTTGTATAAACATCCTCCTTGTTCTCCAATCACTATTGCATCGTCAATAGTCTTTCCTCTTGACCACATGAGGACTTGGCCATCTACAAATGCAACCCTCATTCCTTTTGCATCCAGTTTCGATATGGATAGAAGATTCTTCTTTAGTCCTAGTACAAACAAGACATCCTTCATTTTCATAGACATTCCGGAGTCTAGCTTGGAGGAGGATTCACCACTACCTTTTATGGGATATTGGTAGTCATCCCCAAGTTTCACCTTATGGGGTGAGTTATGTTCATATAGTTTCTCAAAGGATTCCTTGAATCCTGTCATGTGTTTGGAAGCCCCACTATCAATAAGCCAATCTTTGCTTCCATGAGTGACATTTCTCGTGAGAGCGGAGATCATAACATATTCATATTCACTTTCTTGTTTTACTCTTTTCCTGGGAGGATCATCATCCTTAACAGTGTGAGCATGATGTCTTCTTTTGGAGTTCTTCTTCTTCTTGGATCCATTCTTATTCATGGGACAATTTCTAGCAAAGTGTCCTACTTCATCACATGTATAACATCTGAGTTTGGATGGATCCCTTATTACAAGATTGTTTTTCTGATGAGAATGCTTACCTTGGTGATTATGATTTTCCATTCTTCCTTTCTTGGAGTGTACTGTGAGAGCTTGATTATCACTTCCCATCTTTTCTTCTCGAGCTGCTAGCTGAGCTTCTTCTCGTGAACATTCTTCCCACATTCTACTAAACTTGACTAACTTCTTCCTAGCACAGATTCCTTGGATGAAAGAATCCCATGACCTAGGGATACCATTCAAGGTTGTCATCACAATTTCTGCATTCTCCACTTCTTCATCTACTGCTTCCAGTTCTTCTTTGATCTGGGAGACCCTTGTGAAGTACGATTAGATGGTCTCCTCATTCTATATCTTTACATTCTTCAACTGGTTCCTTAGATTCATCTTCCGATTGATGTTCTTCCCTTCAAACAGTTTGGTCAGTGCATCAAACATAGCTTTTGTCTTGAGGGAGGACAACTATGGTATGAAGTGATCCTTGATAGAATCAGCAATGATCCTCTTTTCCATAACCAACTTCTTCTTATGTAAGGCCTTGGCCTCATCTCCCTCTGGAACTAGAACCTCCTCACTGATGTGGGAGTCCAACTCATTTTCTTCCAAGACGAGGGATATCCTATACTTCTAGGCTTGGAAGGTATCAACTCTCTCAAGCTTTTTTTCAATCTTGGTATGATGAGACATCTTAACTGAGAACCTCAAATGGAAATACAAAAGATTTAGGTCTTACCACGTCAAGATGTCAGATCTGGATTTGAAGCTGAAATCCCGTGGTGTTGGTTCGAGAGCAGATTAAGGTTTTTCTTTTTCCAGACTTTTGTGTAACCAAATGCTTTGAATTTGATCCCTAAATTTGATTTTGGGGAGGAAATCAATCGAGGCCTGGGCTCACTGAAAAAATCCACTTCTGTTAAAAGCCCTAATTTTCGGTAGTAGTGTCGGGTCCAAAACTGAAAACCCTCAGAATTGGATTCTCCTTCGACATAAAGAAGCACCATAGGGAGGATATTTATTCCACCCTAATTTTGCTGAAAATATGTGGAGAGATATCCACAAAGCAGGAAGCCCTAGTTCCCGCAGCTGCACAGTGTATTCTTCTTAGGTTAGCTCTGATTCCATGCTAGATTTTTAACATTAAGCTAGCATAACATTAGGATATTTATCTAAGAGAACAATAAGAACAACAATCAAACAAAATAGATAATGAACATAGTGTTTTTCCTCGGGAAAACCATAAATTGAGAAAACCCTGTAACTTCCTCAGAGATAGAATCAACACCAAAAGTGAAACCCAAAAATAGTAAGATGATCTCCCGATAGCAGTAACCTCTTTCTTCCTTGCCCCAGTGTCTTTCTCTTCCTCAGCTATGCGCTACAACTAAGTGTGAGTGAGTGTGTGATAAATAGAGAGGCTAGCTCTCTATTTATACTAATTCCCGACTTGACTAAACCCAACTAGGGCCGACTTCACTAGGTGAGTCTAATAACCCTTGTGCCCCAAAACAACGGGGACTTTGACCCTTAGACAATAGGAGGGTTATCCACCTTGACTTGACATGACTTGTTTACATTATATAAACTCCCGATAGGAACCTCGGGGCATGCCATGACTCAAGTACATTACAAATACATCCCGGATTAAACATCGGGTTACAATACATAAAAAATACAAGTGAATACATTCCGAAGTTACAATTACATCAACATATTTATTCTTGTTGATCATGGGATCTTCTGAGAATACATGTATTACTATTAGCCTTTTCTTCTTTTTCCATAGAGATTTTACTTTCTTCAATTTTATTCTCGATATTCAAATTTGTCTTTAACTGAGTAGTTGTTTTTTCCATATCTTCGTTCAGAGAGAGGATATTCATTTCTTGCTTTTGGAAAATTCCTATATTTTCTTGAAGTTGTCTTGTTAGATCTTCTTCTATTTTCTTAACTTATTCTTCATGTTTTTTCAGATCAAGGATAGTGTCTTCTATATGTCATTTTGAATTCGGATCATCCTCATGGGATTTTTGTAGTTGACCTTTTAGTATATGATTTTCCTTTCTGAGTTATGAGAGGGCCTTTTCAAATTCAAAGTTTGCTAGACATACCTTCCATAATTATGCCTTCAAGGATTTGATTTCAAGTTCTTGTTTTCTTCTTAATTTCTCTTCCAATATTTCTTTAGTCTTGTAGGTACTCATCTCACTGTCTTTGTCTTGTAACTTGCAAATCAATTCATTTTCCTTCTCTTCTAATAGTCTTCTAATCTTGAAATTTTCTTCTTATTGCTTTTCAATTTTTGTAGCTGACTTCTCAGTTTATCTTTCAAAGAGTTGGATAGCGGGGTGATTCCATGAAGGCGGGTAACACTTTTTGGCCAAGTTTGGCGATGAAAACCTTATTCTTTACTCATGTGCTAGATAGAAGCCCTTGAAACGCATATATGCCATGTGAATTTTGATTTGTAGTAAAAAAACAAATTGTAGAATATTATGTTGGCTTCCCAATCATATTTTGTTTTTAATTCTGATGTCATTTAATGTGTGAAATTTTGCATTTAATGAACTGTGTGACCTTAAAAATTTCAAGAAGTTAATAAGTGGTTCGTGTCCAACCCCAATAATTCAATATTACATTAATAATTTAAAATATATATATATTTGAGCCTGATCTACACAAAATGCACTGTGGTATGCATATTTTTTGTTAATTTATTTTGCAATATACAATTATTTATTATTTTTTGAAAGTGACCACATCTAATTTCAGCATGATTTTATACAGATGTGTGTCTATCCTAGCTTTTTTTCACTGTTTTCAAAAATTGAAAAACCAAAGATACCCTTTTAAAGAGGACATGTCGATGTGTGGGGTGTGCATTTTTAAGAAATATTTGGATGTGTATTTTTTACCCTGCAAATTTTTCTTTGAGCTCCTTCAAAGTTGTTGTTAGGTTTTGTAAGTGTAAGTTTTAGAAATAATTAAAAGAAACCCATATGAATGCCAAAACGCATCCATGATACCTCAATGGATAGAGGATTCAGTGATGAATCTATTTGTATGAACTTCGCTTAGTAGTGTGCCATGAATGACAGGGTTTACACTCCTATAAGACACATAGAAACATTTATTTTCATGTAAGAGGATAATTCTCTATTTTTCAGGCCCTTGATCGAGGTATTTAAATGCCTCGATCAAGGTTTTAGCAGAAGCTCGATCGAGGGTTTAGTAAACCCTCGATTGAGGATCTAATAAACCCTCGATCAAGCTACTGTTAAACAATAAAAAAAAAAAACTTTCTACATGACTACAAAGGTTTTATATGCATGCTCTATGGCTTCTTTGACTTGGAGTTTCAGATTAATTATGGTTTGAGTGGCCTTCTAATTTTCTTCTTGATTCCTCTTCTCAAATTTTTCAATTTCTCCTACAATACCTAGTTCTATTCACAAATATTTATCACTTCTTGTGAAACATTAGTAATTTCATTGTCTATCATAGTATCTGTTAGATTTCTAGCACTTTTCAGAGAGTAAGTATTTTCATCACAATATGAACTATTTCATTCAATGAATTCAAAATGGCTCTTATATTCTATACCTGATAAACATATATCTTTAAAACCATTAAAAATAGAGTGACGTTCAGGGGACATACCTTCATACTTACTTGGATGTTGTACCGACCTATCTCCTGCTTCTTGTTCTTCATTTAACTGATTTATTTTGAACGACAATTCTTCAATTGAGTTGTACTTTCCTATTTTCTCCTTTTGGAGATCTGTGAGATCTTCAACCATGAGTTTTATAACATATTGTTCCTATTATTTAGTGGAGTAGATTAGTTCTCTTTTGAGCCATAGTTCCTTAGCTAAGATTCACGTTCCTATATTCTTCCTTTTGTGATCTGTTAATCCTTCAAGGATGGTTTCCATAGCCATTGACTTATTCTTCTTTGATTCCTTCTGAGTTTTTATTTTCACTTTCTTTGGAGGAGTATATCCAGTAAGAACTGATCACCACATACCAATTCCTTCTTCCTCAAGATAAAATTGCATTCTTCTTTTCCAGTAGAAGTAGTTTCTTCCACAAATCAATGACACTCCATTCATTGAGAACACCATGGTGTGTTAAAGATATCATTCAAGCTGATAAGGATTTCTATGAAAGAACCACTCTAATAGCAATTGTTGGACACACCAGGCACACAAAGAAGGGTGGTGAATCTATGTGTGCAGTATTTATTAAATTTTCAACTTTAACAATCGAGAACTTATTCAATATTATGCTTTATCACACTATCATTATATCATCAACAACAGTGTTATCATTATCGTATCATCATCATCACATATAAAGAATAGCAACACAATACACAATATTTTTACATGGAAACGCAAGTCCTAGGGGAAAAACCACAGAAACCTTTCTAAAATAGTTTTCCAGAAATAACTAGAAGGTGGAAACAACCCCCTTATTACAAAGAATTCAATTTTCCAGCTGCAACTAAAAGGAGGCTACAACCCCCTGATTTACAAGGTACGGCATGAAGAAAGCTGCAACTCCCTAGTTCTACGGCTTCAACCAAAAGGAGGATATGACCCCCTTTCCTTGACCCATCTTTCCACGCTGATATGAAGATAGAAACTTCCAAACCACTACTGCAGTGATCCTGCGGACCTGCTAATGAACACCTGTATTGCACTACACAATCAATATCGCACTGCACAACTTAAACCACACTGCACAACTTGTACCACAATGCACAACATGTACCATACTACAAAACCACTACCATTACTAACCACTGCTCATCATATTATCACTACTAATAAACCTATAACTGTACACTGTATTACGTTGCTCATCAACTAATACAATCAAACTTCCCAATCAAGATGTATCAATAAACCGGTTGCTCACATCAAACAACTCTATCAATTTGATTCTTCACACTAAAATCAGTTAGTCCACTTGGGTCAAACCAACTACTCAGACAACTCAGCCAATCTGATTCAAACCAACTGCACATAAGGTAACCTGTGGAAATCCTACTCAATTGAACCAACTTGCACCAAGCTACTTGTGTACCCATGCCAAATCAATAATATAATTGTATTAATATAATCAGGTGCTCTGATAGTCAACCAACCCTTCTTATTTGTCCTAGTTCATTAGGTAAGAGACACATATGAGAAACCAAGATACTTCACATATGATCAACCAAACTCTGTCCAATCACACTCAACTCAGTGACACCTCAACCAACCTCAATCGCAATCAAGGAATACTTGGAAGTTAAACATGATATACCTCAACCAACTAACCTCAGGCAAGAAAATAAAAGGCTTAAGAAACTATGTCAAACTCAATCAATCTCGTAAACTGTTAGGAACAAAAGTAATTTTCACTCTACTCAAATCAAGTCAACAAATCAAACAAATATCAAGCAAATAGTCACTTACAACATTGTCAAAGGTTGTCATTAACAATCAATAACAATCCAACTCGACTTAGGTCAAAGACATAATGATCAACACTTGTCAAACTTGTTTTCAAAGAAAAAATTAGGTTGATCAGAGAAATAACTCACAAGATCTACTACTTACATGTAGCCTTCTCATTCAATACTACACTTATACAACAATAAAGGAAAACGCCAAGATGTATGCCAACAATATCCAAGATGATCATCAATATCTATATCAATATCACATCAAGATATATGTCAAGATAACCCTCACTATACCCTCCATAACATCTTCAATGAGTTCAAATATATATGCCAATATATAGGCTCACATACTAAGATCAAAGAGGAACTCTATCCATGAGAGACATGTGCAATTACAAGAGAAACCATGAAGCATGAACCATACCTTATTGAAGATCACAAGATGAAGAAAAAGTAGAAAAACCAAAATAAACTATATATCCTATCATCACATTTCCCTTGTAACAAGCTTTTTAATGAGCAAAGAACTTTGTAATTCCGATTCCGTATGAGAAATTTATGCCAATTTTAGTGAAGATGCCCACAAATTTCTCTGTCACAAAATTTTGCACTTTTCTCCAAGAGTTGCGAAATTCCTGAGAGAATTGATGATGAAAAAATTAAATTTTTGATATTCTATTTATATTGGTTGTGGATAAAATTTACTACCTTGCAGTGACATGCAATTCAAAATTACAAACAATTAAATTCTCTTTTGTTTGGTCTACTCACCCAAAAAGGTGGGGTACACCAACTTCAAAAAATCATATCTCTTCAACCGTAAGGAGTTAAAAGATCCTCCACATATCAATGGAAATGTATTGAAGAGGAATATTTCCCTATGATGGGTTTATTTTCAAATTCTTGTTCTAATACCCTTACATTCTTCAATTTGGACATTACATCAATACTCCACACATACAAGTGCCAAAGACCATGTTACCTTATGCATAAGTTCCAAGGTAAAAGGCTTTAATGGACATAATCAATGTCATGAGGGGTTCTATGGTATTTACATCCACATACTTCACATTGGTAAGGATGAGTTCTCAACCATATAGTCATCGTATCAAGGGTATCAAGGACCTCAACACCACCAATCAAGTGGGAACAAATACTTTTTCAAGAATATCATCATTATTATACAAAATGGATTCAAGGACTTCAAGGGATTCAACGTGATCATGTTCAAGGTCTCCATATCATTAAAAACATATCAAATGGTTCCATTATATATCTTCATCACCATAAGAGTACATACACCTCAAAATATGGGTACAAATACCTCACCACTAGTTTGCAACACCTTATGGGCTTCATATGCATGATCACGAAGCTACTACATGGCAATGACCATATAGTGTCCAAGGGACATCAAACCACCATATATGTGGGCTTAAGACCTACACTTTCAAGGACACCAAGGACCCCATAATAATGGGCTCCAACATACCACCATAAGTGTGGGTTCCAAGAACTAAGTTTCCACATGCAAGAGGATCAAGATCTAAGCTTGTGGACTCAAGGACCCCACAAGAAATTAACAAACTCAAGACCATACAATGCAAGCAATGCGATTCACCATCAACACATCAAGGAATTTACACACATGATAAGCAACACAAAGACCAATAACCAAATATCAACCATGAGTAAGGAACTCGACAATGGAGTCAAATGAAACCAAGATACAACTTAGGGAAACTTGACCAAGTAAATGGGTAACCAGTGATTTTTTCGTTGTTCCAAGGCCTCCAAGGGCTTCAATCTTGGTCTTATACAAGGTCAAAAGGGCTCCTCTAACACAAACAACCACAAACTAAACATTAATCATCAAGGGCTCCACAAGGCACACCAAGGACTCAACAGTTTCCATCAATGACCAGACACCATTGGCATCAATGAAAACTTAATCAACATATGTATGGTTCCCTGGATATATGTATTTCTTTATAGATCATATTTATGTTGTAATTCACTTCTTGGGTCAGTGGTATGTTGTAAATTCAATTTTTAATCATAGAGGAGTTACATTTATACTTAGTTATTTTGTTTCTTAATTGATATGAATAAAGTACTCTTTTTATCCATTGCATAGATTATGCTTAGATTGCATGCTTCATATATATCTCACTTCTATGAGGGTCTTATGCGCTTGGAGGTTTCTGACAAATCCTTTATCACCAACACATTGAACCCTCTTCCTGCAAAAATCTAATTTAGCTTTGAGTAATTGTAACAAATATTGTTTGATTAATCCATCATAGGCCCCCAAATTTATCTAGTGAAAGAACACACCACTCATCCATCCACCTAAATCTAGCATACATCTATTAACTAGTCAAATGATAATTTTTAATCATAGAGTTACATTTATACTTAGTTATTTTGTTTCCTAATTGATATGAATAAGGTACCCTTTGTAGCCCTTGCATAGATTACGATTAGCTTGCATGCTTGATATATATCTCACTTCTATGAAGGTCTTATGCTCTTGGACATTTCTAACAAATCCTTTATCATCAACACATTCAACCCTCTTCTTGTAGAAATCTAATTTAGCTTTGTGTAATTCTAACAAATCTTGTTTGATTAATCCATCATAGGCCCCCAAATTGATCTAATTAAAGAATGCAACACTCTTCCACACACCTAGATATACCATACATCTATTAACTAGTTAAATGATTAATTCACTGGAATCATTTTCCATTTGTACCTTCTATGGATCTTGGAGCTTCTCAGTGTTAATGTTGAGGTTATAGTCAACCACCATCATAACCGATACAAGATAGTACATACTTCCTATGTCAATAAGAAAGGGAGAAGAATGATCAAAGATATTACCATGAACCTCATCAAAGAGGCACTATGTGAGCCACTCCGGCACTATGTGAGCCACTCCGGCACTATGTGAGCCACTCCGGCACTCCGACACTATGTGAGCCACTCCTAGAGAGTGTGACTATGCAATTGAAGCAAGGAAAAGGAAGTTTTCAGAGCAGATATTTATTCAGTGACCATAACTAGCTGAACTAGCACTATATACTTCCAGGTCCATAGAGCCCCACCCAAGCAACCTTACTTCTAGGTCTGGTACATCACCTCATGGTTCTCCATTGTCATGTAGAATTTTTTTCTCTCCACATGCCATAGTGTCTTCTTACTTCAAATGGTTCACTAGTTCTTTGGTCTAATTCAATATCTTAGGGAACTTGTAGGCTCTATGTTCAAATCCTTCACATTAGAAACATTTAGCCCTAAAGTTAGTAGGTAATGCATTTTCCTCTGCTCTGTCTTCTCATATGAACTAAGGCTCCAGTGTCAGATTAAAATTTTGTTGGTCATCTATTGCTTTAATTTAGGATTGATTCCTTCATTGGTATTTTTCTCCACAATTTGGTACTCTAGATTACTTATTATTTATGGTAGAGCCTTTGCACAAAAGGTTCAAACCTTCTCCTTGATATTATCCATGGGCATGCTTATCTAACTACACAAACTTTTAATTGTATTAATCCTTAATCATGTTTCTTTGCTTCAATGAGTGGTCCTCATCCTCTTTTTTTTCATAATACATCTTTCCTAGGTACTTTTTCTTTTTTGTTGGCAGTGAAGGTTCCCTACACCTTGGGGATAAGTCCTTTCTTGTGCGATAATAACAAAAGAGAAAACTCATATGAACCTTACTATAGTAAGGTTTAACTAGTAAATGAACAAACAAACGCCCACAAGAATCAAATAGATGAGCAAATGAGAACTAAACACAATGTGAATGAGGACTAAACCCAATGTGGGCTAGTCTATGTACCTACCACTTGCTATCTTGCGTGGGCTAGTCTATGTACCTACCACTTTCTACCGTGCATAGGTACTTATCTTGAAAATGGTTCTTAAATCTAAGGGACTTTTAACTTAGTTCCAAATTGGTTACATATAAATACACCTAAATATGTAGGAAATAAGCACCATGTTAACTATTTTGAATTTTTTTCATTAACAAAAATTAAAATACTTTTTTTAAGGTATCATCTACATTTGGTCATGGATTTTAAACTAGACAAACCTAACTACCCAACATACAAGACAGACCTGGCTATTTTGACTTTATTGGTTCTTGTGGGATGCCCCCAGAATCTTTATGGTGTGTCCATAAAAAACAAAGTGGGCCAAAATTTAATCCCCATAAATTTCATTGTTAATTGACTTGATTCTTATTTTTATGAAAACGTGTAGATAATCGACGGCGACTCGATTCACCACTTTCACATTGTTTATTAGAATATTATCAAACAGAGTGGACGCGGAATACATGTTTAAAAGGAGATTGTTGAAAGAATGGAATAGTTCGTTCCAAGTCATATTTTTAATCATTATTTTCAAGGAGTTTGTTCAAAGAACGGAAGAGTTCAGAGGTTCATTCAATTACGAGTTCTACAAAGCAATTTTCTAAGTAACCTATGGGATAATGGAAACGAAAATATTACTATCTTTTTCTGAGATATTGTGTGCAGAACTCTCCAGTTCTATTTTATATGTTTTTCTAAAAATTCAAAAAGGCTAATAATGGATTCTAGATAGTGTCACTTGAAATTTGTTTAAATCAAATAGAAAAGCAAAATTTCTTCGTTACAGCTAATGCATACAATTTGTCCAGTAACATGCTACATTTTATATTAATAATTAATATCAAAATACAAGTGGAAAAGTCTATTCCACATCTATTTAATATCTCACAATTATTAAAGTGGTCAACCATTGATATACCATTATTCGTGTAAAGTAAGTGGAATATTGTTTAATCTATTTAGATTGTATTGAAATCCATTAAAATATCACGTCCTAGGATGTGGTAGGTGGTGGAGATGACATATGTCCAAAGAAAATTGACAGGAAGGCCTACGATTGAATTTATTTAGACTGTATGGACATGCATTCAGATATAAATGTGGTAATGCTTATTTTCTCTTTACTGTTATTGAGATTGAGTGATTAGAGAATAGTAATGGGCAAACAATATTTAGCATGTTGTATAGTATTTAATGCTGCTGCAGCAGGTTTGAGGATTGTTGGCGGGTGAGGATGATACATGACACCGAACTTAACAATTTAAGAAACATCTACAATTTAAAATTTGTTATTTAATGTTCATTTTGAAATTGAGTTGCTTTCATTTCTTTGCGAACGGTGCCCATTGTCAACGTCATAATTTACATAGTGATGTCAATTCATTCCCATGATGTCAATGATTTTATCAAATGTTGATTCAGTGTAGGGTTTTGGGAATGATATATGGTGATTCCCTTCGAATTAAAATTGTTTCCTACGGTCACGATCAATCCTTATATCATACGACATAAAATACAAATAATTTCACCAAATACATTAAGATTAAGCATGCATGATTAAATTTCTAATTTAATGATTAACATAGCCACTTAACATAAAGTTGGTGAATTGATAGTTTTTTTCTTAAAAAAATAACTACTTTATATATGTCCAAGTGATTTTTGCACAAAGCTTATATTATAGTCCATAGTAAAGCAAAAGAAAATCAACATAGTACTCGAAGCCCATAGGCATAAAAAAAAATCTACCTATATAAGCATAACCTATAAAGTTATTTGTTATTTGTTATCCCTTTATTCTAGATAAACGAGTTATCTCTTACAAAATGTGAGTTATCCATGCATTAGCTAAGAGTTATTCATCCATCAGCGAGTTATCCATGCATCAATTATCTTTTATAATTTTTTAACAATTAATTATTTCCTCTCGTACTTGTACAATCTAGAACACGCATAGATATTTATCCACCCAAAATAAAAAACGCTATTAACACGATAGCATATTTAAAATCCCAAATTCAAAGATTACATAACAGAGAGATACTAATTGAAATCCCCTTTTACCCATATATCTACAATGCTTAAATTAAATCATTAAGACTTTTAGGATATATTATGGATATATTAGCTCTTATAAGATTATGTACTCTTATATCTACCATCTTTGAACCAAAACTTGCTTGTATTTGGTCCCTTCCATTTGTCCTAAGAATCCAACAGCTAGAAGCCCAGCTACTATGGAGTTCTGTATTGTAAATCTAGTTCGTGAATCTAATCTACCTGTTGTGTGTTATCGAAGAAATGTTCCATTCCTTGATTGCTAGCATCAGTAAAACTGTTAACACCTTTTACATCGCTTTGGTTACAACACACAATCTAAAATTCATGCCTATGTGCCGCCAATTTAGATAATATGGTTGATTTTAATTCATAATTAATTACAAATCTTAATTGACTTTTAAGTAATGTTGATTTTGAACTATGGTTGACTTCAATCCATACATAAGAGTAGTTCAAGGTTGACTTCAATCCAATGCCGACTTTAATTGAAGCTTGTCTTTAATCTAAGGTTGACTTCAAGGCCCAATTTAATGAAAGGCTGACTTGAATCCAATGGTTTCCTTCAATTAATTTATAATATTAACACTAATCACTTCAATCTATGGTTGACTTCAATAAATAGTTGACTTCAATTAATAACTAACTTCAATCCATAGTTGATTTCTATTAACTATTGACTTCAATCCAAGGTTGACTTTGAACCATGCTTGATTTCAATTCACAATAACATTTTTAAAAGTAGTTGATTCAATTTGAACCATGGTTAATTTTAATTAAAGTTTGACTTCAATTCAATGTTTACTTCAATCTATAATTGAATTCTAAGCACGCTTGACTTTTAAATAAAGTAGACTTCAATTCAACGCTAACTTTTATCCATTATTGATTTCAATCCATAATTATGGAAAATAGTGCCTCAACATTTCTTTCTATTTCTATTAGTTTATAATTATTTTGATGCAACAAAGTCACCCTTCCTCAATATGGCTAATTTATGATTACTTTATCCATCTTACATTAAAATGGGAATCCACGAGTATTTTTATGGATGCATAGAAACAAGAAAGAAATATGAAAGTTTGATAATAATAAAAACTGGCAAGTAAATGTTACCCTAATTTAATGCCCCTTACCCATTTGTTAATTATGTATCCAAAGCCAATTGAAGCCTATACTGCCATGTCAATGGAAATTGAAATGTTTTTATAAGTTTATATCGATTATAATGGTCTCAAACACATTATCCTGTATTACTGATCACTCGTCCAAACACATTATGATCTTGGGGCTTAATATTGCATTCAAAGATTGGCCAAACATCCCATCGTGCCATCTTTAGAGATTGGACGTAGCATCACGAGTCAATTGAATTGCTAAGGTGTTCTCGATGTATTGCAAGTTGTGGATAGATCCAGAACACAACGATTGCTAACGAAAATACAGAAGTGGGACTTTTATCTATAAACAATTGAAGCATCATCGACAAAGTTATAAGCATAGAAAACCGTAGCCAGATATGGACTCAGTGAACCTACTAAAGGAAGCAACACATATTTCTAGATTGTGCTTTGAAATTTAACTGTAATATGTTTCACATGGAGTAGCTAGTTGTGCACATATGCTACTTCGCTCATTGCCCAACCTATTATGCAACATAGGTTTCATTGGGATTCTCCTCGTCATCCTCATTCAATTTGGTTTTTCATACATCAAGCAACTGGGTTGTGCAACAATCTTATGATTGGTTGGACTAATACATTATATCATTTGCTGCAAGAACAAATTAGATAACTCTGCAGTGGCCCAGTTCAGCTGGTCACAGGGTAGTGGTATTGCTTATAGTTCTGCTTTGCGATTAGTAGCCCTACATGTACAATCACCAACCCTATAAGCTTAGTAGCATTGATCCCGATTGGAATCTTGGTGCACATTGAAATGGTAAATAAAATATTGGTTTATTGCAGATTGCAGGTTAGTTATTTTTTATATCATAGGGATAGTAAATAAAGATAATTACTATCTCTATGGTATAGTAATTAGCATTATATAATTAGTATAATGATTAGTGTAATCATTACAGATTGTAGGTTGGTTTATAATTAGTACAATTATTTAATTTGTGGTTGGTTAATGTTGATAGATTGCAAGTTAAGTATAATAAAATTATTTATGGGTTAACTATCAATGCACACCAAATTATATGTTATCTATGCATTCATGCATCCATCCACTAAGAATTATCCATTTGTTAACTTTCAGGTATTTTTTATTCCTTTTTTATATTTTACATTCTTTTCATTATCAGTCATAAATTACTGGTTATCCATTTAGTTATATGTCACAAGCTCTTGGTTATCCATTTATTAGTTACCAATTATCCATGCATCAATGCCAGTTATCCATTCATGAGTTATGCGTTATTTTTAAATTCCTTTTTTTAATTGTTTATTTAGGATTTTGAACAATTATTCTCTAATCAATTTCAATAGTACACATGTCTCATGCATATGCAATTATGGAATATCATAGATGGTATGGTATTCCACCAGAAAATTCTAAGATAGAAATGCTTATGAGAAAAATCTTTGAAACTATAATTTTTTTGTACATAGAATTGAAAAGTTAAAGATTCTTTTTGCTTAGAATTGTACTATATTAGACTATTTTCCATGGACAAGTTTAGATAGCGAGGACTTTTAAATAATATTTCATAACATATAATTTACTTATACAATGCTTATCTTGTGTGTGTCATAGGTCTCTACATTATTTTTATAGGTTTATCTCAAGTTATGTTTTTTCATTTTAAATTCTCTTTCAGTATTGTATGAAAGGTATGTTTCTCATTTTAAATCATCACTAATAGCTTAGCTGTACTTTTACAGGATAAATTATGAATATATGTTAAAAGTTGCTCACTTTAAATCATCACCGATGGTTTTGTTGTAAAAATACATTTTAAAATATGTGTGTACTAACATTCATTAGGCACTTGTACCCAGCATAATATATGCCATGTATATTCTCATAAGATAAATTGAAAATGGATATTCTGGTGGAAGCCTAATGCCATGTAAATCTCTTGGATTTGTGTAAGTGGATCATAGAAATTAGATTTATTTAGTATTTTAAGCCATGCAGAGTGTTTAATGTTGCTTGTTTATTTTATCTTTTAATAAATAATTTTTAAAATTTTTAAAATAGTTATATATAGTTATTTATCAAATTTTACATAACTATAATACATTTAAATACTATTCTAAAGGTTTAGCTATTTTTTTAGAAAATAATATTAAAAAAAATATTACAATGCTTTTAGGTTTGGAGTATATGATATATAATTATAATTCTTTTGTTATATAAATTAAATTACTAAAAGTCACATTCATCATTGAAACAAGGGTATAATCATAATTTTGTTTGTAGTATACTATATCTAATTATAATTTTGTTTATATAAATAAAAGCAACATTCATCAAGGAAATTAAGGTTTATCATAACCTTGGATTTAAAGTATTATTAAAGTTTTTTTTGGTTTGACAATTTTAACCGAGTTTCAATATTAGTATATAATGTATTTATGTAAAAGTTTATCTATGTTTGAAAATTATAATAGGGTTTCAATATTATTATGAAAAGCATTTATGTTTTATTTTAAAACATGTTAGAAATTACAATATTACGAATATTATTATGTGATGCATTTATGTAAAAGTTTTTCTATGTTTGAAAATTCTAATCGAGTTTCAATATTATTATGAAAAGCATTTATGTTTTAAAATAAAACATGTTAGAAATTGCAATATTGCGAGATAAATTGACTATAGGTAAATTGATTATGTTTTATTTTAAAATATATTAATAATTTTGAAGTATTATATTTTCATTACAATTGTTTGGAAATTTATGTTGAAGAGGATTTATAAAAGAATGGAGGCTAGAACATCCTCTTTTTGTTTAATCTTCGTTAAATTGGTTGTTTTTTAACAGATTGTATGATATAGATAATGTGTTAGGTTTTTATGATGTGTTAGGCTTTAATGAAGAAAATAAATTCCATTATTATTTTTTTACATATTTTTTTATAAATAAATATTATAATTATTAAAAAGTCTATTATTTCTTTACATATAGGTAACTTCTAAAAATTGTTATAAGATGCAATTATTTTTTCACATATTCAATGTAATCAATGATATTTAAGTTATTATTATAAAATATAAATATTCTTTTATATATTTAAGTAAATTATAGAAACTATTATAAGATGCAATTGAGGATATTTAAGTTATAATAATTTTCAAAATCACTACTTTAAAGAAATTATTTATTATCCCAATTTAATATCATCTTTTGTGTTTATTATATTAATTTAAAGTGCACAAATCATTTAATTCAATAAAAAATGTTGTAAAACTTGGATAATTAAAATAAATAAAAAGAAAATAATTAAAATAAATAAAAGGAAAATGTTTTAAATATAACATGATTAAAAAACCAAAACCTCGAGGTTCCAATGCCCCCAACTTTGCTAATAAGTATAGCTAGATATTAAAAGTTGTAGAAACCAAAGCTTAAAAGGAAAACTTCATACAAAAGAATAAGTGTTATCATTTAGAAAGTAATGTTTTAACTATAAATTTAATTTTTTTGATTAAGGTGGCACTCTTTCGATTATCTTACCACTACAAAAAGTAAATGTCTATATGTCATATGATTCATTAAATCTATTCTCATTTAATTATGATCTATACTATAGAAGAACCCTAAACGAAATTTGTGTTAAATATCTCTAAGTTAAAAGTTAAGGTGTTTCATTTTAACGTAAAAAAAACACTTGCAACTTACTTGAATTGTAAGCTGAACTTCAATTTTTTTTTATATATAATTACCAACATTTAGCTCAAAATTTTAAATAAATTGTAAAAACAGTGACGAAAAGCTAATAATGCATTATCATAAAATTAAAGAATCCTTGTAGATGTCTTCCCACATATCATACTCTCCTCCCATGATTCCTTTTGTTGCCTCAATATCCATGTTTCACTTTATAAGATGTGGGAGCTAGTTCTTCATCATAAATTTGTGTTTTGTTTCAAACGATTTTGAATTTTGAATTTATTTCATTTAAAAATATAAAAAAAATCGACACTACACTATATAAATTATTGAAAAGAAATTAAAAATAAATAAAAGTTTTGGATTTCCTCAGTTTTTAACCTATATTACATGTCTTAAACAAAAAAATATACCTAAAAAGATATTTCATTTGCATACATGAAAAATAAAAGTCTCTATGTATTTATATATATTATTATATAATAAACAATATAAATTACATTATATTTAGCAAACTATATATATATACATAATTTTAAATATTAATTTTTTTTATTTCTATTTAATAAAACTTTATTTAATTTTTAAACGTATTCACAAAGTATAAAAGGTCAAAGTAAATATAATATTAATAAATTAATGTTTAGCAAAAGATTATTATTTACCTTGAGAGCATTGATTAACACGTACAACCTGAAGTATGATAAAGTTATATAAGTCACTTGTATGCCCGCCACGAATATGACTTTTCTTACGACCTTAACTCTTTTCTTTCAATCTACACTAATTACCAAGCCAACAATGGCACAAATGATCAAACATGGGCCAACTCTTTAATTGAGTGATGACAAACCAAAACAAAAGCAATGAGAATTTGGATGGCATTAAGTAGTTGAGTTCCTTAACGAGCCAATCTTGGCTCCCTTGTTCATTAAGAGCTACATGATCCATGGGAGGAGTTACAGGGACCTTGCCGTCCGCAAGTATATTAAAGTTGGATCCCTATCATCTAAAATCATGATATACAATCATGTTGATAAAATTGGAGTTATAAAATTTTAGTAATCCCACCGCAAGTCTGAAATTTGACATTTAGTTTTCCCAACCTTGACATGGCGGGAAAAGATGATGCATGCCAATCTTTCAGAATTTTGCAAACCATTAAATGGACAATGATTGTAGCCTATTTTAAACCACCAATGTGACAACTCCAAAAAAAATGGTAAGCATTGAGCAATATCCTCATAATTAAAGTACCAATATCCGACTTAGCAAGCATTCTATAACCAATACATAGATAGAACACATAAGAGAAGAACCCAAAATCAACACTATCCATTGGTTAAACAAAATCCCCTAATCAGATCATGAAAACATACACATCCATTCATTAGATGAAATCTCCTAACCACAACATGAAAGCAATAATGCAAAACTCAATAGAGGAATATCATTCATCATGGCTAAACCATATCATATCCATGTAATTCTAACCTAGTAATATCGATTCCTGAAAATCAATGGTAGTGATGAATATATGAAAGCCCATGCAGCAAATGAATTTCATTGTGAAATCTTGAAAGATTTGGATTGTGAAAAGGCATTGATATGTCCATCATGTGAGTAGTAGGAGACGTCGTGGCATCTACTCCTCCCATGATAGTAGTCGTTGTGGTTGAAGGGGTTGGTTATAGATGGAGAATTCACGGAATAATGCATGGAGCCCATTTGTTCCATTTTATCCTTCCTGCAAAATACACTAAGAGATGCCCATGTGTGTGTTAGTTTCCTTACGTTCATCCAACTTTAACTTGCAAAATTGATTGAGCCTAACATGCAAAATTGAACAATCTTAACCTCGAACAAAGATGTACCTCTAGATTGTGTCCATGAGCTTTTCAACCTTTATATGCCTATCATTTGTGTAATTGTGCAAATTTTAAGATGTTTATCCCGTCACTAGTAGAAAATGTGTGATAAATGACTAGGTTACAAAAACAGTTGGTCACCACATTTCTTTTATGTGAAATATGAAAATTTTTGAGCAATTTTAATTGATTACAACTAAAAATGACTAAAGTAAATGACTAATTTAGTGAGGGATAAAAAATATGTCTAATTTAATCATAGGATAAAAAAATATGACTAACTTGTTCATGGGATAACGGGTGGTTTAAAGGGATTATTTATATGATTAATGTGAGGTTAATGTTGATGTTCAACATCAACATGATTCATAAGTGTCGCAACATGATGTCATAAGACAACCTAGTTAAAAAATTTCAAAAACACTTTGTCTATTCCATTGTGTCTAGAGTGGTGCGCTTGTCATATCCATATTTTATTTTACCATTTTCACTTTTGTATGACCCGTGCGACTCGCTTGCTAATTTGTGTCATATGCATTCTTGCATCAAGTCCTAGCATATGAGTTAAGTCTTGGAATTTGATTATTCCTTGTCTCGTGCAAAGTCATGCCAAGGAGTTTGTAACATACCCGATATTCCTCCATAAAAGTTATGAGAAAATGGGGGTAAATTTTTCGCTTTTACTATAACCAATGAGTCAACCATGTTAATATCTTGGGAGTGGGAAATCACATAATTATAGAAACTAATGCATCATTATTTTATCTTAACTCTTTGTTCGTACTTCATCTTTCTCACATTGTAAATATTACTAACACTTTACCCGAATGTGATGCCATGGTAATAGGATCTTACAAATTATGAATTACTCACCTATAAATCCAGATATTGAAATCAAAATGTTAAACAAAAGGGTATCGAGTCATTTAATTATCCAAATAGATTTCCTCCATAAAACATATACCTTTAACTGTGTTCTTGCAAGTGTCTTTCATAGACCTTCATAAGCATTTATTATGCATCGTCCATACATTTAATACCATCATGGAAAATGAGTATATACAAACATAAAACATAAAACAAAATATAGACATCATGTACATGGTTCACCCCATCCATGAGGCTACATCCATGAAATCTTGTTACTCTTTATATTATTTTATCGACAAAATATTCACTTTTTTGTGGCACATCCACTGCCAATCTCTTTCACCACAATGATTCACTATTACATGGCACATCCACTGCCAATCCCTTTCACCGAGAACATTTTCCAACTCACATGAAATAACTCATTTAAAACTAGTAATGTATAATCCAAACTACTATAAACTACTTTTGAGTATTTTAGTAATGACTAGAATGGAACAATTCATCAACAAGGAAAACTGGGAATACCATCCAAATGGATAGGATGTTCCACTTATAATTTCTTCCTCCACATAAGTGTCGCATACTCATTATACAAAAAAAGTCCTTTAATGGAAAAGGATCGATAATGAGGGAAAATACACAAAACTAAAATCCGAAATAATGATAACAAGGAAAGATACTCAGTTCCTTCATATCACATTCAAACATATATGTGGTTTTCGAGGACTTACTTCATTAAATAACAAATAACATAATCGATTTCAAGGTTTTCCGAGAGTTGTATTGAATGCTAAAAATCTAGTAGTAGAAAACCAAGGCTTTTACCTATCCAACCAAACCTTCATCAAATGAACTAAATACTCCATCAAAAGAATCAACAAAAATCCCCCATCATACACAATTGAATAAAAATTTATTTCCAATCAAAGGCTCTTACATAACCAACCAAACCACATATGGATATTAACCCATACAGAGCATTCTCTATGACAAGGCCGAATCTAAACTACTTCTAGTAATAAAATGAATAACATATAGATACAACTCAAAAAGGAAAACCAGGGCACAAAGTCTTAGATTGGACAAACCCAAGCAAGGTATCCATGGATCTTTACATGTTTAGAACTCCCTTCTAATGCATACAAATACTACACATATTTTCATGAGATGTTAATAGTTATTCCTATTTCACATTAAACTTAATTATTATAATAATTCATAACAATCTTTATGGTTATAAAGATAATGAAATGCATACGTTCTCTTTAATAAACACTAAATTATAACCACCCAATACAAACTCACATAGAATATTAGACAAATGCAAAGTTATGTTTGAAATATTTTATCCCTTTCCTAATTGTGTACATTATATATATATATAACGCCGAGAATACTCGATATACAATAAATGCCTTCTTTCAACAGATGTGGACTATTACGGTCTTTTGAATGATCACCTAAATACATAGTAAATGCTTTACGAGATAATTAATAAGGCACAACCAATTACTAATTACAATAGCTACACAGGTCACATTATCTATTTACTGAGTAAGATCAATCACAGTAATTATATGTTGGTTATATTTTCCAACTAAAAAATTATAATAATCACGACTTCTTCCATAATCTTCACGCAAGCGAGTACCGATCCTTCGATGATAGTTTTAACTTCATTTGTTTTATTATAAAAGGACGATCACCAAAACTCAAGCTAGATTTCCACATGGGTCCATACGTGCACACCGAAACACCGTCATATCTCCACATCCTTTCCTATTTCTTGTCCCCTTCCCTTATCTCACCTAGGTGTTTCCTTGCGAGTTGGGCTACCCAAACTTGTTTCCATTATATGGTATCATGGATTGATCCATGAGGTGGAACATCAATGCTCCCGGGCACGATTAGTTAGATGTTGTACATATATATTTTTTGATTATCATTATGAGTCATGTGATTACACTAAAGGTAAATTACCATACCTAAACAATACACGTTAGAAGCCAAAAATGCTTTAGATCCAATACATGGATCGAATTAAAAGTCGCAAACAATTCAATCAAGACACCTAGTAAAAAATCACATCTTTGCAGCTTTAAACCTCATATCGGGAAGTAAGGTAAAACACAATCATTCCAGTCACAGCCATAATCGATTTCAATGACAACCCATGCATAAATATTGTAAAACCACATATTTATGGTTATCTAGACCCGACAGATGCAAAAATTAATGATTTTAACTGAAAACGCAGAGCTTATCTAGATATGGTATATCCAAAACAATTTCAAACGCTGACAACTAAAAGAACTATTCACATGTTCAGATCTGAACCTAAACCTGTACGTTGCATAACCATGCAGATCCATAACTGTGATAATCAAATGTAACATAAAATATGATCTGGAATTCAAAAACTACATACTAGAAATTTGTTGCAATTCAAAATCTCCACATGGATCTAGATTAATCGATCATTAGCAGGAAAAGATCCAATGCCGAGCGAGGCCCCTACCATTGGTACTCCAAAGTGCATTTTATGTGTCTGATAGCATTGGCCACACTAGCAACGTCTCCTATATTTCTATTTAGAGATCAAGATTGTTGAGAAATAGAGAAATACCTCATTATATGCAATCAAATAAATACAGTCAAAAAACAAGATTATTAAATAAAAAGATGCCACTTGTCGAATTAGAGCCTCCGCATTTTCTTCTCAAGGGGACAACGTTCCTAAGAATTATCCAACTACCCTTCCACTACATAATTGAAATGACCTTTTACTATGTTTAAAAAGGATCAAATGATGAAAGGCACTGATTTTAATATATACTCATCCTTTATATAAGTCTATTAGCTTGTAATTATATAGTTCATCCTTCTTCTTAGACTATATATATGTAACTATAATATAATCATATATAGAGAGAGAATGAGAATATTTTATATATATTAAGTGAAGGAAGATGTATATATATATAGGTTCTTTCACTTAATATATATATAAAATACTCTCTAGGCTCTCTCTCTCTATATATATACTGCTTGTTATAATAAATATACATAATGTCATAATTTCAGTGAGCAGAACTTACTTGAAAATTTGGTGGTGTTACATACTCCCCCCCTTAAATTAACATTGTCTTCGGTGTTGTCCCATTTGATAGTCTACCGCATTTGTAGCTATACACATGTACTTACATAATAACGAACACGTGGTCTTCCAATATGTATATCCAAATAATTCTATCCTTTATCTCGCAAGGAAGTTATAGTAAAATAACAGTAATCTCAATATTTATCTTATTAGACATGGATCTGCATTATGCCATGTTTGCTTGTAATCAGTTCTTCATTCCAACATGTATTATTATATCAAGCAACATCGTATCTTGCCATAATGGTAAAACAACTTGCACGGGTAATTTACTTAACTTTAGTCTAGGATATCATGCCTCATTCAAAAAATATTTCCAAATGTAAGGTTACTTTTGTGAAAACTGTTCACTTAATTACCCACATGTTATAAACATATTTTTGGTAACCAAAATAAATGAACACACATCATTTAAGATATTACAAAGAGAATTTTATCTCTCCTTCAAAGTTTATAATGAAACATAATCTAGTCTAGAACTCTCCCTGTGCTCACTAGATTAGATAGAAGGAAATCATAATCTAGTCTAGAACACTCTCCCAGTGCTCACTAGATTAGATTTTGCATTTTTGCATCTTGCCAAGTTTTCAACTAGGTTTTCATCTTATCCCCTCATCAATAACTATTGTGTGTATGTATGAAGGCTTCAGCTTACAACATAGTTTCACAAAAAACTCGATTACATAGCTTGTATAACATGAGGCTGCAGCCCTCATTCGATGAAATAGATTGCCTAGGTCTTTGAGTCATTGTTAATTGAGCCTCGTGCTCACTTCTGATCCCTTGGGAACATGACCACAATTTGGGGGAAGATGCCTCTGCGCATTGACTGAATGTTACTATTGCCACTTCTCATCCCTTCTCGAATTAATAAGTAATTGAAAAAAAATCTTTTATAATTGAATTGACCATTCTTGGTTAACCTCATTGGGTCCTTTAAATAAAATACAACATAATGGTTTTTTGCAAGATTACCCACTTAAATAAACTCATACTAATCATTATGATTTTCCACATGAAACCCAAAAAAATATTTATGCATGATTTAATTTGAGGTTGCTAATCTATCCTTTTGCAACCTACAAAAACAAGATATAATTCTTTTAGCCATAACCTCACCTCACATCCTTTCCAATGGTTGCAATGTAGATATATCCGTATGGCCATCCTTCACTTAGTTGATTCTGCGACATCTCACATTTATCGTAACATTCATTTCCTATTTCATTTTTAGAATGTTTCAACATTACTCGATATACAATTCATAGAAATCATTAATTGACGTGTTGTTATCTATAACCTCATTAGCATTCCAAAATCAAATCAGCCATTATACATGTTAATTTTTATCCAGTAATCATGGGAGACATATTGTCATAATTATTTGACGTTTTTTTTTTCCTAAAACAAACTTGTGTCAGTGCTTTCGTCGCCAATAATATTTTATACAAGAAAATACATTTTCCTTTTCATAGATAAATCTGTATTTCAAAATCAAATCACAAAATTCTACTATCACACAAAATTAAAAATTTTCCATACTTTTACCACCACCATTCATCATGAATTATATACAGTTCATCATGATCATTAAAAATTTCAACAGTAATCATTCCTAACCCAAGTTCCCTGTCTTTGCTACTCAATATGACTCATAGGTTGTTTTTCATTCAACATTGATATTGTATAATACTACAAGGTAAGCTCAAGATATTCGTCTATTGTGACTCTAATCACTATCTTCAACATAGGAATAATGGTGATATCTATACGGAATTATATTTCAAAATATGGGGATATATATAGCGAGAATAGTCTTCTTCCACTATGTCATATCAATTCTATATATATATGCTTAATGGATTTGCTATGGTCAAAATATTTTTGGAAAACTCATTATTATCAACAATAAAAACATTCCCATTTAACTCTAAAAGTCAAGGAATTATTCATTTTACTTTCTCATAGAAAACAGAAGGATGGTTAAGGTTACAAATCAATATCCTTTCAAGCATAAATATTTATCATCACCATTGTTCTAGGGTTTTCCTTAACTCAACATTTACTTTAAGAATTCTAATCTCAATTTAAACATAATACTCCAGATTTGTATATCTTCAAAATCATTTCTCCTTATCTATGTAATTGGTCAATATGTGATCATGAGGGAAACAACACAAAACTCTCTTTTTAATGAAAGAAGGTAAAATTGTCCCTTATGGGAATCCATAATGGGTCTTGATATAAAGGAACATTTGCAACTAGGAACATATCTTTTCTTCTTGAGGAACAAACAAAACATACTATACAGACATTATTTATTTTTCTTATTTAAACGAAAATTCTTCTAAACACCATAGAGGTACCCTTAACCGAAAAATTCATATTTCTTTTCTAACAAAAACTCTTCTTCTAAAAAGAACATACACAAATGTTTCTTTGGTTACAACCGCAAATATCTGTATCAAGTTTTCTCTTACACATTAATTGAGAATCAACAACAAAATCTTTGTAAGAATATCTATGCATCTAAAGTTTGCAATTGATATATTAATGCATTACATTTTTCCTAACGAAGAAATGTAGATTATGTACCATCATTGTTCATTCGTATATACTTTTCCTTTTTCACAATCATCTTTACACTTGCATCTATATGATTTATCATAAAAATCATAGAAACATATTCATAATTATTGAAAGAATTTGGCAAGGTACTTATCTGTCCTCGTCAACCAAACATTAGCTTGTACATCATCATTATTTTTCGCACGCATTAATTCCCTTTCTAGACGAGTTTCTCTTTCCTGCAAAACTATAAACTTACAAATTATAAGATCTTACAAATTATTAATTAGTTACCTATAAATCGAGATATTGAAATGAAAATGTTAAACAAAAGGGCATTGATTCATTTAACTATCCAAATAGCTTTCTTCCATAAAACATATACCTTTAACTATGTGCTTGCGAGTGTTTTTCATACACCATCATAAGCATTTATTGTGCATTGTCCATACATTTAATACCATCATGGAAAATGATTATATACAAACATAAAACATAAAACAAAAGAGAGACATCATATACGTGGTTCATCCCATCCATGAGGCTACATCCACCAAAGCTTGTTAGTCTTTATATTATTTTATCAAGATAGTATTTACATTTTTGTGGAACATCCACTGCCAATCTCTATCACCATAGTGATTCACTATTACATGGCACATCCACTGCCAATCCCTTTCACCAAGAACATTTTCCAACTCACTTGAAATAATTCATTTAAAACTAGTAATGTATAATCCAAACTACTATAAAATACTTTTGAGTGTTTTAGTAATGAATAGAATGGAACAATTCATCAACAAGGAAAACTGGGAATAACATCCAAATTGATAGGATGTTCCACCTAGAATTTGTTCCTCCATACAAGTGCCGCATACTCATTTCACAAAAAGATGCCTTTAATGGAAAAGGATTGATACTGAGGGAAAATACACAAAACTAAAATCCCAAATAATGATAACAAGGAAAGATACTTAGTTCATTCATATCACATTCAAACATATATGCGGTTTTCAAGGACTCACTTCATTAAATAACAAATAACATAATCAATTTCAAGGTTTTCTTAGAGTTGTATTGAATGCTAAAAATCTTCTAGTAGAAAACCAAGGATTTTACCTATCCAACCAAACCTTCATCAAATGAAGTACATACTCCATCAAAAGAATCAACCAAAATCCCCCATTATATGCAATCCAATAAAAAGTTATTTCCAATCAAAGGCTCTTACCTAATGAACCAAACCACATATGGAGGTTAACCTATACAGAGCGTTCTTTATGACAAGGTCGGATCTAAACTACTTCCAGTAATAAAATGAATAACATATAGATGCAACTCAAAAAGGACAATTAGAGTACAAAGTCTTAGATTTGCGAAAGCCAAGCAAGGTATCCATGGATCTTTACATGTTCAGAACTCCCTTCTAATGCACACAATTACTATACATAATTTCATGGGATGTTAATAGATATTTCTATTTTACATTAAACTTAATTATTATAGTAATTCATAACAAATTTTATGGTTATAAAGATAATGAAATGCATACATTCTCTTTAATAAACACTATATTGTAACCACCCAATACAAACTTGCATAGAATATTATCCAAATGAAAAGTTATGTTTGAAATATTTTATCCCTTTCCTAATTGTGTACATTATAGATCTATAACACCGAGAATACTCAATATACAACAAATATCTTCTTTCAACACATTTGGATTATTAAGGTCTTCCTAATGATCACCTAAATAGATAGTAAATGCTTTATGAGATAATTAATAAGGCACAACTCTTCCCCAACATTGAAAATGGATGGAATAGCACATCAATTACTAATTACAATAGCTACAAGGATCACATTATCTATTTATTGAGTAAAATCAATCACAGTAATTATATGCTGGTTATATTTTCCAACTAAAAATTTATAATTATCACGACATCTTCCATAATATTCACGCGGGCGAGTACCAATCCTCCGCTTATAGTTTTAACTTTCTTTGTTTTATATTAAAAAGATGATAACCAAAACTCAATCTAGAATTCCACAATGGGTCTATACATGTGCATCAAAACACCGTCCTAGCTCCACGTCCTTTCCTATTTCTTGTCCCCTTCCCTTATCTCACCTAGGATTTTCATTGAGATTTGGGCTACCCCCAAACTTGTTGCAATCATATGGTATTATGCATTGACCCATGAGGTGGCACAACAATGCTCTCGGGCACGATTAGTCAGATGTTGTATATATATATTTTATTATCATTCTGAGTGATGTGATTACACTAAAGGAAAATTACCATACCTAAATGCTACACACCGACAGCCAGAAATGGTTTAGATCCAATACATGGATCAAATTAAAAGTCACAGAAAATTCAATCAACACACCCAGTACAAAATCACATCTTTGTAGCTTTAAGAAACGTAGCTGTACTTATCATAAACCTCATATCAGGAAGTAAGGTAAAACACAATCATTCCATCCATGGTCCATAATAGATTTCAATGAAAACGTATGCATAAATATTGTAGAATCACAAATCTATGGTTATCTAAACCCGACAGATGTAACAATAAATGATTTTAGCTAAAAACGCAGAGGTTATCCAGATCTAGTAAATGTAAAACGATTTCAAACTGACTAAAAAATGAGGACAACTAAAAGAACTATTCACATGTTCAGATCAGAACCAAAACCTATACATTGCATAACCATGCAGATATGTAACTGTGATAATCAAATGTAACATAAAATATGATCTGGAATTCAAAAACTAGATACCGAAAATCAGTAGCAATTCAAAATCTCCATATGGATAGATTACTTGATCATTAGCAGGAGAAGATCCAATGCCGAGCGCGACCCCTATCATTGGTACTCCAAAGTGTATTTTATGTGGTTGATACCTTCGGCCACACCAGCAACGTCTCCTATATTGCTATTTAGAGATCGCCATTGTTGAGAAATAGCGAAGTCCCCCATTATATGCAATCCAATAAATACACTCAACAAACAAAATTATTAAATAAAAAGATACCACTTGTTGAAGGAGGGCCTCCATGTTTTCTTCTCAAGGGGACAACGTTCCCGAGAATTCTCCAACTACCCTTCCACTACACAATTCAAATACCCTTTTACTACGTTTAAAAATGATCAAATGATGAAAGGCACCGATCTTAATATATATCAATCCTTTATATAAGTCTATTAGCTTGTAATTATATAGTCCACCCTTCTTCTTAGACTATATATATATGTAATTATAATATAACTATGTATATATATATATTCTTTCACTTAATGTATATATATAAAACTCTCTCTCTATATATAGAGAGAGTGTTACATGATATTACAAATATACATAATGTCATAATTTCGGTGAGCAGAAATTACTTGACAATTTGGGGGTGTTACAGAATCGATTCCATATCATCCATTTTGTTGCACTGATCACAGTCATATTTCGTTTGGCCAAAAGTATCATCATTAGATTATTTTGGCAGTCTATCAAAGTTCCAGCAAGTACATTCATTTGCATCGATAGCTAAAAGTTTTCAGTTTCACATCGTCTAGTAATTCACATGTAGCACATGTCCATCATGATTTTATGTAAGCTTAGTAAGTTGAAAATCCCCCTGGATATTTTCCTACATTCGAAAGTGCTAATAACACCTATTTAAAAAAAAATTACCTACCCTCATTTGGCTAAAATCCATTAAATTTTCCCATTGCTTCTTGCACCAAATCCATTCATTTTCTATGTTTCAAAGGTAAATTAAATCTACCTTATTCTTTTATAGTATGTATATTATATAGTCATTATATGACTCCCTTTAATTTACCCCTAGCTATAGTTAACATATTAACATATTATAATATATGTAATATTAATATATTATAATTATTATACTGACATAATAATATTAATAAAAAAAATACAAATAGAGAAACAAAATATAACAGTTTATTTTTAGGAAAAATTTGAAAAAAAAATATTAAAAATTAAAAACAAAATAAAAAGAAGAAAAGAGTGAAAATAAAGATAAAGAGAGAAATTATGCAAAAGAAAAAGACATGGAAAAATGAATAAATTTGAAAAAATATTGAGAAGGAAAATAAATAAAAATAAATGAAAAGAGGGATGTGGTTTATATTATGGTTTATATTACAATGTCTTGGTGGGTAGTGCTGCACAACATAGGAATTTAGTGAAACTAGGAAAGATGTCTTGGTGGGCCACCAATATTTAGCATGCTGCTGCAACAAGCTTGATGGCCCTTGGATCTCGAGAGCTCAAGATCCAATACTAAATATTGTTTGACCATTGGATCTAGAGAGCTCAATATCCAATACTAAATATTGTTTGCCATCTTCGCGGCACTACGAATTCAAAGTAAGCAGTAGACAACCTATAAAGTCGATGATTTCAGGTAAATAGATAATGCATTTACATTTTTCTTCTTCTTAATGGTGTTTTTATTATCCCTAATCTTTCAATTTGAATCAAAACCCTCAATCCTCGGTATGTATATAACCAAAAATAAGCTCTGTAATGGTATGGTTTTTTACTAAGAAATAATGCCATAAATTGTGCACCTTTCGATTAACCGTAGAATAACT
Source organism: Pseudotsuga menziesii (assembly GCA_001517045.1). Classification (NCBI taxonomy): domain Eukaryota; kingdom Viridiplantae; phylum Streptophyta; class Pinopsida; order Pinales; family Pinaceae; genus Pseudotsuga; species Pseudotsuga menziesii. Next base: position 208,838 of record LPNX010339089.1, read on the forward strand.
CTTTGTGGCAATGGCATAGTGATGGTTGCCATGAAAAACTCCCACCATACCAACGAAAGTCGTGTAAAATCAGGTATTTCCCAATAAAAAGAACAAATTACGTTAAATGAGAGATTCTATATGAGAATGGAACTAAGCGATATGCAAAAGCTTTACATCCCCAAGCTATCTCTCAATCAAGATATTTCTTCCACCGATGACAAGCAATTTCTTTTAATCTTCCTGTTCTTTATGTGTTTTTGTGCAAGAAATAATCCTTGCAAGGAAGTGTGGTTTAAAGCTAGAGATTCACGATACTACTGTTCAGAGCCTTGTTTGAGAACCCTTGCAGGTAAGGATTCCATACTCATCATCTTTCTGGGTTTGAATTTATATATATCCATAGAATTTTTCAGTAATCATCATATTTATAAGTATTGTGAATATGTTGGTGGCTCCATTTAAAAAAACCACGAATCTCAAAGAAATACAATGCTAATTGGCATGCCCGAATATAGATTAGGAATCATATAATTTGGTAATCGTGGTCGTTGTTGTAACTCTGTTATGGGATTATAGGGATTAGAGTTTGGGTATTACCACTCTACTACACATAGATCAGGTAAACATAAAGCTACTTACTTGGAAGGATAGATGCATTCCCACTTTGATACATTTTAACACCACCTTTTTTGCTCATCACATGACCTAGGGATGCTATTGTTGTACCTAAAAAATAAAGTTATATTAAAATTAAAATGGGTATTTGAAAAAAAATGAAAAATTATTAAATTTTATATTTATATATAAAATAGCATTTCAAATTAATTAAATTTACATTTTAATTTTTTAATTCATTTTTATATTTAATGGCTTCAAGGATTACATGGATATGTGTGTGTGTGTGTGTTATATCAATAAAAAATGTGTTATAAATAATTGGTGTTTGTATTTACCTTGATAAGGTGTTTTATTATTAGATCAATTTTATGATTGGATATTTTGCATCATCATAGTTTTGGGTTTAGTTTCATCATTGAACTGTAGGTTTGATTAATCTTATTTTCTTTTTTCATCATTAAATTTGAATTTTATCACTAACTTTGTTAATCATAATTAATTCATTGTTTACTTGTTGTGAGCTTATCCAACGTTAATCGATTTGTATGTTATTGATTGATGCCAAAGTTTTCCAAGAACAAAGGCTTCAACATAATTAATTATTATGTTCTCACATTGAAATATAGGAGGCTTAATTTTTCCTAATTGGTTTTTAATATCTTTCATAAACTTAAAAACTATTCTATTAAATGAACTCAAAGAATGATTCAAATATTTTTTTAAAGAAAATATAGTTGATCTATAATTTATTCTACTGAGGTGTCATTTTATGATAAACATAAAACTACACTTACTTCACTTTATATTTCACATTGTATTCATTATGTGCTAAGTTTATCTGAATTTAGGATGTTAAGATAAATCCAACCAATATTTCGCTAAATATTTGTCCCTAATATAAGAAACTTATTGCAAAGAATCTTGATGAAAAAGTTGAGTTCAAGGTCAAGAGAGAGGACAAAAAATAATAAATAAAAACATTTGGTAAGTTTTATAAATCTTGCTTTGATGTTGTTCTTGATCTCATTGGATTTTAGGTTGAAGGATTGCATGTCAATATACTAGAACATTGTGATACTTGATTCAAGGAAATGAAAATTGAGTTTAAATGAGTGTTGCATATTACATGTCTTTTCTCATTAGAGTTTTCTTGTCCTTTTTGCTTGTGAGTTTGCATTGTTAATTTCTTTTCTGATGGAACAATTTGTGAAATTAAAAGGTTCATCAAGGGATGCATAAAAAAAAGGGAAAAAAAGAAGGGGTGGGAGTAGAGCATGAGAGGAATTTTTATATATTTTTATTATGGAAATTGGGAATGGATTCGCAGGAAAATGATGGTATAAAGGACTTTGGAAAATGAATTCAGGAAGCGATACTAAAAGGGGAATTTCATAAAAAAGGGGAACTTTATTTCCCTTTTAAAACCAATGACATAGGATTTATTTTGCGATAGGGCACCCAAGTGGAAATAATTTTACTTTTCGATCAAATATTTAATGAGATGAAACTAGTAGGAATGATCGATGAACTTACCAATGGAAAATACTTTGCAAAATTTTAACTGATGCAACTCAAATGACCAAAACATGCCGATACTTTGACGGAGTGCCAAACAGGTGGAATGATTTGAGGTTTAGAAAAATGAAATATGTTCATAATTAATATGGTTAGATAAACATGATAGTATAACAATCATGCCATGTTTATATGCATGGATAAAACCGATCAAACTCCAAGACACAACATCGACCAAAATATATCAACAAAACAACACATAAGACAAAAATTGACAAGTTAATCACATGGGTCATGCAAGAGTGTAAATAGTGAAATGAGATACACACACAAAAAACATATCTCCTCGACATGACATTTCAAGTTTTGAATTCCTTTTCTCCAATCTTGAGGAGCAATTCTATGTATAACAAGCATTCTTAATGCTTTCAGGATATTTTATTTTGTTTATTTTCATGTTATGTCTTTCCAAATAATTTACATTCATATGAATGCAATAAATTTGGGATAAATTCTAATTGATAATCATATGTCACACGATTGGATGAGTTTTATGCATTTTTAAAGAGGAATCATTGCAAGAATTAGTCTCTTTAGCTAACATAGAAAAGTTTTACTATTGTCAAGAACATCTATTTTTGGTTCAAGGAAATTTGAGTGAGTGTGAAATTTTATTATATTTAAGGGTTCTTGATCAATGGAAAATCACCTTCCTTGTAGGTAGGAGGTTTGCGGTTTGATTTCTTCATTCCTTATTTACATAAATCAATGACTAATTAAATGACCATTTAACAATAATCAATGACTAAATAAATGACCAGTTAACAATAAAAAAATGACTAAATAAATGATGAGTTAACGACAATCAGTGACTAAATATACTACCAAAAAATGATAATTAATGACCAAATAAGTGACTAAATATATGACCAATGCTTGAAGCGATTCAAACAATTTATTACCAAGTGATAAACAACCAATTTGGTTGAGTGATATGTGACTCCTAATTCCTAAACACCAATCATGTTATTCAATTTAGTCATTTATCATCCATTTTAGCTATTTTTAGGCACTTATCACCCATTTTGTACTAGTGCTTGATGTGCCCACCATTTGGGTGAATGAACTTCCAATGCATGAGAAATAGATTATAATGGAGCTTTTGAGGATGGGGTCATTTCAGCATGAGTTGTGGTTTTCCCTAGAGACTGATATGATAACCTTATCCCATAGAGCCTTATCCCATAAAAACTAAGACAACATTTCCTTGGGACAATTCCCAAATTATGGGGGATAACAATATTAAATTGTATCTGTAGACTCAATTCCTTTGATTAGATTTGACCAATTCATGTATATGTACATGACTCAAAGGAGATAAATTATTCTATAACTAGATAACCTCTCATATTATTTATTTTTTTTATTTTCTTTCTTTAAATGAGCTTTATTTCTCGACACCAATCTATACTTGTAACACTGCGGTTTTGACCCCATTGCATTAAATGTACATGATGTATATATTGTAAATGATCACGGTGTGGAGCTAAAGGCCAAGACCCCACCATTGATCGGTTATGCTATGTTTTGGATTCAAATTTGTCACCGATGGTATATCGGGGCATGCGGCATATATTATGCTTGTTACCATGTAAATATGCATCTATAATTAATTAAATGAACCCGACTACCTACGATCGCGGCAACTAAAATGAGAAAAGGGCATGATTTTCACAAGGATAAGGGTGGGGAAATTATTAAACCTTGCCCAATGGGGAAAAACCCATGTGTCACCACCTTGTTTTATTTCCAACCACTTTCATTGAGGAATGGCTGGTGGTGGTTGAGGTAGTTAATTGCTTTGGGAGTGGGGTGGCAGGACTATTAGTCCTCACCCACACGCACACTCCACCCCAGCGTTTGAATTCCTATTGGGAAAAATAAAAAACCTTCACGCACTCTACTACAGGGACCTCACGATTTTCTGTTCACCTCTACGCACAGGAATTTTCCTGGTTTTTTCGACTGATGCAGCGAGCTGAGAGCCGTGCTCATTCACCCACGAATTGCTATGAAGGACCAATCACGTTTTTGGCTATCTCACATATGGGTATGGTCGTTCTGTTCATTTCACGCACATGATTGGGAAGTCTGTGTTTTTCTCTTCCTCAGCATGGTCTATGTATGTCTTCCTGATGGATTTGTTGCCCAGGATGGGCTATGGTTTTTCCCTTGCTATGAGCTACACTCACTGATACATTTGGACTGTATAATTCCTAGGGGAGTTGTTTTCCCTGTTGAGCTGCAACAGCTAATTGATTTATTGAGTGCAATGGTTGGTCTTTGGACTATGTAGGGAGCTGGGATGGGGGCTTAGTTTTGCTTGACAAACCTAGTGGCTGGGAAACCACATAGATAGAGCTAGAGGGCTGGATTTCTTCTCCATAACCCCTGAATAGCATTGGAAGGGAATGCAGGGCCTGAGGGACTGTGTAGCAGAGAAGGGACGGATTCCTTGTGTTGGGTGTGTGTGTGTGTCTTAGAAGTTAGGCTAGTTCTGGTGTAGGTGTTCTTGGCTTTGTAATGAGCTCACCATCTTAGTAATGAGCCTTTCCCAACTCCTTGATGATCTGTTAAACCCAACTATGTTGGCTTGGCTATGTGTTACGTGTATCCTTGGCTATGTGTAAGCCTTCTAGTTCCCTTATTTCTTGGAGAATCATGCCCATCTCGGGGGTGGCAGTGCTGCTGAGAGATTAAGGAGCACAATGGCCTATGGTTGGGTGGAACGTTGCAGCGATGTAGCTGGTTGCGGATCAAGTTATTCATAAGATAAGTGCTCTTGTCCATTTCTACTTCCGCAATTATATTTACTGTTAATGACTATAATGGACACATTGAATGAATGCTTGTATGACTGTATGATGTTTCCACTGTGTCTGATAGATAATTGTATATGTGCATGTTTCTACTTCAATATGTTTGCTTTAGCATTTTGTTTTAGCATTTTTATGCATGTACATGTTCATGGGGCTCTTAGACCGTGTGTTTGAAGCTTGTAGTTGCGTCCTCTTCGTCGGTCGGAGGCGTGGGGACGTGACAGTACTATGATGGTGATACATTACCCTTGTGGTTATTAATAATTAAGTTATTTCATGGTTATGATAGATACTGAAATATAGTGACAAATCTCTACCAATAATTTTTTTTCTGCCATGTAGTGCTCTGCTTGCCGGGCAGAGCACTAAGTCCTAATCTTTAACAAAAAAATGGCATTTACCCTTATTTTGATTTTTCAGGATTCATTTATTTGTAAAATAAATGAGAGGGTCACCAAAAAATACCTGAACCTTAGCGAGCTGAAGAAAGTCCTTCAATCCTCTTCTGAGCCTGTCTGAGCCTTGATGCCAATTCAGATGATCCACCCTGCTAATCAGCGTTGAACCTGCTGGCCCTAGGAAACCGACGATTTTCCTAGACCCCGAGTCCATGTGCTGATAAACCCGATAGTAACTTCCCTCTTTGATGAGTGTAATTCTCCCCCCTGGAATTAACCCCCTCCTCCAGTTTTCTTCCCTCTCTGTTCCATCACCTTCTTACTCTCTTCTTCAATAAAAAAAAATTTTATTCCCCAAAATGCTCTGGAAAAATCCCCCAAAATACTATGGAAAAATTCGCCCAAAAATACTCTGCAGAAATTCCCCCTCAACCATTCGATCCCCCCCTCCTTATACCTCCTTCCCTTCCTTCTTCCACCGCCCTTTTCTTCTTCCATCGCCTCCTTCATATTTAAAATAATAATAATTATTTATTTCTTTTCTTGGGCAGTCAACTAGTTCAGGTTTTAAGACATTTGTTGTGTGCATTTAATTTTTTTCTTGAATTGTACAATTTTTCACCCCGGATGAGATGGTGGGAATTTACTAGATGATTATCCTATTGAATTGTATGTGTAGATTTAAAACTTAACCAACTGTCATAAGATTACACAATTATTGTTTGTTTAAGGTTTTATGCGAATGGTAAAATGGTAATAATAATATTGTAATTTAGTATATGTTATTAATAACTTAATAAAAGTACTTAATAATAAACACTAATAAATAATAATAATAATAGATAATGACAACAAAATAAAATAATAATTATTATTATTAATCAATAAATAATTAATTGCAGTATTATTATTAATTGATTGAACTGATAACATAGACATGTTTATGTTTATTCTTAAATCCCCCCATACATTGATTTTTAATAAAATAAGGTACATTTACATGTTTAAATAAATCACAATTGCTTAGTTAACCCATCCAACTATTTAATGTTTTTCAATTAATATTTCATACTAGCGTGCATGTGTGAGGTGTGCATGCATGGCTAGTACATGCACAGGCTGCACATGTACTATAACCAAAATACCTAAATTCTAGCCGATACAAATAATATTTCACGCAATAAGACAAATATACAGATATAATATGATTTCTTTTGACATTCAGAGTTATTTAACAGTTATGTTCTTATTAATCAGTCAATTAAGTTGGTACCTACCATCACTAATCCGGTATCATAAATGTCCAACACTCAACAATAATAACTAATATGTCAACCATCCTAACCTACTTCTGCATCCTCCCTATCCTTCCTCCGCTAGTACAAAGTGGATGCCATTTGTACTAACCTTCCCACACAGAACATGAGAGCGGTAGTGTCGGCTAACTAGCGGACCTAGCCTCTTCTAGAAGGCATCCGACCATCGTCATCACAACAACTTAGGGAGCGTGTCTCGGCACTGCCCTCCCACAACCTCGGGTATCAAAGTGACATAGGGTGGGAAATGTATCCATCCCTCTCAACATACTGGGTATCTACTCATCAAACCATACTACATTGCTATCAAGTTTATTGGTATGTGTCATCGTACCATCACTTGGAAATTAAGGCTCTTCTTCAAGATATGTATTGAGTCATACCTTACATCACACACTTGGCTATCACATAGCCCCTGTATCTTGCAGGTTAGCACTATGAAAACATGCATTCATAACAATATTAAATCAATATCTGGTCCATATTATCAACATTATTTCCTTTCATTACATAAAATCACAAAATAAATCGCATCATGGATGGGTGCCCATGTACCACATCATACATATCACATCATACCAAGGATTACAATCAACTATATGTTTTTGTTATGAAATAATTGAATCTAATGATGACTACTACATGATAATCGCATAAGCACAATAATTTCATATAAATGATAATCATCATAACATCATAATCAAAGCATACATTATATAAGCATGATAACATCATAATATCATAATCAGAGCATAATCCTGATAACATCATAGCATCAGTAAATAATCACATATAACATGCCAAAATATAGTCTATGAAGTATAGCTGAGTCCACATATAATAAGCAAATACACTGTAATAAGTGTGAGTGATAAATATGTCGGAGTCAAAATACGGGGCATTACATACACCCACCCTTTAGGAAACTTCGTTCCGAAGTTATGGTCAAAATAATGAGAGAAAATCTCGACGCATAGTCTTTGTTTCCTCCCAGGTAGCAGATCTTGGGTTATACTTGTCCCACTGGACCTTGACTTGGTCCACGTGTCGACTACAAAGCTGTCAAACTCTATAATCCAGTATACGTGAAGATTCCCTCGTCCGAGACCTGTAAGTCCTTCCAATGAATCTTGTGAGACTCATTGGCTATGTAATGTCGCAATACTGAAACATGAACTACATTATGAGTCCTATACAAGTGGGGTGGCAGTGCAAGACGATAAGATACTAGTCCAATTATTTCAAGAATATCGAATGGCCCTATAAAGCGAGGTGAAAACTTGGTCCCCTTTCCAAACCAAATGGTACTTTTATTCGGTCGGATACGTATAAATACGCAATCCCCTGCCTCATAACTTCTATCAGTTTTGTGTGCATCAGCATAACTCTTTTGTCTATCCTATGCTTCTTTAAGCTTCTTCCTAATCTGTACCACTTGCTCTTCCATCTCTTGAAGCAACTTAGGCCCAACTAAAACACAATCCTCCAACCTGTCCCAAATGAGTGGAGTCCTGCAAGGTCTCCCATACAATGCCTGGTATGGAGGCATACCAATGGAGCTATGATGACTGTTCTTATATGCAAACTCCACTAGAGAAATATATTTCTCCCACTGTGTCTGTTGATCCATAAAATACATCCTAAGCATGTCCTCGATCACCTGATTCACCCTCTCTGTCTGCCCATCTGTCTTGGGATGATAAGCTGAGCTTAAGTTCAACTGGGTCCGTAATGCTGACTGCATGCTTGTCCAAAATCTGGAGGTAAACTTAGGGTCTCAGTCAGAAATTATCTTCTTCTGAACTCCATGAAGGTGTACAATTTCATTTATGAATACCCTTGCTACATCTGTCACATCATAAGTGTCTCTCACTGGAATGAAGTGGGCACTTTTGGTCAGTTTGTCGACCACCACGAGTATAGCATTATGTCTCTAGGATGTGAGGGGCAATCCCACAATGAAGTCCATGGAAATGAATTCCCATTTAGTCTCAGGAATATCATGAAGCTGTAAGAGACTGGCTGGGTGTCGATGATCTTCCTTGACTTGCTGACATTCTAGGCATTTTGACACAAAATCCACTACATCGCTCTTCATACCGGCCCAGAAGAAGAGCTTCTTCATGTCTGCATACATCTTCTTCACTCCAGGGTGCGCACAATAATGTGCCCTATGGGCCTCTCTAAGGATTGCTTTCTTGAGACCACCTTCTTTAGGGATATCCATCCTCCCTTGGTACCGCAGCAACCCATCTTCCTCAAAATGGTACCCATAATAATTCGACTCACACTTCTTCCCACTCTGAATATCTGAGGTTACCTTTATATACCAACCATCTCCCAAGAGTTATTCGAGCACTTTCTCCTTCAAATCCACTCTCAAGGGGATTAAGGAGAAAATTCTCGGCCTTCGGCTTAGAGCATCTGCCACCACATTCTCCTTTCCTTTGATATATGAGATACAAAAGTCATACTCACTCATGAACTCAGTCCATCATCGTTGCCTAGCATTTATATCCCTTTGCGTAAAAATATACTGCAAACTTTGATGATCTGTTTTAAGTGTGAAACTTCTGCCAACCAGGTAGTGTCTCCATAATTTTAGTGCCAGCATTACTACTGCCAATTCTAGATCATGTGTGGAATATTGCTCCTCATGAGGCTTCAACTTATGATATGCATAAGCTATTACCCCACCTTCCTGCATTAGAACTACTCCTAACCCTTGCTTCGAGGCATCGGTACATACCATGAAGTCTTTATCCATGTCTGGTACCCATAAGATTGGTGCACTCGTCAGCAATCTCTTTAATTCAGCAAAAGCGTCATCACATTCATTGGTCCACTCATATCGGATTCCCTTTTGCTGCAAGGTGGTGATGGGTTTTGTAATCTTGGAGAATCCTTCCACAAATCTTCGGTAATACCCTACTAATCCCATGAAGCTACGCACCTCATGCACATTCTTCGGAATTGGCCAATCCTCGATGCCCTTCACCTTTTCTGGGTCCACTGAGATCCCTTCTCCTGAGATGATATGCCCTAAGTAGCGAATCTCCTTTTGGAAGAAAGAACACTTTGACAATTTACCAAATAGTTTATGTTCCCTTAAGCAAGTTAAGACTAACCGCAAGTGCTCCTTGTGCTCCTTCTCGTTCTTAGAATATATAAGAATGTCATCTAAGAATACCTGAACAAAGCGTTCCAAGTAATTCTGGAAGACACTATTCATGAGACTCATGAATACTGCTGGAGCATTGGTCGAACCAAATGGTACTACTACGAACTCATAATGCCCGAATCGAGGTCGAAAAGAAGTCTTAGAAATGTCATTTTCTTTAATCCTGAGCTGGTGATACCCCGACCGCAAATCAATCTTAGAGAAGACTGATGCACCTTTCATCTGATCAAATAGGTCATCAATTCTTGGTATAGGATACCTGTTCTTCACTGTGGCTTTGTTCAAATCCCTATAATCTATGCACAGTCGCAAAGATCCATCCTTCTTTTTAACAAAGATCACTGGTGCTCCCCATGGTGAGATACTAGGTGTAATTAGTCCCAAGTCTAGCAACTCTTTTAACTAGATCTGTAACTCTCGAAGCTCAAGGGTTGTCATTCTATAAAGATTCTTTGAGATCGGCTCCACACCGGGTTTCAGTTCGATCATGAAATCAAGCTCTCGTTCTGGAGGTAGTTGTGGAAGTTCTTTTAGAAAAAGATCCTTGAACTCAGATAATACTGGGTAAGAATTCAAGGAAGGTCCTTTACTATCGCTCACTATCTCAACTACAAACAACTTACATCCTTGTCTTAAACACCTTTTAGCTTTCACTGTGGAGATGAAAATGAGGGATATTTTCCTCTTTCGACCTTGGATTTTAATTGCTCAACCCTCATAATCAAGGAACAAGACTTTCTTCACATAGCAATCCATGAAAGCTCTATGACCTTCTAACCAATCCATGCCGACAATGAGGTCATAGGTGCCCAAATTGGTGACATAAGCATCCATCTTAGTGGTGCATACTCCTAAGTCAACTTGACACCCCCTTACCTTAAGATCTACTGCCTGTATAACCCCTGAAGCCATCTCAACTGATTCAAAATCATCGTGCTCGCAGGCTGCCAACACACATTTATATAATGCATATGGTGAAATAAATCTATCTGTTGCACCAGGATCAAATAAAATTTTAAGTTTGACATTGTTTACTTTACCAGTGGATTCTACTACGGTGGACTGATGTTCTTCCTGGTGATTGTGAACAGCTGCATGAATCTGATGAGTGTTATCATAATTTCTCATGGATGCTTTTTGTTCCTTCTACCTGCTGCTGGTCTACCCTTTAGGACAATCCCGCTGAAAATGAGGACCTCCACATCCCCAACAAGAGACATTAGGTGGTGCTTGCATGTTGCTGGGAGGAGTCCTCTGGGATGTGTTGCTTCCCCTAGATCCTCTAAAACCTCCCGATACTCTATATTAATTGCCTTGTGCTCATCCTCGATTCCCATGGTTTGTTGACGAAGCCTGTGATAGTGAGTTAACTGAAGTGTTACCTCTCGGGGTGAACCTATTACCATAAGGAGGAGGTCTAGATTGTCCTCCTCTAAAGTATGGTCGTGCGGTTTTCCCTATAACATACTGATTGGATCCTATAAAATTCCTTCCTCCCTTTGCATCTGACATATCCTCAGCATAGCGAGCATACTCAACCACCATGGAAACTAAAGATGGCTTCCACATCCGTACTGTGGCCCTGATCTTGTATTTGAGCCCATACACAAATTGCTCCACCTGTCAATCATCCGAGTCCAAGTATGGGACATACTTTACCAGTTCCATGAATCTAGCTTCATACTCTTCCATTGTCATGTTTCCCTGTACCAAAGCACGAAAGGAACCCGCTTGTTGTTCCCTGTAATAAGCCGGAAGATACTTCATGTTGAACCTCTCCTCGAATAACTCCCATGAAACAGACAAAGGAGTGAGATGCAATTGCTTCTCGAGGTCTGACCACCAATTTAGGGCATCGCCCTTTAATTGGAAGATGGCCATTCTAGACTTGGAACTTGAGGTATACTCATATAGTGCGAAGCACCTCTTCATACCCTCGAGCCATGCTTCGGCATGCTTACTCGGTCGTCCTCCTGAGAACTCAGGAATTTTGATCTTCTGCAGCTCTCTAGAAATATCCTGAAGTGGTTCTTGCCTTGAGCCCTGTGCCCTCTCAGAGTTTTCTCGGCTCACCTGTGTGGGTTCTACCTCTACGATCCTCTCTGACTGCCTGTTTAGTGTGGCCATGATGGTTTCCAAGGATCTCAATATCAATCCCATCTCAGGACTGGAGGTTGTCCTTGGCGGTGTCGATGGTGGGGTCTGTGGTGGCGGTGAGGGTGGTTGACCTAGGGTTTGCAGTGGCGGTGAGGGTGGTTGACCTCGACCCTGCCCTCGACCTTGACCTCGAGCTCTGCATGTTTGAACCATTATAATTCCTGACATATTCAACAACATTATGCCATTATTATCTCAATCTAATAATTGCAGAGATAAAATTTTAGTTATGCAATGCTTATTGCCAATATTTGCGTAAAACTTGCATAGTCGCTTTCATTAAACGATTTCGTCTTGGGGTTTAATCTGTGCCTTAACGTTCAGCTCATAATGCTAGTCTCAACAATGTCTTGTTTTTTCTTATTTTACATCTATCTCGCCTCTTTGACTATCAGTGAAAGTCTCGGTAATGCCTTAAGTTTAATACTTGAATTCCTGATACCATGTCCTTGTATTAAACAATTTGAAGTAACTACCCTCCAAAGTACAACATCTAAGTGTTTGTTAATTGGTCAACTACTAAATAGACAAAATATTATAAATAATGATAACAAATTTAAGCAGTCAATTTGATAGTGTCCCATTTCTCCAATTAACAAAAAAAAATAAAAAGAATTTAAATTATTTTATTATTATTATACATAATTACTATATTAATTTAATTTAATACAATTAACATTAATTTAAATATATTCTAGTTAACATTAAAGATTTATTAAATCATAATTATATACATTTTAAGGTAATTGTGAATAATTACATATCAGCTTTTAAATTGATAAAATAAAACTAATTATAATATAACTATTGAGAATTTTATCCATGTAATTAATGGCTTAATGATTCGTTTTTTTTTTTAAATATTGATTTTATTTTATTCTCACCATATTTCAAAATGTTTTATTTTGCATATAACACTATAATAAAATTACTTTATAAAAACCAAATGATAAAAATAAAATAAAATAATAAAAAAAAGTCGCACGAGGTATGGTTTGATGAGGAAGCTGGCAATCGGCGTGGCTCCTCCTCACTCCACCATGGATCCACCCACAGACTTTCTCATACGTGGCCTGCCTTCCCAATGGAACAAGGGGCCCATGAGAAAGGCTGGGCTGCATGCATGCCAGGCGGGCTGCATGCACGCCCTCCTCTCGTATTCCCAAGCAGGGTGCCTCCCAACAAAAGAAGGTCACTCCCTCCTTGTGCGCGAAGGCCATTTGGTTGGATGTGCTAGTGCAGGTTCGAGCTCCCTACCCTCCTGCGCGACAGAGGCTGTGAGGTACATAATCCTCGATATCCATGGAGCTGTTGGTGACCAAATGGAGCCCCGACTGCACCCATTCTCACAGTCATCATTATGTATCATTTTCTAAAACTAAGATAACTCATCTGAATGCTTTCTTTCTTCCATTGAAGGTGTACCTTGTTTCCTGCTATTGTTATATGCATTTACAACATTTTTTATTTATTTATCAATTGTTTCTTTCATGTGACCCAATTTCATATGCAGGAACGGATTGTTTTAGTGCGATAAAAGGCTAAAAATCTCAATCCAATGACCTGTACATAGTTTTCCCCGAAGGAACAATGCCCCACTTCATAAACTTCCCTAATCAGCGACACGGGTTTCGTCTTGCTCACGGACATAACCCTCGAGAGGATTGTCTGCCTGCTTTTTCAGTAGCTTGTTGGACGCAACGCAAGGTAGTACGCAGAGCCAGAGCTGCTGCACTCTCCTTGATGTCGCTGCCTCCATATTATCTGACGTGGAGACGATTCGATCGTTTGTCTCGTTGCGGATACCTAACTAGGAGACGGTGGGGGAGGCGTAGTGCAGAGTGAGACAAGAGCCTCTAGAATTTTTGGTTAAGACTTGGGAAAAAAAAAGCGAAGGGTAAATATCCCAATTAGTTTATATCCTTAAAGGACTGTAATAGCTGCTATTTTGACAAATATTGGGTTATTAAGAAGGTATTGTTTAGCTAGTTTTTGCATTTGATAATCTACTCTTTTGTTTTGAAGTTAATGTAACAGAAATCTACTTTGTGTTTGGAAAATAAACCATATTTATGGTATTTTGCATTTGAATCTATAGGAATAGACCTGGTGTACACTTTAAATGCTTACAAATATACATTTGTAGCCAATTTTTGAGTTTTTATCCTGGATTTTCTACTGTGGTTTTATAAATTTTGTTCCTGAAATTGATTAATTTTCGAATCAATCTAGCACTGATTGTCTCATTTTTAAGCAAATTTTGGTTTTGTTTGCAATAATTAAAGGCAATTTGGTGGCCATTGATTTGTTTTGATCTCAATTTCTACGAAATCAAGCTTCATAAATCAGGCACTTCTGCATAGAACTCACAGGAATGATGTGCTTGTAGGCTTCCTTCCTTCCGTCCGGCACAAGTGCATGAATGGAAATCAAATAACACAGCAAGATTCCTTCCTTCCGGCACCAGTGTATGGCAATGAGTCCTATTTTCTCGTGGTCACATGAGACCCCCTTGTTCCTCTCTGTCCAATGACCAACCAGTAGAGGAGGAGCTGCAATTCAATTTGCTTTCTTGCATCGAGCAAGCAAATGCATGGGAGCATCACCTTGGCAGTGTGTTGGTAAATGTGTGGGAGCATCGGGTAGAGATCTCGGTGTCAAAGTTGCGTGCCTCGTCAATTTTCTTTCTTGCATCGAAACAACAAGTGGTATCATTTCATGCTCCTACCAGTTCATCTAAAATTTTGTGGGAATTGAAACTATGCCATATTGATTGAAAATGGGGTTACTTGGCATCATATTGATAGAAAATGCATCAATCCCCGCATAATTCATTGTTCTATACGCTTTCTGGCAAATGTTAGAACGTCGACCAGGAGGGATTATGTATTTACCAGTTGAATCCTGATAACATAATGTATACGGTAGATTTCTTATGCTTATGATAGACATGATGAATCCATAGGATTCGATATAGGGTTATTTGTTTCTTTATATCTTGAATCTTGATATTATAATGATGTTTCTAACCTTCGACTTCTTATCCAGCATGGCACAAGTAGTGTGTTGTTGGCATTATGATATTTGATTGATAGCAGCACCATTGAGAAGGGTAAAACCGCCGACCAGTGTTTGACCCCCCATTGGCATGAATAATATTCTCATTGAAATATGTATTTTTGCAGGCAATTTTTCTAATGACTTCTGGATTTTTTTTATTTTTTTTTTCCAGATGCTAAATGACCTTCCCAAGTCTATCTGGCACTATCCTACTTCCTATATAAGTTATGGCTCATGGGCTTTGCAGGCATAGCTGTGATTGCATTAGAAAAGTTGCATCCTATATTTCATTAGATCTTTAGTTATTCCAAAATTGAATTGAATTGTAGACACAATTTTAATAGTGTCACACTGAAATTCCTTCATCTTTTAGGTTTCAAAGCTAATACATATCCCGAATCTATTGCAGGGATACTATAAAAATGACTTTATTGGCATGGAGTTCCATACTTTCACACCAATAATGTATAAAATTAGTGGTGAATATGTAATTGAAACCACTCTGGGGTTGAGCCTGCATCGTTCTAAGTAATCTTTAATATAGCTACAATTCTCAGTTTTATTTGAAGAATTTTTTTTTAGCTTTTAAGAATTCTGGAATTTAAATTTTTTTTTCTTTTGCGTTAAGAATTTTAGAAGAAAACTATATTTTTGTTTTTTGTTTTTTTGTAAAGAATTGGACAAGAAAACCATTTCTTTCATATACTGTTTATTTTTCTCCTAGAGGGCCCCTTTGGCTTCCAGCTTTAGAACCTAGGGCTCTGATACCATTCTGTAGTGCTCTGCTTGCCGGGCAGAGCACTAAGTCCTAATCTTTAATAGAAAAATGACATTTACCCTTATTTTGATTTTTCAGGATTCATTTATTTGTAAAATAAATGAGAGGGTCACCGAAAAATATCTGAACCTTAGCGAGCTAAAGAAAGTCCTTGAGTCCTCGTTTGAGCCTGTCTGATCCTTCATGCCAATTCGGATGATCCACCCTGTTGACCAGCGTTGAACCTGCTGGCCCTAGGAAACCAACGGGTTTCGTAGCCCCCGATCCCATGTGTCGATAAACCCGATAGCAAATTCCCTCTTTGGTGAGTGTAATTCTCCCCCTGGAGTTAACCCCCTCCTCCAGTTTTCTTCCCTCTCTGTTTCATCACCTTCTTACTCTCTTCTTCTGTTAAAAAAAATTATATTCCCCAAAATGCTTTGGAAAAATCCCCCAAAATACTCTAGAAAAATTCGCC
Organism: Pseudotsuga menziesii; assembly: GCA_001517045.1. NCBI lineage: Eukaryota > Viridiplantae > Streptophyta > Pinopsida > Pinales > Pinaceae > Pseudotsuga > Pseudotsuga menziesii. Next base: position 225,179 of record LPNX010339089.1, read on the forward strand.
CAAAAGTACTCTACATAAATTCCCCCTCAACCATTCGATCCCCCCCCTCCTTATACCTCCTTCCCTTCCTTCTTCCACTGCCCTTTTCTTCTTCCACCGCCTCCCTCATATTTAAAATAATAATTATTATTTAGTTCTGTTCTTGGGAAGTCAACTAGTTCAGGTTTTAAGACATTTGTTGTACGCATTTAATTTTTTTCTTGAATTGTACAATTTTTCACCTTGGATGAGATGGTGGGAATTTACTAGATGCTTATCCTATTGAATTGTATGTGTAGATTTAAAACTTGACCAACTGTCATAAGATTACACAATTATTGTTTGTTTAAGGTTTTATGCGAATGGTAAAATGGTAATAATAATATTGTAATTTAGTATATGTTATTAATAACTTAATAAAAGTGCTTAATAATAAACACTAATAAATAATAATAATAATAATAGATAATGACAACAAAATAAAATAATAATAATAATTATTAATCAATAAATAATTAATTGCAGTATTATTATTAATTGATTGAACTGATAACATAGACATGTTTATGTTTATTGTTAAGTCCCCCCACACATTTTTTTTTAATAAAATAAGGTACATTTACAGGTTTAAATAAATCACAATTGCTTAGTTAACCCATCCAACTATTTAATGTTTTTCAATTAATATTTCATACTAGTGTGCATGTGTGAGGTGTGCATGCATGGCCAGTACATGCACAGGATGCACATGTGTACTATAACAAAAACACCTAAATTCTAGCTGATACAAATAATATTTCACGCAATAAGACAAATATACAGATATAATATGATTTCTTTTGACATTCATAGTTATTTAACAGTTACGTTCTTACTAATCAGTCAATTAAGTTGGTACCTACCATCACTAATACGGTATCATAAATGTCCAACACTCAACAATAATAACTAATATGTCAACCATCCTAACCTACATCCGCATCCTCCCTATCCTTCCTCTGCTAGTACAAAGTGGATGCCAGTTGTACTGACCTTCCCACACAGAACCTGAGAGCGGTAGCGTCAGCTAACTAGCGGACCTAGCCTCTCCTAGCAGGCATCCGACCATTGTCATCACAACAAATTGGGGAGCATGTCTTAGCACTGCCCTCCCACGATCTTGGGTATCAAAGTGACATAGGGTGGGAAATGCATCCATCCCTCTCAACATACTAGCTATCTACTCATCAAACCATACTGCGTTGCTATCGAGTTTATTGGTACGTGTCATCGTACCATCACTTGGAAATTAAGGCTCTTCTTGATATGTATTGAGTCATACTTTGCATCACACACTTGGCTATCACATAGCCCCTGTACCTTGCAGGTTAGCACTATGCAAACATGCATTCATAACAATATTAAATCAATAGCTGGTCCATATTATCAACATTATTTCCTTTCATCACATAAAATCACAAAATAAATCGCATCATAGATGGGTGCCCATGTACCACATCATACATATCACATCATACAAAGGATTACAATCAACTATATGTTTTTGTTATGAAATAATTGAATCGGATGACGACTACTGCAAGATAATCGCATAAGCACAATAATTTCAGATAAATGATAATCATCATAACATCATAATCAGAGCATAATCCTGATAACATCATCACATCATTAAATAATCACATATAACATGCCAAAATATAGTTTATAAAGTGTAGTTGAGTCCACAGATAATAAGAAAATACACTGTAATAAGTCTGAGTGATAAATATGCAGGAGTCAAAATACGGGGCATTACATGCCATGTGGGTGTTTAGCATTATTTTTTTATTTTTTAAATATTTAATAGTTCTAAAATATAAATATAGCCAATTACATTGTAGTGTTACCATTTTGTATTTATTTTTTAAATATTTGATATTTCTAAAATATAAAATATAGCTAATTACAATTTAGATATAAAATAATATCCTTAATTAACCATTGTACTAATTTATCCGATAAACATGACACAAATAAATGCCTTTGACTGAATTTCTACATACCTAAAAAATTGTGTTACAATTTACATGGTTCAGATTTAGGACTTCATTAGTGCATTAATAATTCTATTATTTAAATTTAGATAGACAATTTTAATACTATAAATTATTTTAAAAACATAGCTTGTTCAAAGCAATATATATATTTTTTTTCTTCTAAAATGTTTTTCTTATATTGGCATTAATACTAACTAGCACTTCATAATTCCATGCTAATAACCAACTATGATTGACAAGAAGGTTAGTGTACATCGTTTCCAAGTAGCCACATCGATTAAATGGATCTTATCTTTACTTATGACAAGCCCCTATGTAGTCAAAAAATGCATTAAATCCATAGAAGTTGCATGATGTTTGGGAAACATAATACAATATACGAAGCAATTCTCAATGTTTGAGTTTGGGAAAGAATCGTAACTCAAGATTTAAGAATGGGTAGTTTCCTAATTTGGAGTTTCAATGAAAATATCAATACACGCGTTCCAAGTACTGTACCATCCTACATACCTTGAGTTCCCAACGATCAAGCCATTGTGCCACTTTAAAATCCTAAATTTGGAAATCCACAAAGTACTTTGTATTGTCCCCAAAATTTGAAAATAAATTTTTTTTTTATAAGTCTAGTCCATTACTACCTGAACTGGGATTTAACTTATCTTCTGCGGAATGTGTTGATCTTTGTTTTCGAAACTGAAGTGTCGTAAGCTGTTCTTGTTGTTTCTAGATGTTTTCCCAATGTGATTACTTATGTAATTGTATAATGTGTTTATGTTACTTGATCTGATTTAGATTATTATATTGTGAATTGATTGTTTCTTCTCATGCATGTGTGTGTGTGTTCAGTTGAAGCTTACTTCCTGGTTTTAAGTTTTTTTTGTTTTGTTTATGGAAAGCCTTAACTTAACTTGCAATTCTCAAGGGGTGGAGTGACAGCACTTGTATCCCTTATAGGATCACTTGGAGAGGTAATTGGTTTTACTTGACGTTACAAGGCTTACTTAGTTCATATTTAACTAATGCAACCTCTCTTCATTTTGTGTAGGTTCAAATAGATGACGAAGCTTGCTACGACTATTTAAACTTATCATGCTACCTATGCTAAACTACTCCATTCCCCTTGAATACAAAAGGACCAAAGTCTCATCCTAACAATCCTTAATACTACTATTCACGATATTTTTTTACGTATAGTTGGGATTTATTAGACCTATGACCAACTGGCTAACATCATTATTGTGGTCGAAGACTTAATGAATTTTATTCCTATGCTTATTTTTTATCACATACGATTTGAATGTTTTTATGCATGTATGTGAAAGGCTTAAGTCATAAGACTTTAGCCATGATGTATTTAAAGTTTACATACCATATGGTATATGTATGTTTAGCCATTCATGCCATATTCCATCTTCCATGAACCTTTGCTTATCCTAAGTCAATTATGCTCAAGATGGGGGTTTCAATGCACAAGGTATTTCCAATACCAAGTCACGTTTGGGGTTTTGAAACTATAGGCATGAGGGAAAATTACATCGATGGTGGTAGAAAAGGTGCATCAGTAAATTATCCTAGGAATGGGGTAATCACAACCCTAACCTTGGTCTTATCATGGATGAATGATTCATTGTCACTGTTGTAGTTATGCTCTATTTGACTCTCTATTTTCATCAATGAATGGAGGTCGGGTTCGCATCTACGCCTTGGGAAGGTATGCTCTTCACCTGGGTTTGCAACGTTATTAATTTTTTGTTTCAGCTCGAGGATTGGTATACTTCTAATGCTCGCTATTCTTTTGTTTGTAGGTGATAGAGTTTCCAATGCGCGGGTCATGTTGACTACCAGCATGTCAACAAAATACCCTTCATGGGTAATCCCTGTACCAACATGTTTAAACTTGTTACCTCTACGTATATATTTTTTTAATAGATCTTTGAGCTCAGTGTCGTAATGATGAATGATTTGGTTTAAGGGTTTCGAGTGTGTAATATTCGATTTACATTTAAAGGGCATTCAAATATGCATATGAAAGTATGGGGTTTAAGATGTTTGAGTTTAGCGTCTTTGGGCCATTACTGTCACGACTCAGATATGTATTTTGTTTTGGGTTATAGCTTAAACGTACGGATTTGATGGTTAATTGAAACTTCTACATTGTAGTTTTGATGATGGGTCTTTAAATGAAGGCAGTACCATTTCTCGTAATGGTGCCTTGAATCTCGACTGTGTAGTTTTATTTGTATATGATAGTGTGTATAAATTGTATGTAACCACAACTGGGGTTTATTGATACCATCACTAACTTGGCAAGGCTGTGACCCTATGAATTTTGTTTTTTGGACATAACTATTGTTTTGGTATTTGAATGGAGGTCCTGCGTGTCATTTTTAAATGGTTTAGTTTAGCTTATAGTTGTGCCATTTCTTGCAATGGAACTCTTTCCAATTTGCGACTGTGTATTTTCTTATGGGCAATCATTCTTTAATGGTGATTTATGGTGTTATTTACTTATCTATGATTTTATTTGGGGATGGTTGTGAACTTTTGTTTAACATTGTGATATGGATGCCGTAGCTGTGACAGCGTAGATAGTGGTTATTTTTACATGGATTATGTTGATGCGTATTATTTACTTCTCGACCGTGAAATGTAGCATGTATATTTTATTTGGTTTGATTTAAAAATGTGAAAGGTTGACAGGGAAAATATTTGTTTATGGCTTTAACTAGGTTATGGATTCAAGCTTGCCTCGTTGCGATTTTGACCCTTATGTGAAAGCATAGCCTATGGATAATTTTGATGTTTATTCCTATACCTTAGTGAGTTTTTTTATCGTAGTTACTTTTGACTTATGTGGGATTTTATAAAGCTTTGCAACGTAGTAACTTTTTCCAATCGAATCCTATAGGATTCGATACACGTCGTGGTTTGAAATAACCTCTATTTTTAATGACAAGAGCACATAGGATTCAATCCTAGGATGCATGGGTTTATAGCTTAAACATGTGTGTGTGGGTTTTGTTTTGGCATAAGTGCCAACACGATTGAATCCTGAGACCTTTAAATGGATACAATATTTGATAATGCATTTTGAATTAGGTTTTAAGTTTGATTCCTTCTGTTGATGGTATAATATGATTGTGGTTTATGATTCCTGCCTTCAGACCTTGATAGCTCTTGATGGCTAGCATTGGATGCGATGAATTTTATAGATTGGAAATTATTTGTTTGATGTTTTGTTTGATGATATATTATTTAAAGTTTTAGCAATTATAAATAATACAAGCCTACTAGCAATATGAAATCTGCTAGTAGATAAAACATATAGGTTATATAGGTTTCATTTTAACTAGTTCTAGGTTGATAAAGTTTCCTCAGTTGGGGTTAAAAATATGTAGGTAAAAAATCTATGATATTATTTCTATGTTTTGAACCTAAAAATAATGAACGGGAAATATAACTTTGCTTTTAATAATCTAGACTTGTGTTTACAGAAATACTTCTATCAGAGAAGACTGAACTTAACCTGTAAATGAATGAAATAAAATGTAGAAAATAACAGACACCAAACCCTCCTATAGATAAAACTAAAGGTGCTAGCCCATCATTATAAATATGAATACGATATATTTTCCAAACTAGAGTATCATGTTTAGTTAGATAAAATAACCTAACCTCTCTTAAAAGAAAAAATGCAGACATATAACCTAGCTTATAACAGACAGATACTAAGTATCCATTCAGAATTTAATCTCCTCTTTTAATAATAAAACCTGTGTAGCTTGCAAGGGAAAAATCAGAAACCTCATACGTGCAAGATGAAGCGGTTTTAATGGCTCAAAATATTGCAGACTCAAATACCCACCATTAACAAATTCATAGACAGATCTGACCTCTGTTCAAATAACCGAATAACTTTGGGGCTACCACATTCCTCCCAAGCATGACCCGTAATCATTCCTTGTTTCAATATGGATCCCTAGAGCTAGTTGCAACATGCAAGTACCTTAGAGCTCTTAAGGCAAGGCTTCCCTATCTAGGATATTGGGTCAGGTATCAGTTTTCCTTTTTCCTCTTAGGAAAAATGTTCTCCAAGAACTCTCTTGAATGTGATCAGATAAAATTATGGAATCCTCCCAAATATAGATTGATTGATTGATCCCCATGCCTCCCTTTGGCTTGGGTCTTTATAGACAGAATTTTCAGGAAAAGGGGCAGTTAAATCAAGAATCATTTGATGTATTGAAATAACCCTTTTCAATTAATTTAGGTAATTTTAATATTTACTTAGGAACTTTTGACTAGTTCCTACTTTGAATCTTGTAGGTATTTTAATATTCAATTTGTTATTAGTAATAATATAAACATGTGGATCCTTTCTTTATTACTTATGGCTACTAGTATTATTACTATGGTTACTCTTTATACATATCATGTATAAATTATATATTTATATATATGACATTTGTTAACATTGTATCCTTAGGTATCATATAGCATGATACCTAAACATATGACATATTTCTTTTAACTTAGTCACTTTCTTTAATAAGGCCTTCATGAAGGGGTTAGGTAAAATAGGTTAGGTAACTCTAAATGTCCTTTCATGTTGGATTCCCTCATATAACATTCTAGTTCTTCAGTACTTGATGAGATACAAAAATTCAAAATTTCATTTAATCAGTTAAAAATAAGTAAGATGAGATCAATGTTTTATCAGAGTCATTTTAACTCAACATATTACTTCTTTTCAGCAACTCCTACCTATTATCCAGAGCCCATACTCAACGCTAAAAAACATGGAGTTACAAACTTAGTAAAACTTGAGATCTTCTCACTCAATAATAATGCTAAGATGTATTTGTAGGATACACCTAGGGATAGAATGGTGAAGGATCCGATGCTTTAGAGCTTATGATCAACATCAACTTGGAAATCTCCAAGGCTTATGCCAAACACTTCCAATTTTATATTTTCATGTGCTTCGTAGCTTCATGATCAACACAAATGTTTCATAACTCATGTTTTCCAGAGATTCTTGCTCAACACAAATATAAATACTCATGTGCTCCAGAGCTTCTCAGTCAACGCAAATATCAAATACTCATGTGCTCCAGAGCTCCTCACTCAACACAAAAAATCTCATCAATTATGTTCTTTAGGGTCCATGCCCAACACATGAAATCATATATATATAACATATGCAATTGGATTACACCCAATATTTCAAACAAATCATCATGTTCATGTGAAGTGGGGTCTTAGGCCCAATATACGAAGTAAAACATCAAAGTAATCATCATAAGAAATGGGGATTATGTCCATAAGTGTTAGGTCAAAAATCAGGATATTACATCCCTCCCCACTTAGAACAACACCATCCCTACTATTCTAGGGAAGCAGAATGAAATCATGAATCAAGGAAGGGTAAGCCTTTCTCATGGTGGCTTCATTCTCCCAGGTAGGCTCATTGGCCTCGAAGTGCTTCCATTGCACTTTCAACTAGACTATGGTGCAATTCCTGAGTTGCACCTATTTCTTGTCCAATCTATGAAGGGTTTCAAGTGTAAACTCCCCTTCAGGTTCCACCCATAATAAGAACCAATCAACCACATGTTTAGTATCATAAAAATATTTCTTTAATAAAGATGCATGGAAACATTATGGACTCTTATGTGAGCAGGTAAAGCTAGTTCATATGACACTCACCCTCTGTTGTCCAATATCTCAAAGGGTACAAAAAATCTAGGTGCTAACTTACCATACCTCCTCGGGCTCAATGAGTTTCGTTTTGCTTTTAATTTCAAGTAAACATGGTCACCTATATGATAATATTCCTCTTTCCTTTTCTTATCCTCATAATTTTTTTGGCATTCTTGTGCTTGTTTAAGGCTCAGCCAGACCTTGGTAACAAATTGTTCAAAGTGCTTTAGTAAGTCAGGACCTAACATGATCCAATCCACCAGGCTATCCCAAGTAACGGTGTTCTACAATTTCATCAATAGAGTACCTCAAAGGGAATCATCTTGGAGGAAGTATGGTATCCGTTGTTATATGAAAACTTTGAAAGATGCAGGTAATCTGCCCACTTGGTGGGGTTGTTCATGACATACATCCTAAGCATGTCCTCTAAAATATAGTTTACCCATTTTTTTTGCCCGTCTATTTGTGGGTGGTAAGCATTACTAAAGTTCAACTACGTATCTAAATCAGAGAATAAGGATCTCCAAAATTTCTCGATAAGATTTGTATCTTGATCCCATATGATTTCCTTGGGTATCACGTGCAATCTAAATATCTCCTTTAAGAAGATGTCGGCAATGTGTACCGCCTTGTAGGTTTACCTCACTGGAATGAAGTGTGTTTCTTTTGACAATTTGTCAACTACTACAAAGATAGAATCATTTTTATTTTTACTCTTACGTAGACCTATGATAAAATCCATACTAATTACTGTTGGTCCAGGAAAAGTGCACAACGAAGAATCTGATGCGCAAGCAAAGAAGGAAATGTGTGCGTGAGCAACACGGGAAAAGCAGGTCAAGAAGGAAGGAAAGGAACCGACACAGAAAGATAAAACATGCGCAGAGAAGGAATGACGAATATGGAAAGGAAGTGCAGAGCAGAGGAAGCTGTGATAGTATTTGTGTGAAGAGGAAAAGCACATCCAGAGTCAGTGGAAGAGGCAGGTAGAAGAGTTAATGCTGGACAGGAAAAGATCAAAGAAGACAACTGAAATATGAACCAACAAAATATTTAAGGACAGTTTTGTGGCTAGTTATGACTGGTAGAGATGAGCTGAGAGATGTTTCCGCGGCCAGTTAAGGATGTGGTTAATGCATTACAGGACTTTTGCAGCTACGTATGGGCCAACATTGAATGTAACAAAAGTTGTTGTAGCTAACCGAGTCTGTAATAACTGAGTAGTACTCAGTCGACCCCGAGTGGTCTTGTAATTATTATAAATAGAAGAAACTTGCTCTATATAAGGGTTGGGATCAATTGGTTTTTAGTCATTCGATGTTATATTTTTATCATTCAAGTTAACATTATGATCTTAGGATCTTTAACTCAGAGAATAACATGCACAGCAATAAAACACAAGAGACAAGAGACACAAAGAATTTTCCTCAGGGAAACCATAAAGGAGAAAACCCCACAACTTCCCCAGAGATAGAATCATCACCAAAAGTAAAACCCAAAAACATAAAGATGATCTCCCGACAGCAGTAGATTATCTCTTGTCACAGCAATGTTTCCTCTCACTCATGCGCCCAAATGAGTGAGTCTGTGTGTGATAAATAGAGATGCTCAGTCTCCATTTATATTCTTTTGTTCACTTGAAACCCACTCCAACATGTCATCCTCACTTAACAATTACTTACTAGAGCCGACATCTCTAGGAGTGTCTAATAACTCTAGTGCCCCAAAACTTGTGGGGACTTTTCCTCCTCCGACCAACAAGGAGGTTTATCCTTAACACAATGGTGGGGACTATTGCCCCGACTTACAATGACTCACCTAGGGTTTACTTCTATAGGATAGTCTAATAACCCTAGGGCCCCACAACAGTGGGGACTTTAACCATTGACCAATAGGAGGGTAACCCACAATGACTTGACATGACTTGTTTACATTATAGAAACTTCTCGGAATAAAAAACGGGGTATGACATGACTCAAATACATTACAGACACATCCTGAAATAAACATTGGGGTACAATACATAAGAAATACATATGAATACATTCCAAAGTTACAATTACATCAACACTCCCTCTTAACTAGGAAGGTATTCTCTCGAAACAATTTATCAGTACAAGTATTCTTCTCTGTATCATCTGGATCATCATCGAGTCCTCGTCATGTTCACCTTCAAGTTATCTCCATCTTAAGTTCATCTTCGTCTTCAAGTCATCTTCATCATCGAATCTAGATCATCACTCGATCTGGATCATCAATTCAGGGATCATTTTAAGGAACCATACTTGTTTAAGAGTGTATAAATGTTGGTGAATATTACCAATTCTTAAAACACCAACTATAAAATGATTGGTGATATTTTTCAAAAAATATTTGAATTTCCAAGGATTTTATATTGTTTATATAATAATTTGGCAAATTTTAGGGTGAAAATTTTTTACCCCATCAAAATTGGGCGAAACAGGGCTTCAAAAAATGCAAAAGGGCAAATCGTTTTTGGGAGAAAAGCATGGAAAAATAGCCCACTGGGATAAAATTCTCCCCTAAAATTCTCCCTGAGATTCATCATCAATGTATATGGATCATCAATCGATCTGGATCACCATCACTGGATCTGGATCACCATCACTAGATCTAGATCATCACTCAATTTGGATCATCTCTGGTTTGGAACATCTTTTTTGGATCATCATCACAGGTGCTATCTCTTGATTCTTCTTGTCACAGGAAGTTCTACAGAGTTAGCCCTTTTTCATGCTGGTTGTAGGCCTAGCCTCCATGTAGGTCTTCTTCGGCACTTATATATGACCCTAAGTTAGAATGTCACTTACATCTAATCATGTAGGAAAAAATATTATAATAATATTAGAAAGACAATGCCCAACACTCACATTTGACCATGTGGGAACACCTCCCACAACCCTGTCAGAAAGGCCCAGCACTCACATCCATCAACCAATGATAGGATAGGGCCAGCACTTACACTTGGCCATGCAAGGAACCAATAATCCATGCCAAAAGGCTCTCCACTTACATCTGATAACCAATGTCAGAAAGGATCAACACTTATATTCGACCATGCAAGGAATGCATCCTTCATGTCGAAAGGGCTTTGCACTTCCATCTGACAACCAATGTCAGAAGGGCATGCACTCACACATGATATTATAGGAACCAATCCTATATTCATATCAAAATGGCCCCTAGTCCCAGACTGAGCTACCTGGTAACTAACCAGGTGCCTCCATCCCCAGAATGGCAACAACCCTTATATATGATCAAGTGGGAACCAATCCCTCAATCACATCAGAATGGCCATGTGCTCACATCTGATCATGTAAGACTACATCTTACAATCGTATCAGAAAGGCCCTTAGTTCTAGACCGAGTATTCCTTGTAACTGACCAGGTACCTCCATTCCTAGAATGGCATTCAGCGCTTACTTCTGATCATGTAGGAACCAATCCTATAGTCACATCATAATGGCTTAGCACTCACATCTGACATGGGAGGAACCAATCCTCTCACGATGATAGAATGGCTTAGCCCTTACATCTGACCATTGAAGAAACCAATCCTCTCACCATGTCAGAATGGCTTTGGGCACATCATTTCCCCTTGGGACGAACCTTAATCTGGAGAACACCAAGCTTCTCCCTCAAGTACTCAAACCTCACCTTAGACAATGGCTTTGTCAACACATCAGCTATCTGTTCGTTCGTTGCAACATACTGGAGCTTCACTACTCCCCTCGGCACCATATCCCCAATATAGTGATACTTGATCTCAATATGCTTTGACTTGTCATGGAACAATGAATTATTTGACAACTTCACGCAACTCTGGTTGTCACAATGTATACAAGTAGCATCTAACTGGAGATCAAATAAATCAGACAATAGCTTCCTCAGCCATACTGCCTCACAACTACCTGAACAAGCTATGACATACTCTGCTTCAACTTTACTCAATGCCACAAAGGATTGCTTTCAGGTAAACCAAGAGATCACAAATGATCCCATAATGAAGCAACACTTTGAAGTGTTCTTTCTATCGATGGCATTGCCCAATCTGAATCAACATAACCTTCCAGGTTAATCTTCTGGTTTGTATCATAGTTGAGCCCATACTTAACTGTATCCTTTGCAATCATCAAGTGAACATGTCTCAATGTGTTCACAGAAAAGAAAATATCGAGTCTTGTATCTGTTAGGTACATCAATGAACAAATCATCTAAAGATACATCATGGCATCAACAGAATCTAATGAAGCAACACTCAATAGATTCAGGTTTGATGCCATAGGTGTGGTCATGGCCTTGCATTCCATTATCCTGAACCTCTTTAGGATCTCTAGTGCATACTTCCCTTGTCCTAGGAATATTCCATCCACATTCAGCCACACCTCCATTCCTAGAAAATAGTGCATCAACACATAACAGGAGCATAACTGGTCTTTCGCCTTCAACCTTGAAGCGAAGGTTGGAATCTGCTTTACTCTCAGTAAATCCTAGAGTCATCAGTAATCTATCCATCCTGTCATACCATGTCAAACCTCAAGACCTTCTGCAGTCACTCCCTCTGAAGCATCATACTCCCTCTGTCTTCCATACTCTATGCAATGAAACATTCTGTACTGGAGTGATAAGTAGCTTCCTCTACTACTAATATTCTATGTATCCATCTAGGGTCATTGGATACCAATATCCTCTATCTTTTAAAGCATTCTTCTCGCATGCATCTATGAGCTTGTCATCCTTTATCAACCTTGTAGCAAAGGTTCAGATCTTCATCAAGCTCATCATGTATGTGTTATCCCATCGGTGTGTTCTGAACTCGTACAAGGCCTTCTTTTATTTGCACACATGATTCTACCTATCATGTATCTCAACTCCCAGTGGCTGCAAATGTCTCTTTGTAGTCTATTCCTTGTATCCCATGATGTTTCCATCTACTGCATGATGGAACTATGAACTTTCCTTCATGTATCGATATTTCATTCTAGACATCATTCTTATTGAACTAGTCTTCCCTTTCTTGTTTGAAGGTTCTGCATCAATGATGTCGCTGCATTTTTCATAATATTTTTCATCTTGAACTGTCGTTACTTGTTCTTCGGAACAAGTCTCATTCTTCTTTTCTTGTAGGCAATTATGTATGCGATATTTCCTACAAGTCAAATGCAATTGTATAGTTAGAAACATTTCATAAGGAATATTCATACTGGAAAGTTCTAATGCATAAACATATGATCATGCAACTAATTTAGCCAATACAACAGTCATCCATATCTCACAGAAACTTTATAGATGCCTTCGATCTCTACTAGGACAACATTGAGATTGTGCACTAATCCAATATGTCAACAGAGAGGTTTCATTCTAGATAAGCAGCAATGGAGAGTTATATAGCACCATCAGATACTTACCCATCACATGCATATTAGTAGTATACTGTCATTAATGCAAACATTCTATCATGCATAATACATTAACTGAATATAAACAAATGCATAACAAAACAATATTATGAAATGACAATTGAATACTTATCTTTATTTGTTTCGTGGGTAGACTCCTTCTTAAGCCTTCAACTCCATTGTCTTCTTCATTCATAATAAAATCATTTCTTATCCAAATGCTAAGGTGGGTAGGAGGTTCTTCAAGAGTTGAGTTCTTCATATTCCTCATCGCTTGCTTAAGGGATCTTCTTTGGATGGTGAGAGCTTGATCTTCTGTTGCTCCCGTCTTCTTTTCTCTTATCATTAGTTGAGCTTCTTCTTGTGTGTGCTCTTCCGAGAGTCTGCTGAAAGTAATCGCTTCCTTCTAGCACACATTCTTTGAAAGAATGAATACCATGATCCTGGGAGGCCATTCAAGGTGATTATGACCAATTCTACATTCTCCACTTCTTCTTTTACTGCTTCAAGTTGTTCTCTTATTTGAGATACCCGGTAAAGTATGATTGTATGGTTTCTGCATTCTGGATCTTCACATTATTCAACTGTTTTCTCAAAGTCATATTCCAATATATGTTCTTCCCTTCAAAAAACTTGGTCAAGGAGTCAAACATATTTGGTGTCTTTAGGGAAGACACTTATGGTACAAGTTGATCTATGATTGAATAAACAATGATGTTATTGGCCTTGACCAAGTTCTTCTTGTGTAAGGCTTCTAGCCTCATCTCCCTCTAGAACTGCAGCCTCTCTACTCATGTAGGTGTCCAATTCATTTTCTTCAGAGAGATCATATTCTTTCATGCTTGGAAACTATTAACTTCACCAAGCTTATCATCAAGCTGATGTGATAGATCACTTTGAAATGAGAACCTCAAATGAAAATAACACAAGATTAGATCTTACCGATTTGAGGTGTTCGTCCTCGTTCTGGAGCTGGCTGATCTAGGGTTTGTCAGAGAAGCCGTAATTTTCAAAACTTGGAATATTTTGGATCTGATTGGATGTAAATATATATCTCTTCAAGTTGATATATCCAATGTACTCCTTTTCTAAAAATAGAAGAGGGAAGCTCTCGGAACAGGAAGCCCTAGTTTTCCAATTTCTTCTACAGAAATGCTTGTTATTGTTTTTGTAGTATATCCAAAATTGATGCTCCTCTATGTGTCAAAATTATCATGGAGGTAGCCCGTATGTCCCTATTCCAGCACCCTAGGTTTCGTCAAAATTGGTTTCACGAATTGGGACTTATGATCATTTTCCCAAGGTGACCTGTTATAGGACTGTTTAGAATAGCGAAGTTGTACAGACTCCCACATGTCACTGTTTCATCTTCTGTGTTTGAAATTCATAAAACAGAAAGTAAAGTTCATTCCCTTTCTATAGCATCTTTATAAATTTCATTTGGACCTTTTTATCATAATATATAGCAATTCTCCCCACGTGTCCTCTTTAGGGATGAATTTTAGAAGAGGTTGGAACCCTAACTTGGAGGGGTCATATGGCCCCGAATATAGTGAATCTAAGGCTGAATTTTGGATACAGTGTAAATAAGGAGCTTATATTTGGCATATGAAATTTTCAGCTCTTGAGACTTTGGCAAGCTAGGGATATAGTGAATGTACCAAAAATTAGCATTTTTATTATTTAGAGTTTTTCTAGCTTGGGGTCAAACTAGGGTTTGACTTTCCCGGAGTTTCACCCAACCAAAAATCTTGATCCAGGTCTCTAAACTTCGATTTTGATGAGGAGAGTAATCCTATGCTAGCCTCACTCAAAAATTCCTCTTCTATAGAAAGCCTTAATTTCCCACACCAAAAACTAAAAATGCTCAGAATCGAATTCTGCTTCGACAGAAACATGTGCCTTTCAATGGAGAGTCATCCTAGCATACTTTTGCTGATAAATTGTGGAGAGAGACCCAAAAAATAAGAAGCCCTTTATTCTGCAGATGCTCAATGTCTTATTCTTAGGTTAGCTCTGATTCCATGTTAGATTTTTATCATTCAAGCTAGCATTATGATCTTAGGATCTTTAACTGAGAGAATAACATACACAACAATAAAACGCAAGAGACAAGAGACACAAAGAATTTTCCTCGAGGAAACCATAAAGAAGAAAACCCTGTAACTTCCTCAGAGATAGAATCAACACCAAAAGTAAAACCCAAAAACATAAAGATGATCTCCTGACAGCAGTAGTCTCTCTCTTGTCCCAGCAAATTTTCCTCTCACTCATGCACCCCAATGAAAGAGTGTGTGTGTGATAAATAGAGAGGATCACTCTCTATTTATATTCTTTCATTCACTTGAAACCCACTCCAACATGTTGGCATCACTTAATAATTACTTACTAGAGCTAGAATCTTTAGGAGTTTCTAATAACCCTAGTGCCCCACAACTTGTGGGGACTTTGCCTCCTCCAACCAACACGGAGGTTTATCCTTAACACAATGGAGGGGACTATTGCCCTGACTTATAATGACTTACCTAGGGTCGAATTCTCTAGGATAGTCTAATAACCCTAGGGACCCACAATTGTGGGGACTTTAACCCTTGACCAATAGGAGGGTTACCCATAATGACTTGACATGACTTGTTTACTATCAAAACAAATTCTATCCCCCTTTGGCATCAATGGAAAAGGGAACATCCTATGACCATACTGCTCCCCCTCAAACCATGCTCCCCCTGTCATCAACTTCTCTTCCTTTTTGTATTAATGGCATCATGATCTTCTTTTTGAACTACTGCTTCCCTTATCTTTGAGCACTGATGATTTTTTGATGGACTTGTATTTTGTCACACAGATACTGCTGGAACCAACTACTATACGATACTCAAATATGATAATCAGGTGTATATCTCTTTTTACACATTCTTTGTACACTTCGTATCACTCGTTGATAGTCTTCAAAATGGAATTGGGTTTTTCCCAAGGTTTTCATCATTTACGAACCTCGGGGCATGACATGACTCAAGTACATTACAAATACATCCTGGAATAAACATCAGGTTACAATACATAAGAAATACAAGTGAATACATTCTGAAGTTACAATTACATCAACACTCCCTCTTAGCTAGGAAGATATTCTCTCGACACAATTTATTAGCACAAGTATTCTTCTCTGTATCATCTGGATTATCATTGAGTCCTCATCATCTTCACCTTCAAGTCATATCTATCTTCAAGTCACCTTCATCTTCAAGTCATCTTCATCTGGATTTGGATCATCACTCGATTTGGATCATCTCTATTGGATCATCATCACTGGATCTTCATTGGTGCTATCTCATGATTCTTCTTGTCACAGGAAGTTCTACAGAGCCAGCCCTTTTTCATGTTGGTTGTAGGCCTAGCCTCCATGTAGGTCTTCTTCTAGCACTTATATATGACCCTAAGTCAGAATGGCCTGCCCAACACTTACATCTGATCATGTAGGAACCAATCCTATAATCATATCAGAAAGGCATGCCCAACACTCACATCTGACCATGTGGGAACACCTCCCACAACCCTGTCAGAAATCCCCAACACTCAAATATGTCAACCAATGTCGGAAAGGCTTCAGCACTTACACTTATCCATGCGAGGAACCAATCCTCCATGCCTAAAGGCTCTGCATTTACCTCTGACAACCAATGTTAGAAGGGCTCAACACTTATATTCGACCATGCAAGGAACCAATCCTTCATGTCGAAAGGGCTCTGCACTTACATCTAACAACCAATGTCAGAAGGGCATGCACTCACATCTGATATTGTAGGAACAAATCCTACAGTCATATCAGAATGGCCCCTAGTCCTAGACTGAGCTACTTGGTAACTAACCAGGCGCCTCCCTTCCAAGAATGGAATTTAGTGCTTATGATCATGTTGGAACCAATCCTATAGTCACATCAGAATGGCTTAGCACTCATATCTGACATGGAAGGAACCAATCCTCTCACCATGATAGAATGGATTAGCCCTTACATCTGACCATGGAAGGAACCAATCCTCTCACCATGTCAGAATGGCTCTAGGTCTCATCATTTCCCTTTGGAGGAAATCTCGATCTGGAGAACACCAAGCTTCTCCCTGAAGTACTCAAACTTCACACTAGCTAATGGCTTCATCAACACATCAGCTATTTGTTCCTCTGTCGCAACATACTGGAGCTTCACTGCTCCCCTTTGCACCATATCGCTGATATAGTGATACTTGATCTCGATATGCTTCAACTTGTCATGGAACACTGGATTCTTTGACAACTTCACGCAACTCTGGTTGTTACAATGTATACAAGTAGCATCCATTTGGATATCAAATAAATCAGACAATATCTTCCAAAGCCATATTGCCTCACAACTAGCTGAACAAGATGTAGCATACTCTGCTTTAGTTATACTCAATGCCACATAGGATTGCTTCCTGCTAAACCAAGAGATCACACCTGATCCCATACTAAAGTAACACCCTGAAGTGCTCTTCCTATCAATGGCACTTCCTTCCCAATATGAATCAACATAACGCTCCAGGTTAATCTTTTGATTCACCTCGTACTTGAGCCCATAATCAATTGTACCCCTCAGGTACCTCAGAATATGCTTTGCAGCAATCAAGTGAACATGTCTCAGATCTTTCAAGAACTGGCTCAAGGTGTTCACAGCAAAGCAAATGTCTAGTCTCATGTTTGTTAGCTACATCAAGGACCCAATAATCTAACGATATATCATAGCATCAATTTCCTCTGATGAAGCATTACTCAATAGCTTCAGGTTCGATGCCATAGGTGTGGTCATGGCCTTGCAGTCCATCATCCCAAACCTTTTCAGGATCTCTACTACATACTTCCCTTGTCCGAGGGCGATTCCATCCGCATTCTTCCACACCTCCATGCCTAGAAAATAATGCATCATACCCAAGTCCTTCATTTCGAACTCGGCAACAATCTTTCTCTTCGTATCGGCAATAAAACCATTCCTACCTGTTACAAATAGATCATCTACATACAGTAGTAGCATCACTGGGTTTCCATCTTCAACCTTGTAGTAAAGGTTGGAATCTGCTTTACTCTTGGTAAAGCCTAAACTAGATAGAAAGTTGTCAATTATGCCGCACCATGTCCTGGGTGCCTGTTTCAAACCGTATAGGGCTTTCTTCAATCAGCACACATGAGAATCCCTATCGTGTGTCTCAAAACAAAGTGGCTATTCTACATACACTTCCTCTTCCACTACACCATTCAAGAAATCAGTCTTGACATCCATTTGGTGTATCTTTCATTTCCTTACTATACCCAGAAAAAGTAGTGATCTGATGGAAGTGTATCTCGCTACAGGTGCAAAGGTTTCTTCATAGTATATTCCTTATATTTCTCTACGCTACCATCTGCAGCATGCTTGATCTTGTAGATCCATTTGGAATTTACAACCAAATTCCCTTTTGGTCTTGGGACAACATCCCAAACATCATTTTTCATGATCAATTGATACTCTTCGATCATAGCATCCTTCCATTCTTTCCATTCTACCCCTTCTTCATAATTGGAAGGTTCTTCATTGATAAAATCACATAGTAAAGCTACATATCTGGAGCAAGATCTGGTTCTCTTTCTTTCTCTATGATTCTCTTCTAGAGCCTCATATCTTTCCGCACCTTGGATAATTTCTCGTACCCAAGCAGGTTTCCTCTTGTGAGGATTCTTCTCTTAAGGTGGATCTATAGGTCTTTGTGGTTCTTCAAATTCTCGATCTTCTTCTTTGAATTTATTCATTCATGGTTGTATCATGAATTCTAGGTTCTTTTGCTTCGTCAATTTCTTTAGCAGGTCTCTTTCTGGATTTGTTGTAAGCTGAGTCTTCATCAAATGTTACATCCCTGCTGATGTCGATCTTCTTGAATCCTGGGAAGTATATTCTGTAGGCCTTCAAGCTTTCAGAGTATCACACAAATATACCCTTCTTTCTTAAAGGATCTAATTTTGTTCTCTTCTCTTTTGGAATGTGTATGTACACTGGACAATCGAATATTCTGAGATGGCTGACTTCTGGTTTCTTGCTGGAAAAGACTTCTTCAGGTGTCTTATTCTCGAGTACTCTGTGTGGAGTACGGTTCTGTACATACACCGTTGTTTTGGTAGCTTATGCCCATAGATGCATGGGAATATCTTCATCATGAAGCATTGCTCTTGCAGCTTCCATGATAGTTCTATTCTTCCTCTCTGCAACCCCATTATGTTGTGGATTATATGGAGTGGATAACTCCCTCTTAATCCCTGATTCTTTGCATAAGTCTTTGAATTCATTTGATGTTAATTCTCCGCCATTATCTGATCGAAAGGTCTTGATATTCTTTTATGTGTGGTTCTCAATCAAGGCTTTGAATTCCTTGAACTTTCTGAAAACTTCATCTTTGTTCTTCATGAAGTAAATCCATGTCTTCCTAGAAAAACCATCAATGAAAGAAACATAGTATACATACCCGCTTAGTGAAATTGATGACATTGGTCCGCATATATTGGAGTGGATGATTTCCAAGATTCCTTTTTCCTTGATCTCACTACTTGGAAATGTCTTCCTTGTATTCTTTCCTTTCGCACATCCTTTGCAGACCCCTTTCATGTTTTGCTTGAATTTATGGAAGACCTTCGATAGCTTTGCTTTCAAGTGGTAGTGCTCTGTAGTGCACATGTGCAATCCTTCTGTGCCAAAGTTCATTTGTCTCTACTATGTCATGGACCAAATCTTGTTCTGGATGGCCCTTCAATTTGTATAAACATCCTTCTTGTTCTCCAATCACTATTGCATCGTCAACAGTATTTCCTCTTGACCACATGAGGACTTGGCCATCTACAAATGCAACCCTCATGCATTTTGCATCCAGTGCTAATATGGATAGAATAATCTTCTTTAGTCCTGGTACAAAAAAGACATCCTTCATTTTCATAGACATTCCAGAGTCTATCTTGGAGGAGGATTCACCACTACCTTTTATGGGATATTGTTAGTCATCCCCAAGTTTCACCTTGTGGGGTGAGTTATGTTCAGATAGTTTTTCAAAGGATTCCTTGAAACCTGTCATGTGTTTGGAATCCCCACTGTCAATAAGCCAATCTTTGCTTCCATGAGTGACATTTCTCGTGAGAGCGGAGATCAGAACATATTCATATTCACATTCTTGTTTTACTCTTTTCCTGGGAGGATCATCATCCTTAACAGTGTGAGCATGATGTCTTCTTTTGGAGTTCTTCTTCTTATTGGATCCATTCTTATTCATGGGACAATTTCTAGCAAAGTGTCCTATTTCATCTCCTATATAACATTTGAGTTTGGAGGGATCCCTTCTTACAGGATTGTTTTTCTGATGAGAATGCTTACCTTGGTGATTATGATTTTCCATTCTTCCTTTCTTGGAGTGTAGTGTGAGAGCTTGATCTTCACTTCCCATCTTTTCTTCTTGAGCTGCTATCCGAGCTTCTTCTTGTGAACATTCTTCCCACTGTCTACTGAACTTGACTAACTTCTTCCTAGCATAGATTCCTTGGATGAAAGAATCCCGTGACCTAGGGAGACCATTCAAGGTTGTCATCACTATTTCTGCATTCTCCACTTCTTCATCTACTGCTTCCATTTGTTCTTTGATCTGGGAGACCCTTGTGAAGTATGATTAGATGGTCTCCTCATTCTAGATCTTTACATTCTTCAACTAGTTCCTTAGATTCATCTTCCGATTGATGTTCCTCCCTTCAAATAGTTTGGTCAGTGAATCAAACATAGCTTTTGTCTTGAGGGAGGACACCTATGGTATGAAGTGATCCTTGATAGAATCAGCAATGATTCTCTTTTCCATAACCAACTTCTTCGTATGTAAGGCCTTGGCTTCATCTCCTCTGGAACAAGAACCTCCTCATTGATATAGGAGTCCAACTCATTTTCTTCCAGGACCAGGGATATCCTATACTTCTAGGATTGGAAGGTATCAGCTCTCTCAAGCTTTTCGTCAAGCTTGGTATGATGAGACATCTTAACTGAGAACCTCAAATGGAAATATAAAAGATTTATATCTTACCATGTCAGGATGTCAGATCTGGATTTGGAGCTGAAATCCTGCAGTGCTGGTTCGAGAGCAGATTAAGGTTTTGCTTTTTCCAGACTTCTGTCCAACCAAATGCTTTTAATTTGATCCCTAACTTCGATTTTGGGGAGGAGATCAATCCAGTCATGGGCTCACTGAAAAACTCCACTTCTGTGAAAAGCCCTAATTTTCGGTAGTAGTGTCGGGTCCAAAACTGAAAACCCTCAGAATTGGATTCTCCTTCCACATAAAGAAGCACCCCAGGGAGGAGATTTATTCCACCCTACTTTTGCTGAAAATATGTGGAGATATATCCACAAATTAGGAATCCCTAGTTCCCGTAGCTACACAGTGTATTCTTCTCAGGTTAGCTCTGATTCCATGCTAGATTTTTAACATTAATCTAGCATAACATTAGGATCTTTAACTAAGAGAACAATAATCACAGCAATCAAACACAAGAGATAATGAATATAGTGTTTTTCCTTGGGAAAACCATAAATGGAGAAAACCCCGCAACTTCCTCAGAGATAGAATCAACACCAAAAGTGAAACCCAAAAATAGTAAGATGATCTCCTGATAGCAGTAACCTCTTTCTTCCTTGCCCCAGTGTCTTTCTCTTCCTCAGCTATGCGCTACAACTAAGTGTGAGTGAGTGTGTGATAAATAGAGAGGCTAGCTCTCTATTTATACTAATTCCTGACTTGACTAAACCAAACTAGGGCCGACTTCACTAGGTGAGTCTAATAACCCTTGTGCCCCAAAACAGAGGGGACTTTGACCCTTAGACAATAGGAGGGTTACCCACCTTGACTTGACATGACTTGTTTACATTATATAAACTCTCGATAGGAACCTCGAGGCATGACATGACTCAAGTACATTACAAATACATCCCAGATTAAACATCGGGTTACAATACATAAGAAATACAAGTGAATACATTTCGAAGTTACAATTACATCAACATCTTTATTCTTGTTGATCATGGGATCTTCTGAGAATACATGTATTACTATTAGCCTTTTCTTCTTTTTCCATATAGAGTTTACTTTCTTCAATTTTATTCTCGATCTTCAAATTTGTCTTTAACTGAGTAGTTGTTTTTTCCATATCTTCGTTCAAAGAGAGGATATTCATTTCTTGCTTTTGGAAAATTCATATATTTTCTTGGAGTTGTCTTGTTAGATCTTTTTCTATTTTCTTAACTTCTTCTTCATGTTTTTTTCGATCAAGGATAGTGTCTTCTATATGTCCTTTTGAATTCGGATCATCCTCATGGGATTTTTGCAGTTGACCTTTTAGTACATGATTTTCCTTTCTGAGTTATGAGAGGGCCTTTTCAAATCCAAATTTTTCCAGACATACCTTCCGTAATTATGCCTTCAAGGATTTGATTTCAATTTCTTGTTTTCTTCTTAATTTCTCTTCCAATATTTCTTTAGTCTTGCAGGTACTCATCTCACTGTCTTTGTCTTATAACTTGCAAATCAATTCATTTTCCTTCTCTTCTAATAGTCTTCTGATCTTGAAAATTTCTTCTTACTGCTTTTCAATTTTTGTAGCTGACTTCTCAGTTTATCTTTCAAAGAGTTGGATACTGGGGTGATTCCATGAAGGTGGGTAACACTTTTTGGCCAAATTTGGCAATGAAAACCTTATTCTTTACTCATGTTCTAGATAGAAGCCCTCGAAACGCATATATGCCATGTGAATTTTGATTTGTAGTAAAAAAACAAATTGTAGAATATTATGTTGGCTTCCCAATCATATTTTGTTTTTAATTCTGATGTCATTTAATGTGTGAAATTTTGCATTTAATGAACTGTGTGACCTTAAAAATTTGAAGAAGTTAATAAGTGGTTCGTGTCCAAACCCAATAATTCAATATTACATTAATAATTTAAAATATATATATATATATATATGAGCATGATCTACACAAAATGCACTGTGGTATGCATATTTTTTGTTAATTTATTTTTCAATATACAATTATTTATTATTTTTTGAAAGTGACCACATCTAATTTCAACATGATTTTATACAGACGTGTGTCTATCCCAGCTTTTTTTTACTGTTTTCAAAAATTGAAAAACCAAAGATACCCTTTTGAAGAGGACACGTCGATGTGTGGGGTGTGCATTTTTATGAAATATTTGGATGTGTATTTTTCACCCTGCAAATTTTTCTTTGAGCTCCTTCGAAGTTGTTGTCAGGTTTTCTAAGTGTAAGTTTTAGAAATAATTAAAAGAAACCCATATGAATGCCAAAATGCATCCATGATACCTCAATGGATAGAGGATTCAGTGATGAATCTATCGGTATGAACTTCGCTCAATAGTGTGCCATGAATGACAAGGTTTACACCCCTAGAAGACACATAGAAACATTGATTTTCATGTAAGAGGATAATTCTCTATTTTTCAGGCCCTTGATCAAGGTATTTAAATGCCTCGATCAAGGTTTTAGCAGAAGCTCGATCGAGGGTTTATTAAACCCTCGATCGAGGATCTAATAAACCCTCGATCAAGCTACCATTAAACACTCGAAAAAAAAACTTTGTACATGACTACAAACGTTTTATATGCATGCTCTATGGCTTCTTTTATTCAAGTAGCTTCTTTGACTTGGAGTTTCAGATTAATTATGGTTTGTGTGGCCTTCTAATTTTTTTCTTGATTCCTCTTCTCAAATTTTTCAATTTCTCCTACAATACCTAGTTCTGTTCACAAATATTTATCACTTCTTGTGAAACATTAGTAATTTCATTGTCTATCATAGTATCTGTTAGATTTCTAGAACTTTTCAGAGAGTAAGGATTTTCATCACAATCTCAACTATTTCATTCAATGAATTCAGAATGTCTCGTATATTCTATACCTGATAAACATATATCTTTAAAACCATTAGAAATAGAGTGACGTTCAGGGGACGTACCTTCATACTTACCTGGATCTTGTACTGACCTATCTTCTGCTTCTTGTTCTTCATTTAGCTGATTTATTTTGAATGACAATTCTTCAATCGAGTTGTACTTTCCTATTTTCTCCTTTTGGAGATCTGTGAGATATTCAACCATGAGTTTCATAACATATTGTTCCTATTCTTTAGTGGAGTATATTAGTTCTCTTTTGAGCCATAGTTCCTTAGATTAGATTCACTTTCCTATATTCTTCCTTTTTTGATCTGTTAATCCTTCAAGGATGGTTTCCATAGCCATTGAATTATTCTTCTTTGATTCCTTCTGAGTTGTTGTTTTCACTTTCTTTGGAGGAGTATATCCACTAAGAACTGATCTCCACATACCAATTCCTTCTTCCTCAAGATAAAATTGCATTCTTCTTTTCCAGTAGAAGTAGTTTCTTCCACAAATCAATGACACTCCATTCATTGAGAACACCATGGTGTGTTAAAGATATCATTCAAGGTGATAAGGATTTCTGTGAAGGAACCACTCTGATAGCAATTGTTTGACACACCAGGCACACAAATAAGGGTGGTGAATCTATGTGTGCAGTATTTATTAAATTTTCAACTTTAACAATCGAGAACTTATTCAATATTATGCTTTATCACACTATCATTAGATCATCATCAACAGTGTTATCATTATCATATCATCATCATCACATATAAAGAATAGCAACATAGTACACAAGATTTTTACGTGGAAACCCAAGTCCTAGGGGAAAAACCACAGAAACCTTTCTAAAATAGTTTTCCAGAAATAACTAGAAGGTGGAAACAACCCCCTTATTACAAAGAATTCAATTTTCTAGCTGCAACTAAAAGGAGGCTACAACCCCCTGATTTACAAGGTACGACATGAAGAAAGCTACAACTCCCTAGTTCTACGGCTTCAACCAGAAGGAGGATATGACCCCCTTTCCTTGACCCATCTTTCCACGCTGATATGAAGATAGAAACTTCCGAACCACTACTGCAGCGATCCTGTGGACCTGCTAATGAACACCTGTATTGCACTCCACAATCAGTATCGCACTGCACAAATTAAACCACACTGTACAACTTGTACCACAATGCACAAAATGTACCATACTACACAACCACTACCACTACTAACCACTGCTCATCATATTATCACTACTAATCAACCAATAACCGTACACTGTATTACGTTGCTCATCAACTAATACAATCAAACTTCCCAATCAAGATGTATCAATCAACCGGTTTCTCACATCAAACAACTCTATCAATCTGATTCTTCACACTAAAATCAGTCAGTCCACTTGGGTCAAACCAACTGCTCAGACAACTCAGCCAATCTGATTCAAACCAACTGCACATAAGGTAACTTGTGGAAATCCTACTCAACTGAACCAACTTGCACCAAGCTACTTGTGTACCCATGCCAAATCAATAATATAATTGTATTAATATAATCAAGTGCTCTGATAGTCAACCAACCCTTCTTATTTGTCCTAGTTCATTAGGTAAGAGACACATATCAGAAACCAAGATACTTCACATATGATCAACCAAACTCTGTCCAATAACACTCAACTCAGTGACACCTCAACCAAGCTCAATCGTAGTTAAGGAATACTTGGAAGTTAAACATGATATACCTCAACCAACTAACCTCAGCCAAGAAAATAAAATGCTTAAGAAACTATGTCAAACTCAATCAATCTCGTAAACTCTTAGGAACAAAAGTAATTTTCACTCTACTCAAATCAAGTCAACAAATCAAACAAATATCAAGCAAATAGTCACTTACAACATTGTCAAAGGTTGTCATTAACAATCAATAACAATCCAACTCGACTTAAGTCAAAGACATAATGATCAACACTTGTCAAACTTGTTTTCAAAAAAAAAAATAGGTTGATCAAAGAAATAACTCACAAGATCTACTACTTACATGTAACCTTCTCATTCAATACTACACTTATACAACAATAAAGGAAAACGCCAAGATCTATGCCAACAATATCCAAGATGATCATCAAAATCTATATCAATATCACATCAAGATATATGCCAAGATAACCATCACTATACCCTCCATAGCATCTTCAATGAGTTCAAATATATATGCCAATATATAGGCTCACATACGAAGATCAAAGAGGAACTCTATCCATGAGAGACATGTGCAATTACAGGAGAAACCATGAAGCATGAACCATACCTTATTGAAGATCACAAGATGAAGAAAAAGTAGAAAAACCAAAATAAACTATATATCCTATCATCACATTTCCCTTGTAATAAGCATTTTAATGAGCAAAGAATTTTGTAATTCTGATTCCGTATGAGAAATGTATGCCAATTTTAGTGAAGATGCCCACAAATTTCTCTGTCACAAAATTTTGCACTTTTCTCCAAGAGTGCAAAATTCCTGAGAGAATTGATGATGAAAAAATGAAATTTTTGATATTCTATTTATATTGGTTGTGGATAAAATTTATTACCTTGCGGTGACATGCAATTCAAAATTACAAATAATTAAATTCTCTTTTGTTTGGTCCGCTCACCCAAAAATGTGGGTTACACCAACTTAGAAAAATCATATCTCTTCAACCATAAGGAGTTAAAAGATCCTCCACCTATCAATCGAAATGTATTGAAGAGGAATATTTCCCTATGATGGGTTTATTTTCAAATTCTTGTTCTAATACCCTTACATTCTTCAATTTGGACATTACATCAATACTCCACACATACAAGTGCCAAAGACCATGTTACCTTATGCATAAGTTCCAAGGTCAAAGGCTTTAATGGACATAATCAATGTCATGAGGGGTTCTATGATATTTACATCCACATACTTCACATTAGTAAGGAGTATTTCTCAACCATATACTCATCATATCAAGGGTATCAAGGACCTCAACACCACCAATCAAGTGGGAGCAAATACTTTTTCAAGAATATCATCATTATTATACCAAATGGACTCAAGGAATTCAAGGGCTTCAACGTGATCATGTTCAAGGTCTCCATATCATTAAAAACATATCAAATGGTTCCATCATATATCTTCATCACCATAAGAGTACCTACACCTCAAAATATGGGTACAAATACCTCACCACTAGTTTGCAACACCTTATGGGCTTCATATGCATGATCACGAAGCTACTACATGGCAATGGCCATATAGTGTCCAAGGGACATCAAACCACCATATATGTGGGCTTAAGACCTACACTTTCAAGGACACCAAGGACCCCATAGTAATGGGCTCCAACATACCACCATAAGTGTGGGTTCCAAGAACTAATTTTCCACATGCAAGAGGATCAAGATCTAAGCTTGTGGACTCAAGGACCCCACAAGAAATTAACAACCTCAAGACCATCCAATGCAAGAAATGCGATTCACCATCAACACGTCAAGGAATTTACACACATGAGCCACATCATCTATACAACAACTAATCAAGATACCAAAACAAGTACACGCATGACAAGCAACACAAAGACCAATAACTAAATCTCAACCATGAGTAAGGAACTCGACAATGGAGTCAAATGAAACCAAGATACAAATTAGGGAAACTTGACCAAGTAAGTGGGTAACCAGTGCTTTTTTCATTGTTCCAAGGCCTCCAATGGCTTCAATATTGGTCTTATACAAGGTCAAAAGGGCTCCTCTAACACAAACAACCACAAACTAAACATTAACCATCAGGGGCTCCACAAGGCACACCAAGGACTCAACAGTTTCCATTAATGACCAGACACAGTTGGCATCAATGAAAACTTAATCAACATATGTATGGTTCCTTAGATATATGTATTTCTTTATAGATCATATTTATGTTGTAATTCACTTCTTGGGTCAGTGGTAACCAAGGTAATCCTTCTAGGAACACATCCATAAATTCAATTTTTAATCATAGAGGAGTTACATTTATACTTAGTTATTTTGTTTCTTAATTGATATGAATAAAGTACTCTTTTTAGTCATTGCATAGATTATGCTTAGCTTGCATGCTTGATATATATATCACTTCTATGAGGGTCTTATGCTCTTGGAGGTTTCTGACAAATCCTTTATCATCAACACATTTAACCCTCTTCTTACAGAAATCTAATTTAGCTTTGAGTAATTGTAACAAATATTGTTTGATTAATCCATCATAGGCCCCCAAATTTATCTAGTGAAAGAACACACCACTCATCCATCCACCTAAATCTAGCATACATCTATTAACTAGTCAAATGATAATTTTTAATCATAGAGTTACATTTATACTTAGTTATTTTGTTTCCTAATTGATATGAATAAGGTACCCTTTGTAGCCCTTGCATAGATTATGATTAGCTTGCATGCTTGATATATATCTCACTTCTATGAAGGCCTTATGCTCTTGGACTTTTCTAACAAATCCTTTATCATCAACACGTTCAACCCTCTTCTTGTAGAAATCTAATTTAGCTTTGTGTAATTCAAACAAATCTTGTTTGATTAATCCATCATAGGCCCCCAAATTCATCTAATGAAAGAATGCAACACTCTTCCACCCACCTAGATATACCATACATCTATTAACTAGTTAAATGATTAATTCACTGGAATCATTTTCCATTTGTACCTTCTATGGATCTTGGAGCTTCTTAGTGTTAATGTTGAGGTTATAGTAGACCACTGCCATAACTGATACAAGATTGTACATACTTCCTATGTCAATAAGAAAGGGAGAAGAATGATCAAAGATATTACCATGAACCTAATCAAAGAGGCATGATACGTCACCTCATGGTTCTCCATTGTCACGTAGAATTTTTTTCTCTTCACATCCCATAGTGTCTTCTTACTTCAAATGGTTCACTAGTTCTTTGGTCTAATTCAATATCTTAGGGAACTTGTAGGCTCTATGTTCAAATCCTTCACATTAGAAACATTTAGCCCTAATGTTAGTAGGTAATGCATTTTCCTCTGCTCTGTCTTCTCATATGAACTAAGGCTCCAGTGTTAGATTAAAATTTTGTTGGTCATCTATTGCTTTAATTTAGGATTGATTCCTTCATTGGTATTTTTCTCCACAATTTGGTACTCTAGATTACTTATTATTTATGGTAGAGCCTTTGCACAAAAGGTTCAAACCTTCTCCTTGATATTATCCATGGGCGTGCTTATCTAACTACACAAACTTTTAATTGTATTAATCCTTAATCGTGTTTCTTTGCTTCAATGTGTGGTCATCATCCTCTTTTTTTTCATAATACATCTTTCCTGGGTACTTTTTCTTTTTTGTTGGCGGTGAAGGTTCCCTACACCTTGGGGATAAGTTATTTCTTATGCGATAATAACAAAAGAGAAAACTCATATGAACCTTACTATAGTAAGGTTTAACTAGTAAATGAACAAACAAACACCCACAAGAATCAAATAGATGACCAAATTATGAGAACTAAACACAATATGAGGACTAAACCCAATGTGGGCTAGTCTATGTACCTACCACTTGCTATCTTGCGTGGGCTAGTCTATGTACCTACCACTTTCTACCGTGCATAAATACTTATCTTGAAAATGGTTCTTGAATCTAAGGGACTTTTAACTTAGTTCCAAATTGGTTACATATAAATACACATAAATATGTAGGAAATAAGCATCATTTAAACTATTTTGAATTTTTTTCATTAACAAAAATTAAAATACTTTTTTTGAGGTATCATCTACATTTGGTCATGGATTTTAAACTAGACAAACCTAACTACCCAACATACAAGACAAACCTGGCTATTTTGACTTTATTGGTTCTTGTGGGATGCCCCAGAATCTTTATGGTGTGTCCATAAAAAACAAAGTGGGCCAAAATTTAATCCCCATAAATTTCATTGTTAATCGACTTGATTCTTATTTTTATGAAAACGTGTAGATAATCGACGGCGACTCGATTCACCACTTTCACATTGTTTATTAGAATATTATCAAACAGAGTGGACGCGGAATACATGTTTAAAAGGAGATTGTTGAAAGAATGGAATAGTTCGTTCCAAGTCATATTTTTAATCATTATTTTCAAGGAGTTTGTTCAAAGAACGGAAGAGTTCAGAGGTTCATTCAATTACGAGTTCTACAAAGCAATTTTCTAAGTAACCTATGGGATAATGGAAACGAAAATATTACTATCTTTTTTCTGAGATATTGTGTGCAGAACTCTCCAGTTCTATTTTATATGTTTTTCTAAAAATTCAAAAAGGCTAATAATGGATTCTAGATATTGCCACTTGAAATTTGTTTAAATCAAATAGAAAAGCAAAATTTCTTCGTTACAGCTAATGCATACAATTTGTCCAGTAACATGCTACATTTTATATTAATAATTATTATCAAAATAAAAGTGGAAAAGTCTATTCCACATCTATTTAATATCTCACAATTATTAAAGTGGTCAACCATTGATATACCATTATTCGTGTAAAGTAAGTGGAATATTGTTTAATCTATTTAGATTGTATTGAAATCCATTAAAATATCACGTCCTAGGATGTGGTAGGTGGTGGAGATGACATATGTCCAAAGAAAATTGACATGAAGGCCTACGATTGAATTTATTTAGACTGTATGGACATGCATTTAGATATAAATGTGGCAATGCTTATTTTCTCTTTACTGGTATTGAGATTGACTGATTAGAGAATAGAAATGGGCAAACAATATTTAGCATGTTGTATAGTATTTAATGCAGCTGCAGCAGGTTTGAGGATCGTTGGCGGGTGAGGATGATACATGACACCAAACTTAACAATTTAAGAAACATCTACGATTTAAAATTTGTTATTTAATGTTCGTTTTTAAATTGAGTTGCTTTCATTTCTCCGCGGACGGTGCCCGTTGTCAACGTCATAATTTACAAAGCAATGTCAATTCATTCCCACGATGTCAACGATTTTATCAAATGTTGATTCAGTGTAGGGTTTTGGGAGAGATATACGGTGATTCCCTTCGAATTAAAATTGATTCCTACGGTCACGATCAATCCTTGTATCATACGAAATCAAATAAAAATAATTTCACCAAATACAGTAAGATTAAGCATGCATGATTACATTTCTAATTTAATGATTAACATAGCCACTTAACTTAAAGTTGGTGAATTGATAGTTTTTTTCTTAAAAAAATACAACTTTATATATATACAAGTGATTTTTGCACAAAGCTTATATTATAGTCCATAGTAAAGCAAAAGAAAATCAACATAGTAGTCCAAGCCCATATGGCATAAAAAAAAATCTACCTATATAATCATAACTTATAAAGTTATCCGTTACTTGTTATCCCTTTATTCTAGCTAAATGAGTTATCTCTTACAAAATGTGAGTTATCCATGCATTAGCTAAGAGTTATTCATCAATCAACAAGTTATCCATGCATCAATTATCTTTTATAATTTTTTAATAATTATTTATTTTGTCTCGTACTTGTACAATCTAGAACACGCATAGATATTTATCCACCCGAAATAAAAACAGCTATTAACATGATAGCATAATTAAAATCCCAAATTCAAAGATTACATAACAGAGAGATACTAATTGAAATCCCCTTTTACCCATATATCTACAATGCTTAAATTAAATCATTAAGACTTTTAGGATATATTATGGATATATTAGCTCTTATAAGATTTATGTAGTCTTATATCTACCATCTTTGAACCCAAACTTGCTTGTATTTCGTCCCTTCCATTTTTCCTAAGATTCCAATAGCTAGAAGCCCAGCTACTGTGGAGTTATTTATTGTAAATCCAGTTCATGAATCTAATCTACCTGTTGTGTGTTATCGAAGAAATGGGCCATTCCTTGATCGCTAGCATCAGTAAAACTGTTAACGCCTTTTACATCGCTTTGGTTACAACACACAATTTAAAATTCATCCCTATGTGCCGCCAATTTATATAATATCGTTGATTTTAATCCATAATTAATTACAAATCATAATTGACTTTTAAGTAATGTTGATTTTGAACTATGGTCGACTTTAATCCATACATAATAGTAGTTCAAGGTTGACTTCAATCCAATGCCGACTTTAATTGAAGCTTGTCTTTAATCTAAGGTTGACTTCAAGGCCCAATTTAATGAAAGGTTGACTTGAATCCCATGGTTCCCTTAAATTAATTGATAATATTAACACTAATCACTTCAATCTATGGTTGACTTTAATAAATAGTTGACTTCAATTAATAACTAACTTCAATCCATAGTTGATTTCTATTAACTATTGACTTCAATCCAAGGTTGACCTTGAACCATGCTTGATTTCAATTCACAATAACATTTTTAAAAGTAGTTGATTTAATTTGAAGCATGGTTAATTTTAATTAAAGTTTGACTTCAATTCAATTTTTACTTCAATCTATAATTGAATTTTAAGCACGCTTGACTTTTAAATAAAGTATATTTCAATTCAACGCTAACTTCTATCCATGATTGATTTCAATCCAAAGTTAACTTCAATCCATAATTATGGAAAATAGTGCCTCAACATTTCTTTCTATTTCTATTAGTTTATAACTATTATGATGCAACAAAGGAAAGGAAGGGTTGCAACAAAGTCACCCTTCCTCAATATGGCTAATTTATGATTACTTTATCCATCTTACATTCAAATGGGAATCCACGAGTATTTTATGGATGCATAGAAACAGGAAAGAAATATGCAAGTTTGATAATAATAATAAAAACTGGGAAGTATATGTTACCCTAATTTAATGCCCCTTACCCATTTGTTAATCATGTATTTAAAGACAATTGAAGCCTATGCTGCTGTGTTAATGGAAATTCAAATGTTTTTATAAGTTTATATCGATTATAATGGTCCCAATACTCTAAGCTATGGAGTGTTATGACGTTATCATTAGAGGAATTTTGGGGTCTAAAATGGGCCTCCTAAGGAAAATAATAAAATAATAGTTAAAATAATAAAATAATAGTTAAAATAATAAAATAATATTGATCAATTTTCGAGGAAGAAAGAAAAAAACTACTTTTTGTGTTCGTATTTTCGACATATCTCCCTGCGTTTTTACTCAAATTTCGATCGAGAGAGCTCATTGGATGCGGAATTTGATTCCGCATCCAACGAGTACCCACACTGCATACTTTTGATGGACCCCACTACCCCAAAAACAAGAAATACC
>LPNX010339089.1:261231-334914 GCA_001517045.1 Pseudotsuga menziesii
CCTATGAAGATGAAGACTACCTGCACCTGGATATAAAGACCCTATGAAGCTTTACTGTTCCCTGGGATTGTCTTTGGGTTCTTGTTGCGCAGCTAAAGTGGAGGGCGAAGAAGGCTCCCTTTCGGGGGGGCCTGAGCCACCAGTGAGATACCACTCTGGAAGAGCTAGAATTCTAACCTTGTGTCAGTACCTATGGGCTAAGGGACAATCTCAGGTAAACAATTTCTATTTGGCGTAGGCCTCCCAAAATGTAACAGAGGCGTGCAAAGGTTTCCTCGGCCTAGACGAAAATCGACCCTTGAGTGCAAAGGCAGAAGGGAGCTTGACTGCAAGACCCACCCATCAAGCAGGGACGAAAGTCGGCCTTAGTGATCCGATGGTGCCGAGTGGAAGGGCCATCACTCAATGGATAAAATTTACTCTAGGGATAATAGGTTGCTCTTCCCCAAGAGTTCACATCAACGAGAAGGTTTGGCACCTCGATGTCGGCTCTTCAACACCTAAGGAGGTAGTACGTTCCAAGGGTTGGACTGTTCTCCCATTAAAGTGGTACGTGAGCTGGGTTCATAACGTCGTGAGATAGTTTGGTCCATATTTGGTGTAGGCGTTCGAGCATTGAGAGGACCTTTCCCTAGTACGAGAGGACCGAGAAGGACGCACCTTTGGTGTACTAGTTATTGTTCCCACGGTAACTGTTGGGTAGCCAAGTGTAGAGTAGGTAACTACTGAAAGCATATAAGTAGGAAGCCCACCCCAAGATGAGAGCTCTCCTATTCTTACTTCCATGAGAACCCCTAGTCGCAAACATGGCTGGGACAACAACTGGTTCTCTGTCCTTGAAGGCAATAGAGTGACAAAAGTATTGAGAATCCAAGATAAGGTCACGGTGAGATGAGTTGTTTATCATTACGATAGGTGTCAAGTGGAAGTAAAGTGATGTATGCAGTTGAGGCATCCTAACAGACTGAGAGATTTGAACCTTGTTCCTACATGACCCAATCGATTTGATCGAGCACGAGCCATCTATTTTCTTTGTTTAATTGTTTGAAAACATGAAACTATGAAACCACTCTATCCTGCCTCTCCGTCGAATAGATGGGCAGAGGAGGGTTCTTTCTCTACTTAGAAGGGACACCCCTTTAGTGTCCCTTTTAGAATTGGGGCCTCACAATAATTAGCTAATATGCCTTTCTCGCATTTATGCCCTTCCTCGTTCATGGTTTGAGATTCTGGTGTCCAAGGCATAGAGGAACCACACTAACCCATCATGAACTTGGTGGTTAAACTCTACTGCGATGACGATACTGTAGGGGAAGCCCTATGGGAAAATAGCTCGGTGCTAGAATGATAAAAAGATTAATGCTTATTATTCTTATTAGAAGGTCGTCTCCTTTGCAACCCCATTTCTGACATCTTTCCCACTCCACATGTTACTTTGAAATGCAATACCTGTTCTCGCTCATAGCGAGAAACTTCTTTCCACATCCTCTTACCCCAGCTGAAGAGAGAAATCCCTCCCTTTTTGGAGTAACTCCTGGGAACGCACTGGAGACGGGGCCTGTAGCTCACAGGATTAGAGCACATGGCTATGAACCACGGTGTTAGGGGTTCGAATCCCTCCTCACCCACCCCGAAAGGGGACAAAAGGGAGGTCTTTTTTGGGGTAGGGAAATTATGATTGGGATAGCAGACGCAAAGCTATGGAACTTAGTCTTCACAAAGGGTCCTTTGCCGAAAATTATACCCGACCGGAGGGTAACCAACATATTCATGTCTGACCTCCTGTAAATCTTCCTCATTTCCACTAGGCTTGGGCAGAATTATCACCCATACATAACATACATTGCTCATAATTAAGATGCGCGGCTACTCATGGCCTCTCGAGAGAGGAGAATGGATGACAATGGTAAACTGCTAGTACATTACCTGACCTTTTAATTCGAGATTAGTTGGAAATATTCCTAATAATATTAGTATTAGGGCTATATAACGATATAGTCTACCAAATCCAAGGGGAAATATATTGACAACATGCAGACAATTCTGACTTCCAGGGAAGGAACTGATAGTTCTAACAGCTAGTAATGGGTCAAGTGAATAGTAACAGGTCAAGCGAATACAGGCCTCTTCACCTTCAGCTCTGGACTGGAAATGTCATCACATCAGGATATTTTTTCCTCCGAACCTTTTAGTATTTCAAAGAGACCGTTTTTTCCATCTTTCCTTTCCCAAACTATTGGGATCCTATCTTGATCCTGTGGTGATTTTGCATGCATATACTATGCACAAGGACATGTAACGTTTGACCTAATACTAATGGGAAAAGCAAGCCCTATTTTGAATAAAATAGGTTTTTAATGAAATGGTTCTCCCCAAGTAGGATTCAAACCTACGAACAATCAGTTAACAACCAACCTCTCTACCACTGAGCTGTTGAGGAACAACGGAGGGTTAGATCTCATATATGTTCAAAATTCTTGTTCTTTGGACCGACCCGTGAATGACTAGTTCATTAACTATTTAGAAACTCAATAAGGTTTCTTCATAACTCTTGGAACTTTGTGTACACCCCACCCTAAAGTTATTGAACTATAAATACAATAGGATCTATTATTATTATTACTACCATTCAATTCTTTTATTACTTTAAAAAGTAATAATTTGATTATATACAGCCTTGAAATAAAGAGAGAACTTTTAGATTTATATAAAGGAGGATTGGCGGGTGAAACTAGCAGTTTACGGGGAAGGCGGAATCGGTAAATCAACGACTAGTTGTAATATCTCATTCTCCCTAGCAAGACGTGGTAAAAAAGTGTTACAGATTGGATATGATCCCAAACATGATATTTCTTTTACTCTTACAGGATTTCTAATACCTACAATTATAGATACTTTACAATCCAAGGATTATCATTATGAGGATATTTGACCCGAAGATGTAATTCACAAGGGTTATGGAGGGGTGGATTGTGTGGAAGCAGGGGGTCCACCCACAGGAGCCGGATGTGGAGGATATGTGGTGGGAGAAACTATGAAGATGTTAAAAGAATTAAATGCATTTTACGAATATGATATTATATTATTCAATGTATTAGGCTACGTGGTTTGTGGAGGTCTTTCCACTCCATTGAACTATGTAGATTATTGTGTAATAATTACGGATAATGGATTCAATGCATTATTTGTAGCTAATCGTATTACTTCCTCTATAAGGGAAAAATATTGTACACATCCACTTCGATTAGTAGGTTTGGTTGGAAATCGTACATAGAAAAGAGATCTTATCCATAAATATGTAGAAGAATGTCCAATGCCCGTAATAGAAGTATTACCTATTATTGAGGATATCTGAGTTTCCAGAGTCAAGGGTAAATTTTATCTGAAATGGTTGGATCTGAACCACCCTTAACTATGTGTGTAAATATTATCTAGACATAGTAGATCAAATATTATCCCAACTAGAAGGTATTGTCCCAAAAGAGATTCCAAATCGGGAATTATTTAGTTTACTCTCTGATCTTTATCTAAATCCTATTAGTGGTGGGGGACAACAAAAAAGAATTAGGAAAATTTACTTGGGTTTACAAGGATTTAGAATCAACAATTTATTCACAATTCATTTTAAATTTGATTCTTTTTTCATTCTTCTTTTTATTCATTTATTCATTCATCTTTTTATTCATTATTTCTTTTCCTTATTTATCCTTAGCCATTTATTCTTTTCCTCCCTATTATGTCCGCCAAAATTGATGAAACAATAACTTTTGAATGTGAAACGGGTAATTATCATACTTTTTTTCCTATTAGCTATGTATCTTGGTTGTATCAAAAGATTAAAAACAATTTCTTTTTGGTAGTGGGAACAAAAACATGTGGTTATTTTCTGCAAAATGCACTTAGAGTTATGATTTTTGCAGAACCCCGCTATGCAATGGAAGAATCAGAAGAAGGAGATATATCGGCCCATTTGAATGATTATGAGGAATTGAAAACGCTTTGTATTTGGATAAGAAAAGGTAGAGACCCCATCATCATCATATGGATAGGCACTTGTACTACAAAAATAATAAAAATGGATTTGGAAGGTATGGCACCCAAATTGGAATATGAAATTGGAGTACCAATTCTAGTGGCAAGAGCAAATGGACTGGATTATGCTTTTACTCAAGGGGAAGATACTGTGTTAGCTGTAATGGCACATCATTGTCCAGAACAAGGATTCCCCATTGGTGAATCAAAAGAAACTATAAAAAATAAAAAATAAAAAATAAAAAATAAATTATTTCCTTTTCCTCTTCTGAAGGAAAAAAATTGGAGGAGTATGCAAATCATCCTCCCTTAGTTATTTTTGGGTCTTTACCCTCGAATTTGGTCTCTAAAATTGATACAGAATTAAGACACCAATTCATAAAGGTATCGGCTTGGTTTCTTGCTCAGAGATATGCCGATCTTCCATCACTGAGTGATGGATTTTATGTTTGTGGTGTTAACCCATTTCTGGGTCATACAACAACAACTTTGATAAGATGAAAAAATGTGAATTAATCGTAGCTCCTTTTCCTATTGGTCCAGATGGAACACGTTCTTGGATTGAAAGGATTTGTCCTGTATTTGGTATTGAGACCCAGAGTCTAGAGGAAAGAGAGGAATGGATATGGGAGAGTTTAAAGGATTACCTTGATTTGGTATGCGGGAAATCTGTCTTTTTCATGGGAGATAATCTCCTAGAAATATCTCTAGCAATATTATTAATCAAATGTGGTATCATTGTTTATGAAATTGGTATTCCATATATGGATAAACGGTATCAAGCTACTGAATTAGCACTTTTACAAGATACATGTATAAGAATGTGTATACCAATACCACGAATTGTGGAGACACTAGACAATTCAAATCATATACGATGTATACGCGAGCTACAACCCGACTTAGCCATCACTGCAATGGCTCATGCTAACCCATTAGGGGTGAGAGGAATCGGTACTAAATGGTCAGTTGAATTTACTTTTGCCCAGATTCATGGATTTTCCAATGTGAGAGATGTACTTGAATTGGTTACCCGCCCTCTACAACGTAACGAAAATTTAGATAACTTGGATTGAACCACCCTGGTCATAAAGAACAACAAGTTCTATACCAGTACTTCTACTCCTAAATAAGATAATAGGGAATATATGTATTAATAGAATATGCATATATCGAGATTTTATGTTACAATATCTATTCTAAATGGATTTCCTAATCGAATTTATGGATGTAGAAAATGATAACTATTCCTATCCGTATCTCCCATATATATATGGGGGATACCAGAGCTATTTATTCTATTCGGAAAATGATAACTATTCCTATCCGTATCTCCCATATATATATGGGGGATACCAGATCTATTTATTCTATTCCTATTTCTCTTTCCTTTATTTCGATCAAAAAGGATTTTTGATATGATAAGAGTACTTGATCTACTATGGGATCCATTATTATCATGGGTAGAAGTCTCAGGTCCGATCATTTTATTTGGGCTATATTATGGATTTATAACTACATTGCATTTTGGTCCCTCTAAAATATATTCCATGAGACCTTTCTTTTTGGGAGAAACTCTCTATGGTATAATAGCTATAAGTGGTTATATTATGGGACAAAATATAGTATTTGTGTCCATGTACTATTCACCCATCCATGCAGCATTGTGGAAACCTCATGCAATAACTTTATTAGTGGTACCATACATGCTCTTTCATTTTTATAAAATTTAGAAAAAACTTTCAAGTTCTGAATATATGCACCCCATAAATTTGATCAACAATCCAAAAATTCTAAGTATATTTATGGGTGGTCTAATTATTCAATTGTTTAATCCCATTCTTTTAGAAAATCTCGTATTAACAAGACTAGTGAACCTCTTTCTTTTTCGTTACACCGATAATATATCATTTATGATAAGTCATTTTTGCGGTTGGATGGGTGGTCATATTCTATTCATAATTTTGACAAAAATGTTATCTTTACGTATAGAATGTAATTCACCTATCGATTATACTATATTAAGACGTTATATCCATCAAACCTTTCGTCTACTTCTTTTTTATTATTGTTTCCTCTATTTAGGTAGAGCCCCATTACCATTTCGTAGAAGCAATAATAATGAGATTAGTGACAAAAATGATCCCTCTGTGGCTAAAGATGATCACTCTGTGGCTATGGCTAGAGATGACCGCTCTATGGCGAAAGATTATCACTACGTGGCTGTGTCTAGAGATGACCGCTCTATGGAGAAAGATTCCAAAAAACTTCAAGGACTTCCGAAGGAAGAACAATTATCATGGTTCGAGAAACCATGGCCCATTATGTTCTTTGATCATAATAGAGCTTATCAGCCAATATGATATATCGGGAATAGCCCATTTACTCAAATACGTCCTGTGAGGACCGAAGTATCTCAATATTTTTTTGGCACATATTTGAGTGATGGAAAACAAAGAATCTCTTTTACGTTTTTACCTAGTGTATTGGTCCTTGGAAAAAAGGTCGGAAAATATAGAGATCTTTTATATA
The DNA here is from genome assembly GCA_001517045.1 of Pseudotsuga menziesii. Lineage (NCBI taxonomy): Eukaryota > Viridiplantae > Streptophyta > Pinopsida > Pinales > Pinaceae > Pseudotsuga > Pseudotsuga menziesii. The sequence continues at coordinate 267,796 of LPNX010339089.1, forward strand.
CTTCTTGCTCATCTGAGGATCCTTATCATAGATGGATCCATACCATGAAAAGAAGAAGAAACTATTTAGGGAATGAATTTGTGGATTGAGTGTTCAAGCTTTAAGCAATGAATCTCCTGCTGGAAATGTTATGGAAAGGAGAGTTCAATTCTCCAATTCTTAGGGAGATTCTTTTACTGAAATGTATGATACATTCCTTAATGGGGAATTCCGTGGAACAATAAACCAATTCGAGTTCCTTGAAATGCTGAATGATTTGATCATTTCGAATCTTTCGGATTTGATAGACTTATCTATGAAGGATTATAAAGAGGGATTCCAAAATGATGAATTTGGGTATGGGTACCATATCTCTCATCATGGGCAGGAATAGGAACACGAAATATTTTGACTACCCTAGGAACCCTTACCTACAGATACTGTCTGTTTGCTCATTCCGGTCACTCAATTATCAAAAAGAGTCAAACTTGAACCTATTTCGAAACGACTTTCTCTATTAACAGAACAAATAATTCCAAATCAAGAAAGGAATATCTTTGAAAAGTATTTGTGGAATATAGATTCTTCTTTTGGTAACCTGATCTATCTAAAAGATTTGTTGGAAATTCCTTCTGATCATATTAAAGAGATCTATGCAAAATATGATGATTTGTTTATACATTTCCTACAGTTCAAAATAACCCGTCGAGTAGCCTATATAGATATCGTACCGAAAATAGCTTCATGTAATGAATGGATCTACACAAATATTTGGTTAATATTGATAGCCGAATTGACGGTAGAAACGTTGCACCCACAGGTACCATAAAATGGGAATTTATTCTCGATCTTTTTACTACAAAACAGAAGGTTACTTTTCGAGTCTTTGGTGCAACATGAGTGGACAATACTACAAAATTTTCGTGGGAATGTATCTACAGATGATTCAATGCAAACTAAATATTTTATTACCCTTTCCAGGGAAACACTATTGAATGAACCTCTCCAAATTAGATATATTCAAAAACATGTGCCTTGATTTTCATCTGGTTTGATGATAGGTGAATATGATGATGATTCCACACCTAAACCCACAGGGAATAGGATTCATCCAAGAAAGGTAATAAGTACACTGACTTTTGATCTTGGAAAAAGACAAATAGTTATGAACTGTCATTTTGAAGAGTCATATTATCGTCGGAACTTAATCAGAGGATCCATACATGGTCAAAGACGTAAAATTATGAGATGGAAGGGGATACAACCGAATGCACATTCCCTTTTGTTTTTGGTAAGAATGGAAATACCCACTTATCCTAAAGATTATTACGACATGTCCAATTTTGATAGAGGGATGAAAAAACCCAGAAAGAAATTAGGGAGAAAACCCAGAGATACAAACAATCGGAGCTGGTCCCCCAGAATCCCACACTCATTGAGTCCTTATGTTTATTGTGGTCAAAATTGAACCATTTAAGAGGTTTCCTATTAGTGTCTCAATCAATTTTTAGAAAACGTATAATATTACCATCAATTATAATAGCCAAGAATATCGGTCGTACATTACTATTTCAAGTCCCTAAATTTTGCAAAGATTGGGATGACATGAGGAGAGAAGTGCATGTCAAATGTGCTCCTAATGTTACCGAATTTTTTGAAATAGAATTCCCAGACAATTGGAAAAAAAATGGTATGCATATAAAGCTTCTATTTCCTTTTTGTTTGAAGCCTTGGCATAGATCCAAAATTTGATTCGACAAACAATTGCGTTGGAGTTATTTAACAACTCTTGTATTGGAAACTGACATACCTTATGGTGATCCACACCCAAATCTAGGACCTTTTTCCGAATTTTTTCAACCTATCTTCACAAAATTTATCTTCAAAAAATTGAAAAGAGGATGGATCATCTTCAAAAAATTGGAAAGAGGGTTGAGGAGAGAATTGATTCTCTTCAAAAAATTGAAGAGGCAATTGATAGAATTTACAGGAATAAGACGCGTTCCATGAGTTATATATATAGACAAGAGTGAACTGAATGAACAGATACAAAATGAATTACCGAGTGAGGCTACCCCTATGAGTAGTGCAAATGATTCACCAAAAGTTAATGATCAATATGGATATGAAACTTGAACAATTAATGTTAAAGATCTAGATGATCTGACAACCACAATGAAGGAGCGGATCGAATCTATCATGATCATAAATAACCCTCCTATAATTGGAATGTCTCTGGTTGATTCAGAGATTAATACCGGATCGAAGGGTATTTTTAACATATTGGAATCAACATTAAAAAAATGATTGGTCCTGATTCAGCAAATACCTGGTCGATTTTGAAATAAAAGTGTCCAATTAATCCAAAAAAGGTTCTATTCTATGAAATTAATGAAACTTTTTATCAAAAGAATGGACCGAGATCTTGTACCAAGTGTTATTAATTTCATCGAGTCATATATAAAATTTTGGATTCGATCCTCTTAGATCCGATCCACGGGGAATATAGCAACAATTTACGAAAGAATATTCATTCTCAATAATAATATCTCAAGAAATAGAGGTAAAATTAATAAATACTATTTTATCAACGAAAAATACAATATTTTGAATTTAATCCTGATCAAAACATGTTCTCAATATCCCAAGCATATGTATTTCACAAGATATGGAAGATAAGGGCAATGAATAGGTCCTATTCAAAGTATTTATTACAATCTTGAGCCCGAACATCATATCCCTTAATCAAGAAGAACATCAAAGAATTATTAGATATAAACAAAATATTGGATCACGAGAAACCACAAGATCTGAAGGAGAATGACTGGAAACAATGGTTGAAATGTTTGGACCGATACAATTTGTCCCAACAGATATGGTATAGGATAAACCCACGGGAACAGAGAAATGGAGTCAGTAAGCAATGTACGTGCTATGAAGAACAATTAATTCCTTATGAACAACAAAAAAATTCTATATTTGCAGTTGTGATGGAACCTTCTTTGGGATTAATTCGGAAAATGAACAAGAATTACAAATATGATCTCTTATCATATAGTTATCTCAATTCGTCAAAAGATTTGGATATTCTCAATTTGGCAAAAGATTCAGATATTCTCAATTCGGCAAAAGATTCGGATATTCTCAATTCATCAAAAGATTCAGATATTCTCAATTCATCAAAAGATTTAGATATTCACGGACCGCCAGTACAACCTTATATATCGGATGATCAAGATATTACCGATAGTGAATGAATTCTTAGAGAAAAGTTTATTCGTGATATTATCGAGGAGGATTGTAAGGGTATTGATTTCAATCTTGTGAATGGTCCTGTTCTACTATTGATATTTATGATGCTATACGTTCTTTTACTTACAATCATACACCAATGTTTGACAGGAAGAAGACTGATCTTATTACGAATCAACAGGGGATTGATGAGACGTGAAGAGATAATGTTGGTATTATGGATTCTCTGGAAATTGAGAAGAGAGGAAATGGATTATATTTAAAATTCTGGTTATTCCTGGAACTTTTGGGAATAAAGAATATATATAACACTAAATATCACACTAAATCGAATCCCATACCACGAAAATCATTTTTACAAGAAGAACGATACCGAAAAAAGATAGAGGAAGAAGAAAAAGATGTTTTGAAACAAGGAATAGGTTTTAGATCAGATGTTCAAAACAAAAAAGGAAAAGAGCATAATCGAAACGATGAATATGGTATAATAGAAGATAAAAAAAATGATAAAGTAAAAGAGAAACAAACTGGTAAAGTAGAAGATCAAAAAATTGGTAATGTAGAAGAGAAAGAAACTGGTGAAGTAGAAGATCAACAAACTGATGAAGACTCAACAAACTTGTAATCCTTAAGATTTAGTTCAATAGAAAGCGGTAGAAGGTATAGGAGAAGAAAGTATATTCAAGATGTCAGAGATTTGCAGGGTGATGTCCGGAATTCAGTATCCGGAACAATATATTTGGAACAATATTCAAGAGGGAAATGTTAACATGAAACTATTGTTCCTTCTTCTTCAGAACGATAGCAATGGAAATGAAATATCGAAAGAGAATCTTCTTCAGAATGATAGCAATGGAAATGAAATATTCGAAGAGAATCTTCTTCAGAACGATAGCAATGGAAATGAAATATCGGAAGAGAATCTTCTTCAGGGTAATGCTCCAAAAAAGGTAGTCGATGGAAATGAAATATCGGAAGAGAATATTCTTCAGGGGAATGTTTCGAAAAAGGTACTCAATAGAAAGGAAATATGGGGAAATAAAAAAATAGTGGTCCCAAAACCATATCGTTTATTGAGCATACTAGATGACCAATTCTTGATGTATAAAATTGTAAGTATTTAATTGAAATTTAAAAGTAGAGCCCACGAATGGATAGATGGAAATCTTTGTAATGGATCTACGCAACACGGGAAAATTCTGGTGGAAGGGAAAAACATTTCTAGTTCCCCCAATTTAGAAGATAATTTGCTAGAAGATATTTTTCTTCCAAAATGTCGTAGAGAATTTCGAATCCTGAATTGGTTGATCCGAAGAATGAAAATGTAGGATTTTCCAATGGAAAAGACATAAAAAATGACGAATAACTCATGGGAAAAGATCAACATCTTAGTGTAGATACAACACAAATAATTAAACGTTTTCTTTGGCCTAGTTATCGATTAGAGGATCTTATTTACATGAATAGATATTGGTTCAATACAAATGATGGGAGTCGATCCGCAATGTTGAGAATACGTATGTATGCCCAAACTTTCAATTGATAGATTTTTTTCTTCAATTCTGTTTTCGTCAAAAAAAAAAGAATTGATCCAATATAGTTTCAGGCTATGGCCAAAATTGAACCAATCTGTTCATTCCATTTCATCAATGTGAAAATATTCTACATATCGTATCGTATTTCGCCATAGGTCCAAAACCAAATGTTCCTCCAAGAAGATAGAAAGAATCTGACCAATTTTTCTTCAATAAAAATGGTCAGACCCAATCTAAATTATTATATGGACCATGAAAATGATAGATCTAATTCTTTTTTTCTGACTTGAGAAAAAAATTCCATTCAGCTCCATGAAAATTTGTTTTCTATGATCAAGAATTTGTCCATTAGTTCGTCTCTTATTCCCAATAAACAGAGAGGATTTGTTGAATCTCATGTATTTTATTTAACCAATAGGGTTCTAAGACTTACTTAGCATCTGTAATTACACGGAAGAGACTATTACCACTTCCCAAGGCTTCTCGAATTAATACGTAATTGAAAAAAAATTCTTTTATAATTGAATTGACCATTCTTGGTTAACCTCATTGAGTCCTTTAAATAAAATACAACATAATGGTTTTTCACAAGATTACCCACTTAAAGAAACTCATACTAATCATTATGATTTTCCACATGAAACCCAAAATAATATTTATGCATGATTTAATTTTAGGTTGCTAATCTATCTTTTTGCAACCTGCAAAAACAAGATATAATTCTTTTAGCCATAACCTCACCTCACATCCTTGCTGATGGTTGTGGTGTAGATATCTCTGTATGGCCATCCTTCACCTAGTTGATTCTGCGGCATCTCACATTTATCGTAACGTTCATTTCCTATTTCATTTTTAGAATGTTTCATCATTAGTCGATATACAATTCATAGAAATCATTAATTGATGTGTTGTTATCTATAACCTTGTTAGCATTCCAAAATCAAATCAACCATTATACATATTAATTTTTATCAATTAATCATGGGAGACATATTGTCATGATTATTTGAGGATGTTTTTTTTCCTAAAACACACTTGTGTCGGTGCTTTCATCGCCAATAATATTTTATACTAGAAAATACATTTTCCTTTTCATAGATAAAATATTTATTTCAAAATCAAATCACAAAATTCTACTATCAGACATAATTAAATTTTTTCCATACTTTTACCACCACCATTCATCATGAATTATATACAGTTCATCATGATCATTAAAAATTTCAACATTAATCATTCCTAACCCAACTTCCTCGTCTTTGCTACTAAATATGGCTCATAGGTTGTTTTTCATTCAAAATTGATATTGTATAATACTACAAGGTAAGCTCAAGATATGCGTTTATTGTGACTCTAATCACTATCTTCAAGATACGAATAGTGGTGATATCTATACAAAATAATATTTCAAAATCTGGGGTTATATATATATATACATATATATATGTATATATATATACATATATATATGTATATATATATACATATATATATATACATGTATATATATATATATATATATATATATATATATATATGTATGTATGTATGTATGTATGTATGTATGTATGTATGTATGTATGTATGTATGTATGTATGTATGTACATACATACATACATACATATATATGTATATAGCGAGAATAGTCTTCTTCCACTATGTCATATCAATTATATATAGATATATATTCTTAATGGATTTGCTATGGTCAAAAGATTTTTGGAAAAATCATTATTATCAACAATAAAAACATTCCCATTTAACTCTAAAAGTCAAGGCATCATTCATTTTACTTTCTCATAGAAAACATAAGGATGTTTTAAGGTTACAGATCAAAATCCTTTCAAGCATAAATATTTATCATCACCAGTGTTGTAGGTTTTCCTTAACTGAACATTTACTTTAAGAATTCTAATGTCAATTTAAACATAATACTCCAAATTTTTACATCTTCAAAATCATTTCTCCTTCTCTATGTAATTGTTCTATTTGTGATCATGAGGGAAACAACACAAAACTCTCTTTTTAATGAAATAAGGTAAAATTGTCCCTTACGGGAATCCAGAATGGGTCTCGATATAAAGGAACATTTGCAACTACAAACATATCTTTTCTTCTTAAGGAACAAACAAAACATACTATACAGACATTATTTATTTTCCTTACTTAAACGAAAATTATTCTAAACACCATAAAGGTACCCTTAATCGAAAAATTCGTATTTCTTTTCTAACACAAACTCTTCTTCTAGAAAGAACATACACATCTATTTCTTTGGTTACAACCGTAAATATCTATATCAAGTTTTCTCTTACACATTAATCGAGAATCAACAATAAAATCTTTGTAAGAATATCAATGCATCTAAATTTTGCAATTGATATATTAATCCATTACGTTTTTTCTAATGAAGAAATGTAGATTATGTAACATCATTGTTCATTCGTATATACTTTTCCTTTTTTCACAATCATCTTTACACCTGCATCTATATGATTTATCACAAAAATCTTAGAAACATATTTATAATTGTTGAAAGAATTTGGCAAGGTACTTATCTGTCCTTATCAACCAAACATTAGCTTGTACATCATCATAATTTTTTCACGCACATTAATTCCCTTTCTGGACGTGTTGCTCGTTCCTACAAAACTATAAACTTACAAATTATAGGATCTTACAAATTATTAATTACTTACCTGTAAATCCAGATATTGAAATCAAAATGTTAAACAAAAGGGTATTGATTCATTTAACTATCCAAATAGCTTTCTTCCATAAAACATATACCTTTAACTGTGTGCTTGCGAGTGTTTTTCATACACCATCATAAGCATTTATTGTGCATTGTCCATACATTTAATACCATCATGGAAAATGAGTATATACAAACATAAAACATAAAACAAAAGAGAGACATCATATACGTGGCTCACCCCATCCATGAGGCTACATCCACCAAAGCTTGTTAGTCTTAATATTATTTTATCAAGATAATATTTACATTTTTGTGGCACATCCATTGCCAATCTCTTCCACCATAGTGATTCACTCTTACATGGCACATCCACTGCCAATCCCTTTCACCAAGAACATATTCCAACTCACATGAAATAATTCATTTAAAACTAGTAATGTATAATCCAAACTACTATAAAATACTTTTGAGTATTTTAGTAATGAATAGAATGGAACAATTCATCAACAAGGAAAATTGGGAGTAACATGCAAATTGATAGAATGTTCCACTTAGAATTTGTTCCTCCATACAAGTGCCGCATACTCATTTCACGAAAAGATTCCTTTAATGGAAAAGGATTGATACTGAGGGAAAATACGTAAAACTGAAATCCCAAATAATGATAACAGGGAAAGATACTTAGTTCATTCATATCACATTCAAACATATATGCGGTTTTCAAGGACTCACTTCATTAAATAACAAATAACATAATCAAATTCAAAATTTTCCCGGAGTTGTATTGAATCCTAAAAATCTTGTAGTAGAAAAACAAGGCTTTTACCTATCCAATCAAACCTTCATCAAATGAAGTAAATACTCCATCAAAAGAATCAGCCAAAATCCCCCATCATATGCAATCCAATAAAAAAAAATTTCAAATCAAAGGCTCTTACCTAACCAACCAAACCACATATGGAGGTTAACCTATACAAAGCGTTCTTTATGACAAGGCCGGATCTAAACTACTTCCAGTAATAAAATGAATAACATATAGATGCAACTCAAAAAGGACAGAGTCTTAGATTTGCGAAACCCAAGCAAGGTATCCATGGATCTTTACATGTTCAGAACTCCCTTCTAATGCACACAATTACTATATATAATTTCATGGGATGTTAATAGATATTTCTATTTCACATCAAACTTAATTATTACAATAATTCATAACAAACTTTATGGTTATAAAGATAATGAAATGCATATGTTCTCTTTAATAAACACTATATTGTAACCACCCAATACAAACTTGCATAGAATATTATACAAATGAAAAGTTATGTTTGAAATATTTTATCCCTTTCCTAATTGTGTACATTATATATATATATATATATATATATAATGCCAAGAATACTAAATATACAATAAATATCTACTTTCAACACATTTGGATTATTACGGTCTTCCCAATGATCACCTAGATACATAGTAAATGATTTATGAGATAATTAATAAGGCACAACTCTTCCCCAACATTTTTGATGGAATAACACCAATTACTAATTACAATATCTATAAGGATCACATTATCTATTTATTGAGTAACATCAATCACAGTAATTATATGTTGGTTATATTTTCCAACTAAAAATTTATAATCATCACGACGTCTTCCATAATCTTCACGTGGGCGAGTACCCGATCCTTCCGTTATAGTTTTAACTTGCTTTATTTTATATTAAAAAGATGATAACCAAAACTCAAGCTAGAATTCCACATGGGTCTATACGTGTGCATCAAAACACCATCCTTGCTCCACATCCTTTCCTATTTCTTGTCCCTTTCCCTTATCTCACCTAGGATGTTCATTGAGATTTGGGATACCCCAAACTTGGTGCCATCATATGATATCATGCATTGATCGATGAGGTGGCACAACAATGCTCTCGGGCACGATTAGTCAGATGTTGTATATATATATATATATATTATTATCCTTTTGAGTGATGTGATTACACTAAAGGAAAATTACCATACCTAAATGCTACACACGGACAGCAAGAAATGGTTTAGATGCAATACATGGATCGAATTAAAAGTCGCAGACAATTCAACCAAGACACCCAGTACAAAATCACATCTTTGCAGGTTTGAAAAACGCAGTTGTACTTATCATAAACCTCATATCGGGAAGTAAGGTAAAACACAATCATTCCATCCACGGTCCATAATCGATTTCAATAAAAACGCACGCATAAATATTGTAAAATCACAGATCTATGGTTATCTAGACCCGACAGATGTAAAAATAAATGATTTTAACTGAAAACGTAGAGGTTATCCAGATCTGGTAAATGTAAAACGATTTCAAACTGACCGAAAAATGTGGACAACTAAAAGAACTATTCGCATGTTCAGATCTGAACCGAAACCTATACATTGCATAACCATGCAGATCTGTAACTGTGATAATCAAATGTAACATAAAATATGATCTGGAATTCAAAAAATACATACCAGAAATCTGTAGCAATTTAAAATCTCCATATGGATAGATTACTTGATCATTAGCAGGAGAAGATCCAATGCCGAGCGCGACCCCTATCATTCGTACTCCAAAGTGCATTTTATGTGGCTGATACCTTTGGCCACACCAGCAACGTCTCCTATATTGCTATTTAGAGATCGCCATTGTTGAGAAATAGCGAAGTCCCCCATTATATGCAATCCAATAAATACACTCAACAAACAAAATTATTAAATAAAAAGACGCCACTTGTTGAAGGAGGGCCTCCAAGTTTTCTTCTCAAGGGGACAACGTCCCCAAGAATTCTCCAACTACCCTTCCACTACATAATTGAAATACCCTTTTACTATGTTTAAAAAGGACCAAATGATGAAAGGCACCGATCTTAATATATATCAATCCTTTATATAAGTCTATTAGCTTGTAATTATATAGTCCATCTATATGTAACTATAATATAACCATGTATATATATATATATATATATTCTTTCACCTAATGTATATATATGATACTCTCTTTGTCTCTTTCTGTCTTTCTCTCTCTATCTATATATATATACTGTTATGATATAACAAATATACATAATGTCATAATTTCAGTGAGCAGAACTTACTTGAGAATTTGGGGGTGTTACAGAGTCGATTCCATATCATCCATTTTGTTGCACTGATCACAGTGATATTTCGTTTGGCCAAAAATATCATCATTAGATCGTTTTAGCAGTCTATCAAAGTTCCAGCAAGTGCACTGTTCAGAGTCATATTTCATTTGGCCAAAAATATCATCATTAGATCGTTTTGGCAGTCTATCAAAGTTCCAACAAGTACATTCATTTGCATCGATAGCTAAAAATTTTCAATTTCACATCCTTTGGTAATTCACATGTAGCACACGTCCATCATGATTGTCTGTAAGCTTAGTAAGTTGAAAACCCCCCTGGCTATTTTCCTACATTCGAAAGTGCTAATAACACCTATTTAAAAAAAAATTACCTACCCTCATTTGGTTAAAATGCTTTAAATTTTCCCATTGCTTCTTGCATTAAATCCATTCATTTTCTATGTTTCAATGGTAAATTAAATCTCCCTTATTCTTTGATAGTTAGTATGTTATAGTCATTATATGGATACCTTTAATCTACCCATAGCGTCAGTTAACATATTAACATATTATAATATATTTAATATTAATATATTATAATTATTATACTCACATAATAATATTAATAAAAAATATACAAATAGAGAAACAAAATATAATAGTTTATTTTTATGAAAAATTTGAAAAAAAATATTAAAAATTAAAAACAAAATAAAAAGAAGAAAAGAGCTAAAATAAAGATAAAGAGACTGAAAATATGCAGAAGAAAAAGACTTGGAAAAATGAATAAATTTGAAAAAAGATTGAGAAGGAAAATAAATAAAAATAAATGAAAAGAAGGATGTGGTTTATATTATGGTTTATATTACAATGTCTAGGTGGGTAGTGCTCCACAACATAGGAAGTTAGTGAAACTAGGAAAAATGTCTTGGTGGGTCAGCAATATTTAGCATGCTGCAAAGCATTTAATGCTGCTATAACAAGCTTGATGACCATTCGATCTCAAGAGCTCAAGATCCAATACTAAATATTGTTTGACTGTTGGATCTAGAGAGCTCAATATCCAATACTAAATATTGTTTGCCGTCTTCCTGGCACTACTAAGTCAAAGTAAGCCTTGGACAACCTATAAAGTCGATGATTTCAGGTAAATAGATAATACATTTACATTTTTCTTCTTCTTAATAGTGTTTTTGTTATCCCTAATTTTTCAATTTGAATCAAAACCCTCAATCCTCGGTATGTATATAACCAAAATTAATCTATGTAACGGTATGGTTTTTTACTAAGAAATAATGCCATAAATTGTGCACCTTTCGATTAACCCTAGAATAACTCTTCGTGGCAAGGGCATAGTGATGGTCGCCATGAAAAACTCCCACCATACCAACGAAAGTCGTGTAAAATCAGGTTTGGGAAATAAATCTACCAGATAAAAATGAGAGATTCTATATGAGAATGGAACCAGGCGATATGGAAAAGCTTTACATCCCCAAGCTATCTCTCAATCAAGATATTTCTTCCACCGATGACAAGCAATTTGTTTTAATCTTCCGGTTCTTTATGTGTTTTTGTGCAGGTCATAATCCTTGCAAGGAAGTGTGGTTTAAAGCAAGAGATTCATGATAGTACTGTTCATAGCCTTGTTTGAGAACCCTTGCAGGTAAGGATTCTATACTCATCATCTTTCTGGGTTTGACTTTAGATAGATCCATAGAATTTTTCAGTAATAATCATATTTATAAGTATTGTGAATATGTTTGTGGCTCCATTTTAAAAAACCACGAATCTCTAACAAATACAATGCTAATTGGCATGAACCGATATAGATTAGGAATCATATAATTTGGTAATCGTGGTCGTTGTTGTAACTCTGTTATGGGATTATAGAGATTAGAGTTTGGGTGTTACCACTCTAGTATACATGGATCGGGTAAACATAAAGCTACTTACTTGGAAGGACAGATGCATTCCCATTTTGATACATTTTAACACCACCTTTTGTGCTCATCACATGACTTAGGGATGCTATTGTTGTACTTACTATATTGGATTATTATCCCCTTGTTGATGCTGCATGAGATCACTTAGGAATAATAAAACCCCAGTGGATTAGTCCGGCTTATTCATTCCCTGATTACTAGCATGTACAACTCTGCGTTAGGTGCATGATCTTCATAAATAAATATTATATATGTGTATATATATATGTATGCACAAAAATACTTTGTATTATTCATAGAGACAAGTTAAACGTATATATCCTATCCAAGTTAAACATCCATACACATGCAAGAATTCCCTATCACATGGCATGGGTGCTTCTCCAATGTAAGAATTCCCTATCACATATATACCATGTGTGCTTCTCCAATTTAAGAATTTTAACGTGTGAAACTTTCAAATTCTCTAGTGCACGTTAGTCTACATTAGAATTTCCTCTTCCTTATTTTACGTATACTAGACCAAAAATCAAACAACAAAAATTACTATATTATAAACTAATATGTAAAATGAGTATTTTTTCTAATCTCACGTCATGTTTGATGTATCTTTTCTCCATCTCATCCATTTTGAACTATAAAATACGTTTCATTTTATATATTTTTCTCATCCAAATGTTAAAATTTATCATTTTATATATTTTTCTCATCCAAATATTAAAATTTATCATTTTTTTCAATACAATAAACCTTTCATTATAGAACTTTTATTATGAAAAATAAACATATATTGATAAGCTCAATTGATTTACTTTAGTTTTTTTTATTAAATATAAATATCTAAAATTGAGATCTCTTTTACTTGAAAAGTTATATTAATGAGAAAAGTAAAAATGTATAAACGAATTCCAAGAGCCACAAATATTTATAAGAACTTGAAAACTTATATTAATCAGAAAAGTAGAAACTTATTGGTATAAACTAATTCAAAATTAGGGTTAGCTCAAATGGTAAGACGTGTGCACACTCTCGGTTCGGGGAGAGGTCATGGGTTCGAGCTTTAAGTCCTTTGGGGTTCGGCCTTTTGCGAGGATGGCCGGCGGTTTACCACCTCTACCATCCACTAATGTGGGGAGGTATTGCTGGGTTTTCCATGGACCTTTCCATCTGGAAAAAAAAAAACTAATTCAAAATTTATATAAACCATTTTGAGAGTCATATATATATATATATAATTTAGTAACAGTAATTTTTTTTAAGTAAAAATAAGTATGCAGTAAATAAAAGATTTTTTTATGTACATAAAAATGGATTATTTTCTTAAGTTCATTATTATGTTAAAAACATAATAATAATAATAAAGAATAATTTTATCTTAAAATTAAAATAGGTATTTGAAAAAAATGAAAAATTATTAAATTTTATATTTATATATAAAATAGCATTTCAAATTAATTAAATTTATATTTTAACTTTTTAATTCATTTTTATATTTAATGGCTTACATGATTATATATATATATATATATATATATATATATTATATTAATAAAAAATGTGTTATAAATAATTAGTGTTTGTGTTTACCTTGATAAGGTGTTTTATTATTAGATTAAATTTATGATTGGATATTTTGCATGATCATAGTTTTGGATTTAGTTTCATCATTGAAGTGTAGGTTTGATTAATCTTACTTTCTTTTTTCATCATTAAATTTGAATTTTATCATGAACTTTGTTAATCATAATTAATGCATTGTTTACTTGTTGTGAGATTATCCAATGTTAATCAATTTGTATGTTATTGATTGATGCCAAAGTTCTTGAGGAACAAAGGGTTCAACATAATTAATTAAATTATGTTCTCACATTGAAATTTAGGAGGCTTAATTTTTCTTATTTGTTTTTTAATATCTTTCATAAACTTATAAACTATTGTATTAGATGAACTCAAAGAATGATTCAAATATTTTTCTAAAGAAAATATAGTTGATCTATAATTTATTCTACTAAGGTGTCGTTTTATGATAAACATAAAACTACACTTACTTCACTTTATATTTCACACTGTATTCATTATGTGCTAAGTTTATCTGAATTTGGGATGTTAAGATAAATCCAACCAATATTTCACTAAATATTTGTCCCTAATATAAGAAACTTATTGCAAAGAATCTTGATGAAAAAGTTGAGCTCAAGGTCAAGAGAGAGGACAATAAATAATAAATAAAAACGTCTGGTAAGTTTTATAAATCTTCCTTTGATGTTGTTCTTGATCTCATTGGATTTTAGGTTGAAGGATTGCATGTCAATATACTAGAACATTCTGATACTTGATTCAAGGAAATAAAAATTGAGTTTAAATGAGTGTTGCATATTACACGTCTTTTCTCATTAGAGTTTTCTTGTCCTATTTGCTTGTGAGTTTGCATTGTTAATTTATTTTTTGATGGAACAATTTGTGAAATTAAAAGGTTCATAAAGGGATGCATAAGAAAAAAATGAAGGGAAAAAAAGAAGGGGTGATTAGGGAGTAGATCATGAGAGGTTTTTTTATATATTTTTATTATGGAAATTGGGAATGGAATAGCAGGAAACTGATGGTATAAAAGGCCTTTGGAAAATGAATTCGGGAAAGGATACTAAAAAGGGGAATTTTACAAAAAAGGGGAACTATATTTCTCTTTTAAAACCAATGACATAGGATTTATTTTGCGATAAGGCACCCAAGTAGAAATAATTTTACTTTTCGAACAAATATGTAATGAGATGAAACTAGTAGGAATGATCGATGAACTTACCAATCGAAAAAACTTTGCAAAATTTTAACTGATGCAACTCAAATGACCACAACATGCCGAAACTTTGACGGAGTGCCAAACGGGTGAAATGTTGAGAGGTTTAGCAAAATGAAATATGTGCATAATCAATACGGTTAGATAAACATGATAGTATAACAATCATGACATGTTGATATGCATGGAGAAAATCGATCAAATTCCAAGACACAAGATCAACCAAAATATATCAACAAAACAACACATAAGACAAAAATTGACAAGTTAATCACATGGGTCATGCAAGAGTGTAAATGGTGAAATGAGATACAAACACAAAATACATATCTCCTGGACATGACAGTTCAAGTTTTGAGTTCCTTTTCTACAATCTTGAGGAGCAATTCTATGTATAACAAGCATTCTTAATCCTTTCATGACATTTTATTTTGTTTATTTTCATGTTAAGTCTTTCCAAATAATTTACATTCGTATGAATGCAATAAATTTGGGATAAATTCTAATTGATAATCATATGTCACACTATTGGATGAGTTTTATGCATTTTTAAAGAGGAATCATTGCAAGAATCAGTCTCTTTAGCTAACATAGAAAAGTTTTACTGTTGTCAAGAACATCTATTTTTGGTTCAAGGAAATTTGAGTGAGTGTGAAATTTTATTATATTTAAGGGTTCTAGATCAATGGAAAGTCACCTTCCTTGTAGGTAGTAGGTTTGCGGTTTGATTTGTTCATTCCCTATCTACATAAATAAGTGACTAATTAAATGACCAGTTAACAATAATCAATGACTAAATAAATGACCAGTTAACAATAGAAAAATGAATAAATAAATGATGAGTTAGCGACAGCCAATGATTAAATAAATGACTAAATGTATTACCAAACAATGATGATTAATGACCAAATAAGTGACTAAATATATGACCAATGCTTGAAGCGATTCAAACAATTTATTACCAAGTGATAAACAACCAATTTGGTTGAGTGATACGTGACTCCTAATTCATGAACACCAATTATGTTATTCAATTTAGTCGTTTATCATCCATTTTAGCTATTTTTAGGCACTTATCACCCATTTTGTACTAGTGCTTGATGTGCCCACCATTTGGGTGAATGAACTTCCAATGCATGAGAAATGGATTATAATGGAGCTTTTGAGGATGGGGTCATTTCAGCATGAGTTGTGGTTTTCCCTAGAGACCGATCTGATAACCTTATCCCATAGAACCTTAAACACTTCCTACTCTCGAGTCTGATTTGTTGCATGGGATAACGAGCAAGGAAAAACTAAGACAACATTTCCTTGGGACAATTCCCAAATTATGGGGGATAACAATATTGAATTGTATTTGTAGACGCAATTCCTTTGATTAGATTTAACCAATTCATGTATATGTACATGACTCAAAGGAGATAAATTATTCTATAACTAGATAACCTCTCATATTATTTCTTTTTTTGATTTTCTTTCTTTAAATGAGCTTTGTTTCTCGACACCAATCCATACTATGCTGGTAATACATTACCCTTCTGATTATTAATAATTAAGTTATTTCATGGTTATGGTAGATACTAAAATATAGTGACAAATCTCTACCAATATTTTTTTTTTCTGCCATGTCACTCTTTAGCATTATTTGTTTATTTTTTAAATATTTTATAGTCCTGAAATATAAATATAGCCAATTACATTGCAATGTTACCATTTTTCATTTATTTTTAAAATATTTGATATTTCTAAAATATAATATATAGCTAATTACAATTTAGATATAAAATAATATCTTTAATTAACCATTGTAGTAATCTATCCCATAAACGTGACACAAATAAATGCCTTCGACTGAATTTCTACATACCTAAAAAATTGTGTTACATTTTACATGGTTCAGATTTAGGACTTCATTAGTACATTAATAATTCTATTATTTAAATTTAGATAGACAATTTTAATACTATAAATTATTTTAAAAACATAGCTTGTTCAAAGCAATATTCATTTTTTTTCTGAAATGTTTTTCTTATATTAGCATTAATACTAACTAGCACTTCATAATTCCATGCTAATAACCAATGATGATTGACAAGAAGGTTAGCGTACATCTTTTCCCACTAGCCACGTCAATTAAATGGATCTTTTTATTTACTTGTGACAAGCCCCTATGTAGTCCAAAAATGCATTAAATCCATATAAGTTGCAGGATGTTTGGGAAACATAATACAATATACGAAGAAATTCTTAATGTTTGAGTTTGGGAAAGCATCGTAACTCAGTATTAAGAATTGGTAGTTTCCTAATTTGGAGTTTGAATGAAAATATCAATACACGCATGCCAAGTACTGTACCATCCTGCATACCTTGAGTTCCCAACGATCAATCCTTTGTGCCACTTTCAAATCCTAAATTTGGAAATCCACAAAGTACTTTGTAATGTCCCCAAAATTTGAAAATAAATATTTTTTTTATTAGGCTTGTTAATTACTAACTGAACTAGGATTTAACTTATTTTCTGCGGAATGCGTTGATCTTTGTTTTTGAAATTGAAGTGTCGTAAGTTGTTCTTGTTGTTTCTATATGTTTTCCCAATGTGATTACTTATGTAATTGTACAATGTGTTTATGTTACATGGTCTGATTTAGATGATTATATTGTTAATTGATTGTTTCTTGTCATGCATGTGTGTGTGTGTGTTCAGTTGAAGCTTACTTCCTGGTTTTAAGTTTTTTTTTTGTTTATGGAAAGTCTTAACTTAACTTGTAATTGTCAAGGGGTGGAGTGGCGGTACTTGTATCCCTTACAGGATCACTTGGAGAGGTAATTGGTTTTACTTAACATTACAGGTCTTACTTAGTTCATATTGAATTAATGCAACATCTCTTCATTTTGTGTAGGTTCAAATAGATGACAAAGCTTGCTACAACTCTTTAAACTTGGCATGCTACATATGCTAAACTACTCCATTCCCCTTGAAGACAAGAGGACCAAAGTCCCATCCTAACAATCCTTAATACTACTGTTCATGATATTGTTTTAGGTATGGCTGAGGTTTATTAGACCTACGACCAACTAGCTAACATCATTATTGTGGTTGAAGACTTAATGAATTTTATTCCTATGCTTAGTTTTTATCACATACGATTTGAATTTTTTTATGCATGTATGTGAAAGGATTAAATCATAAGACTTTAGCCATGATATATTTAAATTTTACATACCATATGGTATATGTATGTTGAGCCATTCATGGCATATTCCATATTCCATGAACCTTGGCTTATCCTAACTCATTGATGCTAATGATGGGGGTTTCAAAGCACAAGGTATTTCCAATACCAAGTCATGTTTGGGGTTTTGAAACTATAGGAATGAGGGAAAATTACGTCGATGGTGGTAAAAAAGGTGGAGGAGTAAATTCTCCTAGGGATGGGGTAATCACAACTCTAAGCTTGGTCTTATCATGGATGAATGATTCATTGTCACTATTGTAGTTATGATCTGTTCGACTCTCTAGTTTCATCAATGCATAGAGGTCGGGTTCGTATCTACGCCTTGGGAAGGTATGCTCTTCACCTGGGTTTGGAACGTTATTAATTTGTTGCTTCAACTCGAGGATTGGCATGTTTCTAACGCTCTATGTTCCTTTTTTTGTAGGTGACAGAGTTTCCAATCTGCGGGTCATGGTGATTACCAGCATGTCAACAAAATACCCTTCACGGGTAATCCCTGTAACAACAAGTTTGAACTTGTTACCTCTGCATATATATATATATATATATATATATATATATATATATATTTTTAACAGATCTTTGAGCTCAGTGTCATAATGATGAATGATTTGGTTTAAGGGTTTTGACTGTGTAATATTCTATTTATATTTAAAGGGCGATTAAAGATGCGAATGAAAGTATGGGGTTTAAGATGTTTGAGTTTAGCGTCTTTGGGGCATTACTATCACGACTCAGCTCTGTATTTTATTTTGTGTTGTAGCTTAAACGTATAGATTTGATGGTTAATGGAAACTTCTGTGTTTTAGTTTTGATGATGGGTCTTTAAATGGTGGTAGTACCATTGCTCGCAATGGTGCCTTAAATCTCGACTGTGTAGTTTTATTTGTAAATGATAGTGTGTATAAATTGTATGTAACCACAGCTAGGATTTATTGATACCGTCACTAGCTTGGAAAGGCTGTGACACTATGAATTTTGTTGTCTAGACTTAACTATTGTTTTGGTATTTGAATGGAGGTTCTGCATGTCATTTTTAAATGGTTTAGTTTAGCTTATAGCCGTGCCATTTCTTGCAATGGAACGCTTTCCAATTCGCGACTGTGTATTTTCTTATGGGAAATCATTATTTAATTATCTGTGATTTAATTTGGGGATGGTCGTGAACTTTGGTTTAGCATTGCAATATGGATTTCGTAGCTGTGACAACGTAGATAGTGTTTATTTTTACATGGATTATGTTGATGTGTATTCTTTACTTCTCGGCCGTGAAATGTAGCATGTGTATTTTATTTGGTTTGTTTTAAAAATGTGAAACGTTGACAGGAAAAATATTTGTTTATGGCTTGCACTTAGTTATGGATTCGATCTTGCCTCGCTGCGATTTCGACCCTTATGTGAAAGCATAGCTTGTGGATAATTTTGATGTTTATTCCTGTACCTTACTGAGTTTTGTTATCGTAGTTACTTTTGACTTATGTGGGATTTTATAAAGCTTTGTAGTGTAGTATGTTTTTCCAATCGAATCCTACAGGATTCGATGCATGTTGTGGCTTGAAATAACCTCTACCTTTAACGAAAAGAGCCCATAGGATTTGATCCTGGGATGCATGGGTTTATAGTTTAAACATGTGTATGTGAGTTTTGTTTTGGCATAAGTGCCAACAAGATTCGATCCTGAGACCTTTAAATGGATACAATATTTGATAATGCATTTTGAATTAGGTTTTAAGTTTGATTCCTTATGTTGATGGTATAATATGATTGTGGTTTATGATTCCTGACTTTAGACCTTGATAGCTATTGATGGCTATCATTAGATGCGATGAAGTTTATAAATTGGAAATTATTTGTTTGATGTTTTGTTTGAGGATATATTATTTAAAGCTTCAGCAATTATAAATAATACAAGCCTGTTGGCAATATGAAATCTGCTAGCAGAGATAAGATATAGGTTTCATTTTAAATAATTCTAGGTTGATAAGGTTTCCTCGGTTGGGGTTAAAAAGATGTAGGTACAAAATCTATGATATTATTTCTATGTTTTGAACCTGAAAATAATGAAGAGGAAATATAACTTTACTTTTAATAATCTAGACTTGTGTTTACAGAAATGCCTCTATTAGAGAAGACTGAACTTAACCTATAAATGAATGAAATAAAATGCAGAAAATAATAGAAACCAAACCCTCCTATAGATAAAACTAAATGTGCTAGCCCGTCATTATAAATATGAATACGATATATTTTCCAAACTAGAGTATCATGTTTAGTTAGATAAAATAACCTAACCTCTCTTAAAATAAATAATGCAGAAATATAACCTAGCTTATAACAGGTAGATACTAAGTATTGATTCAGAATTTAATCTCCTCCTTTAATAATAAAACCCATGTAGCTTGCAAGGGAAAAATCAGAAACCTCATATGTGTAAGATAAAGTTGTTCGAATGGCTCAAAATATTGCAGACTCAAATACCCACCATTAACAAATTCATAGACAGATCTTACCTCTGTTCAGATAACCGAATAACTTTGGGGCTACCACGTTCCTCCCAACCATGACCCGCAACCGTTCCTAGTTTCAATCTGGATCCCCAGAGCTAGTTCCAACATGCAAGTAGCTTAGAGCTCCTAAGGTAAGGCTTCCCTATCTAGTATTTAGGCTATGTATTAGTTTTCCTTTTTCCTCTCAGGAAAAATGTTCTCCAAGAACTCTGTTGAATGTGATCAGGTAAAATTATGGAATCCTCCCAAGGATAGATTGAATGATTGATCCCCAAGCCTCTCTTTGGCTTAGGTCTTTATAGATAGACTTTTCAGGAAAAGGGGCAGTTAAATCAAGGATCATTTGATTTATTGAAATAACCATTTTCATTTAATTTAGGTAATTTTAGTTTTTACCTAGGAACTTTTGACTAGTTCCTACTTTGACTCTTGTAGGTATTTTAATATTTAATTTATCATTAGTAATAATAATAACATGTGGATCCTTTCTTTATTACTTATAGATACTAGTATTATTACTATCCTTACTCTTTATGCATATCATGAATAAATTATATATTTATATATATGACATTTGTTAACATTGTATCCTTAGGTATCATATAGCATGATCCCTAAACATATGCCATATTTCTTTTAACTTAGTCACTTTCTTTAATAAGGCCTTCATGTAGGGGTTAGGTAAACTAGGTTAGGCAACTCTAAACGTCCTTTCATGTTGGATTCCCTCATATAACATGGTAGTTCTTCAGTACTTGATGAGATACAGAAATTCAAAATTTCATTTAATCACTTAAAAATAAGTAAGATGAGATCAATGTTTTATCAAAGTCATTTTCACTCAACATATTAATTCTTTTCAGTAACTCCTACCTCTTATCCAGAGCCCATACTAAACGCTAAAAAATAGGGAGTTACAAACTTAGTACAATTCGAGATCTCCTCACTCAACACTAATGCTAAGATGTATTTGTAGGATACACCTAGGGATACAATGGCAACGATCCGATGTTCCATAGCTTATGCTCGACATCAAGTTGGAAGGCTCGAGGGCTTATGCCAAACACTTCCAATTTTATATTTTCATGTGTTGCATAGCTTCATGCTCAACACAAATGTTTCATAACTCATGTATTCTAGAGGTTCTTGCTCAACACAAATATAAATACTCATGTGCTCCAGAGCTTCTTGCTCAACACAAATATCAAATACCCATGTGATCTAGAGCTCCTCGCTCAACACAAAACATCTCATCAATTATGTTCTTTAGGGTCCATTCCCAACACATGAAATCATATATATATAACATATGCAATTGGCTTATGCCCAATATTTCATACAAATAATTATGTTCATGTGCAGTGGGGTCTTAGGCCCAATATACGAAGTAAAACATCAAAGTAATCATCATAATAAATGGGGATTATGTCCATAAGTGTTAGGTCAAAAATAGGGATATTACATCCCTCCCTGCATAGAGCAACACTGTCCCTGGTGTTCTAGGGACTCAGAATGAAATCATGAAACAAGGGTAAGCCTTTCTCATGGTGGCTTCATTCTCCAAAGTAGGCTCATCAGCCTCGAAGTGCTTCCATTGCACTTTAAACTGGAATATGGTGCGATTCTTGAGTTGCACCTCTCTCTTGTCCAATCTATGAAGGGTTTCAAGTGAAAACTCCCCTTCAGGTTCCGCCTGTAATAAGAACCAATCAATCACGTGTTTAGTATCATAAACATATTTCTTTAATAAAGATGCATGGAAACATTATGGAATCTTATGTGAGCGGGTAAAGATAGTTCATATGAAACTCACCCTCTCTTATCCAGTATCTCAAAGGGTACACAAAGTCTAGGTGCTCACTTACCACACCTCCCCGAGCTCAATGAGCTTCATTTTGATTTTAATTTCAAGTAAACATGGTCACCTATCTAATAATATTCATCTTTCCTTTTCTTATCCTCATAATGTTTTTGGCGGTCTTGTGCTTCTTTAAGGCTCAGCCGGACCTTGGTAACAAATTGTTCCAAGTCCTTTAGTAAGTTAGGACCTAACATAAGCCAATCCAATGGTCTATCCCAAGTACCCGGTGTTCTACACTTTCATCAATAGAGTACCTCAAAGGGAATCATCTTGGCGGAAGTATGGTATCCGTTGTTATATTAAAACTTTTCAAGATGTAGGTAATCTTCCCACTTGGTGGGGTTGTTCATGAAATACATCCTAAGCATGTCCTCTACAATCTAGTTTACCCATTGTGTCTGCCCGTCTTTCTGTGGGTGGTAAGAAGTACTAAAGTTCAACTACGTCTCTAAATTGGAGAATAAGGATCTCCAAAATTTCTCGATAAGATTTGTATCTTGATTCGAGATGATTTCCTTGGGTATGACATGCAATCTAAATATCTCCTTTAAGAAGATGTCGACAATGTGTACCTCCTTGTAGGTCGACTTCAGTGGAATGAAGTGTGTTGCTTTTAACAATTTGTCAACTACTATAAAGATAGAATCATTTTTATTTTTACTCTTAGGTAGACCCATGATAAAATCCATACTAATGACTGTTGGTCCAGGAAAAGTGCACAAGGAAGAAGTTAACGCAGAAGCAAATAAGGAAAAGTGTGCGTGAGCAACAAGGGAAAAGCAGGTCAAGAAGGAAGGGAAGGAACTGACACAGAAATATAAAACATGCACATGGAAAGGAAGTGCAGAGTACAGGAAGCTGCAACAGGATTGGTGTGAAGAGGAAAAGCACATCCAGAGTTGGTGGAAGAGGCAAGTAGAAGAGTTAATGCTAGACAGGCAGAGATCAAATAAGTTAGCGGAAAGATGAACCAACAGGAGATGGAAGGATAGTTTTGTGGCTAGTTATGACTGGTACAGATGAGCTGAAATATGTTTCCACGGCGAGTTAAGGCTATGGTCAATGCATCACAATACTTTCGTAGCTACGTATGGGCTAACATTGAATGTAACAGAAATTGTTGTAGCTACCTGAGTCTATAATAACTGAGTAGTACTCAGTCGACCCTACATGGTCTTGTAATTATTATAAATAGAAGAAACCCACTCTGTATAATGGTTGGGATCAATTGGTTTTCAGTCGTTCGATTCATTTCATTCAATCAGTTTTGGTTAGATTCTATTAGATTCAGTGGTCGACCTAGATGAGAGTTTGGTAGAGCTAGAAGGCTGTTGAGCCACAGATCTTGCAGCTGTGTGCGCAGACCTCTAGTAGAGGAGAAGAGTTGATCTAGGCTATGTGCAGATCAGTAGGAATAGATAGAGAATAAACCAGAGAGCATGAGAGAAAGAAGATTGAGCCATAAAGACATATCTGAAGAACAATATGCAAGTTGCAGGTAGCAAAGTGCTACCGATATTTCTCATGCCATATTAAGAGCACCTTGGTGGTTTTTCCTAGATACGTTTCCACGTTATTTTCTCTGTCATATGTGAATGTTGTTGAATGGTGAATGTTTATGTGAATGTTTTCTTATCTTACATATTTACAGTTACAGTGGCTTTGAGTGTATATCGCAATATAAATGAATGATTGTTTAAAAGTATTGTTTAACTGTTGTGTATGAGTTCATGGTTAAATATTCTAAGTGTAATATAAGTCACACACTATTTGTTAAGTGTAAGGGATAAACTACGTTGCATAGTTGTGCCAGCTGGTAAAATATTGAATGAGGTCGTGTCGCGCGGGTGACCTGTGGAACTTAGTTGTGCCACTGTCGCAGAGTGGAGGACTGCATCGCATAGTCTTTGTCGAGCACCTTGGCCGTGGGCCAAGGGACTATAATCCCTCACCAATTGTGGTAACATGGTTCTAGCAGTTACACATTAAGATATCTCGAGTGAGACTGCACCCTGGTCATGGGCATTGCCGACTGAGCTTGCTTTGTCTGGTCGATGTCTTGTGGTGTGTTGTTTGTATTGTGTTTTTGTTGAACCGTGGGTCGAGACAAGGTAGAGAAAGAGGCCAACAATGAACTCCCACTTCCATTCCGGAATGGATAATGGCTGCAACAATCCCAAGGGATGCTGGTGCTCATCTTTGACCAGCGGACATTCTTGGCATTTTGCGATAAACGACGCTTTGTCGTCCTTTAACTTAGGAAAGAAAAAGTGTTTCTTTAGTACAGATATCATCTTTTGATATCCTAGATGCCTTGAGTAGGGTCCCCGATGAAATTCTGTAAAGATGCTAGACATGATGTCCCCTCCTCTTAGAATGTACAATCTCACTTTGGACCATAGCAGTCCCATTTCATATACCTTGTAGTCTTTTTGTTGATGAAACAACTTGTCGTCTTGGAACTTCTTGAGGATTTCAACATAGAAAGGGTCAAATCTATTGGTCGTTCTAATCTTCTCATGTAAATCCGAATTGGTTTGACTTAAGGTCACCTCATATATCATATGAGCTCATCGATCCAAAGCATCAACAATTTTTTTCTCCTTTCCCTTTATATGCTTTAGCTCAAAATGGTACTTGCTAAGGAAATCCAACCATCTGGCTTTCTTGGAATTTAGATCTGGTTGTTCAAATAAATACTTCAGACTCATATTGTCTATTTTCAGAAGGAATTTATTTCCCATGAGGTAGTGCCTCCAGATCTTCAAGGTGTTGATGATGGCCGCTAACTCAAGATCAATGGTGGGGTAGTTTTGTTTGTGTTCTTATAAATTTTGCGATTCATAGAAGATCACATAATTATTATGCAAGAGGAATCCTTCGAGCCCTTCCTTTATTGCATCTGTACAAACAATGAAATCCCCATCGAGATCTACAATTTGTAGTATTGGTGTAGTCATCAAAAACTTTTTAATCTTTTGAAAACTTTCCTCGCACTTGGTCGTCCATAATATCTTGTTTGCCTTCTTTTGCAAAGTGGTCATGGGACAATCTATCCTCGAGAAGTTCTCAATGAACTTCGAGTAGTTACCAACTAATCCCAAAAAGGATTTAATGTTGGTGACACTAGTAGTGGTAGGCCAATATTTTATGGATTTAATCTTCTCTAGGTCCACAACTATCCCCTTCTCGGAGATTATGTGACCCAAGTACTGTATCTGTGGTTTGTAAAAATCACATTTACTAAACTTGGAGTAGATATGGTGTTCCCGTAACACTTGTAGCACTATGCAAAGATGTTCCTAGTGTTCCTCTTTACCAGTAGAGTAAAATAGGATGTCATCTATAAAGACCCAAAAAATTTTATCTAGGTATTTACTAAATATACTGTTCATCCTACACATGAAATTCATGGGTGCATTGGTCAACCCGAATGGCATCACTACAAACTCATAATGGTTGTCCCTTGTACAAAAAAGTGGTTTTGTGAATATCCTTATCGCGAATCTGTACCCGATGGTACCTGGATCATAGGTCAATCTTCGAAGAGATCTTGGCTCCTCCTACTTGATCGAACAAGTCATCGATCCTAGGGAGTGGGTATTGGTTCTTGATGGTCATCTTGTTAAGTTGATGGTAATTGATGCACATCTGCATCGTACCATCCTTCTTCTTTATGAAACATATCGGTGTTCCCCAAGGGGACACACTCGGTCGGATATATCCCTTCTCAATCAACTCTTGCAATAGTAGTTTGAGTTCCACCAATTTTGGTGCACTCATGTAATAACGATCTTTTGAATCCGTAACTGATCTTGGTGTCAGTTCTATGGAAAAATAAAAGTTTCATTTTGGTAGTAATCCCGAGATCTCCTCATGAAATATGTCTTTGAAGTCTATGAGAACTGGAAAGTCCTTGATGTACTGTTCTCTTTCAGCTTCTATGTCTTAGATGTTTACTGTAAACAATTTAAATCCTTTCCTAATGCACTTATTTTCTTGTGAAGTAGATATCTGCCTTACGGAAACTTTCTTAGGTATGCCTTGAGTCTTTATTGGATTCCCTTGCCTATCTGTAAACAGGATTGACTTGTGTAAGCAATCAAGCATGACACGGTGTTGTTCAAACTAGTACATGCTGATAAGTACATCATAATATCCAAAGGGTAGGATGTTTAGGTTTATTCGAGTAGGGAAACCATTCAATTTTACCTCACAGTATTTAACTATTTCAGAAACCTTTTGTTTCGTACCCATGGCTAATTGCGCCAGCCAGGGTTTCGTATGTTTAACTTTGTCTAGTTTACATACATCAACAGTTTTAGGTGATACATATCTCCGACAAGCAATGAGGTCAATCAATATTGAAATAAAAATGTTGGAAACCTTACCTTCTATCTCAATGAGGGTAGCCTGATGGTCTTCATGTTGGCCATCCAAGGCTGCATAAATCTGCATTGTTCTGGCTATGTCCTCTGTTGTTAGTTCTTCTTGTAAGTTGTGCAAGACTCTATTTGTCTTGTTCTTACAGTGTCAGGCATAATGGGGCTCTTGGAATTTCCACCATTTGATTTGCAGTGGGGAAACATTGGATCTCCCATGTTTTGCTGATTTGTTAGCATTTGGAGCTGGTACATATGGCTTTGTACCAATTCTGTTAAATTTCTTATTGGCTGGAAAGTTGTTCTATTTTCTATAAGGTGGCAGGTTGAAACTAGGTTTACAATTATCTAAGAAGGTCATAGACCTATCTCTACTTCTGTTGATATTTTCTTGCCTCAACCATCCATGATCGTAGCGAATCCTAGTTTTTTTTTTTGCAATGAATGTCTCGCAGGCCCATTAGGTCTCTTAGTGTTGAAACCGAGCTCTGATACCACTTGTAATGTCCCCAAAATTTGATTTTTTTTTTTAGGATAGTTAATTACTACATGAACTAGACATTAACTTATATTCTGAGGAATGTGCCAATGTTTGTTTGTGAAACGGAAGTGTCGTAACCTGTTCTTGATGTTTCTAGATGTTTTCCCGATGTGATTACTAATGTAAAAATATAATGTGTTAATGTTACTTGTTTTGATTTAAATGATTGTGCTGCTCATTGATTATTTCTTATCATGCATGTGCATGTGTGTTCAGTTATAGTGTACTTCCTTGTTATAAGTTTTGATTGTTTGTTTATGGAAAATCCTAACTTAACTTGTAATTCTCAAGTGGTGGAGTGGCAGCAATTGTATCACTTATAGCATCACTTGGAGAGGTAATTGGTTTGACTTGATGTTATAGGGTTTACTTAGTACATATTGAACTAATGCAACCTCTCTTTGTTTTGTGCAGTTTGAAATAGATGATGAAGCTTGATATGACTATTTAAACTTGGCATGCTACCTATTCTAAACTATTCCATTATCATTGAAGACAAAAGGACCAAAGTCCTATCCTAACAATCCTTACTACTACTATTCGAGATATTGTTTTACGCATAGCTTAGGTTTATTAGACCTACAACCAATTGGTTAACATTATTATTGTGATCGGAGAGTTAATCAATTTTATTCGTATGCTTAGTTTTTATCACATACGATTTGAATGTTTTAATGCATGTATGTGAAAGGCTTAAGTCATAAGACTTTATCCATGATGTATTTAATGTTTGCATACCATATGATATATGTATGTTGAGCCATTCATGGAATATTCCATATGCCATGAACCTTGGCTTATCCTAAGTCAACGATGCTAATGAAGAGGGTTTCAATGCAAAAGATATTTCCAATACCAAAACACATTTAGGGTTTTGAAACTATAGGCATGAGGAAAAATTATGTCATTGGTGGTGGGCAAGGTGGCAGAGTAAATGCTCATAAGGATTGGGTAATTCCAACCCTAAACTTGGTTTTATTGTGGATGAATGATACATTGTCACTATTGTAGTTATGCTTTGTTCAGCTCTCTGGTTTTGTTAATGCATGGAGGTCGGGTTCACATTTGTGCCTTGGGAAGGTATGCTCTTCACCTCGGTTTGAAACTTTATTACTTTGTTGTTTCAGCTCAAGGATTGGTATACTTATAACACTCTATGTTCCTTTGTTTGCAGGTGACAGAGCTTCCAATGCACGGGTCTTGGTGACTACCAGGCTGTCAACGAAATACCCTTCACGGGTAAGCCTTGTACCAACAAGTTTGAACTTGTTACCTCTGCGTATAGATGTTTTTAACAGATCTTTGAGCTCGATGTTGTAATGATGAATGATTTGGTTTAAGGGTTTTGATTGTGTAATGTTTTGTTTATATTTAAAGGGAATCTAGAGATGTGTATGAAAGTATGAGGTTTAAGATGTTTGAGTTTGGTGCCTTCGGGCCATGACTTTCATGACTCAGCTCTGTATTGTATTTAGGGTTGGTAGCTTAAACGTATGGCTTTGATGGTTAATGGAAACTTTTGCATTTTAATTTTGATGATGACTCTTGAAATGGTGGTAGTACCATTGCTCGTAATGGTGCCTTGAATCGGGACTGTGCATCTTTATTTGTAAATGATAGTGGGTATAAATTGTATGTAACCACAGTTGGTGTTTATCGATACTGTCACTAGCTTGGAAAGGCTATGACCTTATGAATTTCACCATCTGTACTTAACTCGTGTTTTGGTATTTGAATGGTGGTTTTGCATGTCATTTTTAAATGGTTTAGTTTAGCTTACAGTCGTTCCATTGCTGGTAATGGCACTCTTCCCAATTCACACAGTACATAAAAAATAAGATTTAGCATCACATTTAGCGCCAGGTTTAGTGTATTTTTTTGCCAATTGTGGTGAACAATCCGACGTTAAACCTGGCGCTATTGTACAATTTCATAAAACGTCGTCTATTGAACATTTTTTTCGTCCTTTTTAACAATATTTTTTGTGTCCATTTTGTGCCCAATTTTTTGCATCTTTTGTTACACCCTTATTTGTGCCCAATTTTTCATCTTGTATTGCATCTTTTTTTGTGTCCTTTGTTACATCTTGGTTTGCACCTAGTTTGACGCTCAGTTTTTCATCCAATGTTGCATCTTATTTTTCTCCTTTTATTTCATCGAGTCTTGCACCCAATTTTGCACCACGTTTTGCATCAAATTATGTGTCCAGGTCTTCATCTAGAGTTGCATCTAGGTTTGCATCCAAATTTGGACCCAATATTGCATCTAGTTTTGCATCTAGATTTTCATGCAATTTTACTTATAATGTTGCATCCCATTTTGTGTAACGTCCCCGACCCTCCGACCGGTGAAGAGGACGCTACCATGGCGTTAACCATCCGGCTACCAGCCCCATGAACATGTATGTACATAAAATGCTGAAGCAAAATGCATTGAAGTAGAACATACACAAATGCAATTATTTATCATACATAGCGGAAGCAACATACGTTCATACAAGCATTCAACATGTTCATCACATTCATAATAGTAAATAGGAATGTAGAAGTAAATCAGACAAGATTACTTATCTTATGAAGAACTTGTTCTGCAACCAGCTACGTCGCTGCAACGTTCCACCCAACCATAGGCCAGTGTGCTCCTTAATCTCTCAGCAACACTGCCACCCCTGAGCTAGGCATGATTCTCCAAGGAATAAGGAACAAGCAGGCTGACACATAGCCAAGGATACATAAAACATAGCTAATCCAACACAGTTGGGTTTATCAGGCCATCAACAAGATAGACAAGCCAACATGGTCAGGTTTATCAGGCCATCAAGGAGCTGGGAAAGGCTAAATGCGAAGCTGGTGAGCCCATTATCGAGCTAGGAACACCTGCACGAGAACTAGCCTAACTTCTAAGACACCCACACACACCCAACACAAGGAATCAGTCCCTTCTCTACTACACAGTCCCTCAGGCCTTGCCTTCCCTTCCAGTGCTATTCAGGGGTTGTGGAGAAGAAAGCCATCCCTCTAGCTCTATCTGTGTGGTTTCCAAACACACCTGGTTTATCAAGCAACCCAAGCCCCCATCCCTACTCCCAACAGAGTCTGAAGACCAACCATTGCACGCATGCAATTAATCAGCAATCACATCTTAATAGGGAAAAATGACTCCTGAGTCGTTCTCTGCCCTATCATGGCCAAAATGACTCCCAAGCGAATTTCAACAGTCCCAAAAACATATCAGTAAACACAAGTCACCACACAGGAAAACAATAGTCCGTCGTGGGCAACGAAGCCACCGAGAAAGACTTACACAGACCACACTATGAAAGAAAATATAGTCTTCCAACCTGTGCATGAGGAAAAATTGCACCAGACCCCAAAATACAGAGGGAAAACACACCCGAATCCACTCTGTGGAATAATGTGAATGTCAATCTATAAGCGGCTCCCCTCTTGGCTGCGTGAGATCAAACAGAATAGATGCCTGTGTGTGAAAATGAATAGACTTCCATCCCCAAAATGTAGAGAAAACCCCAACAAAACACAACACAAGGGATACCACAGCGAACCCACAAATCATTCTGTGAGGAAAGTATACACCCACAGCATCCGCAAAATCCGTAGAGGAAAACTGCGTGAGTAAAACCAGGAAAATCCTGTGCGTGATAATGAGCAAGACTTCCACTCCTGTGTGAGGATGAATAGACAATGGTGAGAATGCGTGGTAGTGGAGAGAGTGGAGTCCGCTGGAGTGATGGTGGTGGTTTCTTTTTCCATCGTGAGGTCAACCCACTGGTGGAGTGTGTGTGTGGGAAAGGACTGACAGTCCTGTCACACTCCACTCCTAGCCATAACTACCTCAACTACTCCGCTGAACATTAAAATTGGTAGTTGGATAAGACAAGGGAATTTGAGCAATTTAAACAGGGTGGTGACACATGGGTTTTCCCCCATAGGTTCAAGTTTGATAATTCCCCTCCCTTATCCTTGTCAGAATCATTCCCTTTTCATTATGGTTGTAGTGAGCATAGCTGGTTGGGTTCATTTAATTAAAGATGTATATTTACATGATGACAAAACTTAATATGTATGTCGCATGCCCTGATATACCATCGGCGACAATTTCAATCTGAAACAGAGCATAACCAATCAATGGTGGGGCCTTGGCCTTTAGCTCTGCACCATGATCATTTACAATATATACATCATATATATAAAATGCAATGGGGTCAAAACTGGGGTGTTACATTTTGCATCTAATTTTGCAACTTGTTTTACGTCTTTTTTTGTATCGATGTTTGTGTATAATGTTTCATCTCGTTTTACATTGTATTTTTCTTCTAGGCTTGCACCTAGTGTTGCATCCTGATTGATGTCTTTTTTTACATCTATGTTTGAGCCCAGTGTTGCACCCAGTGTTGCGCCGAATGTTGTGCCTAGTTTTGTGACCATGTTTGTATCTAATATTGCATCCATTTTTGTGTCCAATGTTGCATCCCATCTTGCATTCAATATTACATCTAGTTTTTCATCCAATGTTTCATCCCATCTTGCATCCAATATTGTGTCTCATTTTAAGTTTTTTATTGTGTCAAGTTTTGCTTCCAGTTTTGCACTTGGTGTTATGTCTGGTTTTATGTCCATCGATACACCATATTTTATGCTTTATTTAATGTCCAATTTTATGTCTAGTTAGGAGTCCATTTTTGCATCTATAGTTGCGTCTAGTTTTGGGCCTACTATTGCATCTAGTTTTGAGGCATTGATTGTGTCTAGTGTTGAGTTTATTTTTGCATCCAATTTTGCATTTAGTGTGACATCCATTTTAGTGTCCACATTTGTGTTCGACATACCCTCCACTTTTGCATCCACTTTTTTGTTTGGTGTGAGGTCTACTTTTACATCATGTTTTGCATTTAGTGTTGCATCTAATATTGCATCCATCTTGCACTGCTACATTTTTACCTTTAGAAATACATTGCAATATCATAAGGGCATGGAGGAATCGAACCACCAACCTCTTGCTTATAACGCAGGTGCTCTTCCATTGAGATAATAACCTTTAAGAATAGGGCAGAGGAGCAATATTAACACATATATTTCATCATATTTAATTCTAATAAAATACAATACGATCCAAAGATAGCCATGCTTAAAATCCAATTTATTTTTCCAAACACACTAATAAGCACCAAAACCTACTTTGATCAGGCAACAAAATATCCTAAACAATTATGCAATATATTAAAGTGGCTCGCAAAAGGGTCTTAGAGAACAAGAAAATGTATTGATGCATACCTAATAACCTAAACTTGAGGAGGACATAGACTAAGGGATGTGTTTAAGAAATAGCTGTAGAATCCAATTGAGGATTGTGCGCTACTACATAAATTTTGCTATTCATTAATGATGTGATTTTTTTCAGCAATGGGATGGTAAGAGAAGCACTCATGAATGGTTATTAAAAGAAGATGCCTACGTCAAGATTCTTTAAGCATGACCTAATGTCTGGCTGTTGTTTCAATTTTCATCATGCTATGGATAGGCTGTTCAATTTACGTGAGACCTCTGGATTTACATGGACATTAGTAAAACCCTAATTGTGATGAAGGCAATAATTTCATGTGCATGGGTGAACTTTCGATTATATTAAAAAAAAATCTTAGTGAATGAAATAAACTGAGCGCAACTTGAAAACCATAGTTTCATCATGTTAGTACACTTGATTAAGAATCCTATCTTGACAGCTTCTTGAAGACTTTATTCAAATGTTCAGATACTCTTTTTGACAACTAAATATCTAGATGTTCTCTTTTACAGCAAAAATAAGGTTATTAAACAGAATCTGAACTAAAAATATTTAAATGCATAGAAGAAGATACATGGACTCAAACTTTTGTTTTTAGTTAATGTTGTTTCTAGATGGTACATTTCATCTTCACAAAGATATTGTCTAAATTGTTGGCTTTGGTTATTTTAGTGTGCATTTCAGCATTTTAATGCACCATTCTAAAGCTTAACCTCCTTGCTTAAACCAACCAGTACATTATTTTCTGGTGCATTTCCTAACTGTTTACAAAGCTGGGAGCGAGATTGTTATTGATATGTTGTGAATGACCTATGACCCTCTAGAATCTATACATGTATGCATGACCAATAAAAATGTTCAAAATGACCAGCCAGTTTGAATTGGTGTTTTAATATTACTTAATGGAAAAACAAATGAAGTGGGAAGGATAGATTTACCATTTGTAAGGAGACTATTATTATCCCCAAGAAAGAGAGAGAATTAGTTACTTATTTTGTCCCACAATATACCACAAATATCAAAACATCCTCAGTGTAGAAACCACTTGTCACCAACTTTAGATTCCTTCCAATATTAGTGATTAGAACATTCTTTCTTGAATAGTAAAGTAGATGCTCTACAGTAGAGGACACATGTATCTATTAAGGCCAATTTATTACATCTGAATGTAGGTATAAAATATGTCTTAGACATTTGATCAAGTGATACTTCTATTTTTTTAATTTTGTCTTTTTATCCAACTCATATACATCTATACCTATATATTTTTTTGAACAATGTCAGCAAGACACGACCATTTCAATGCCTACAACTTACTAGCCTTGGCGTGATTGGCGCACTTTTGAAGGTACAAGTATATCTTGAAATTAGAATGTTAATTTTACTATCGAAAATGTATGTATTTGTCTACTTGTTTTAGATCCATTCAAAATCTATATTTGGTTGGTAAACTGTCACTTTTGATAAGAATACCCTTTACAAAATGGGTTTGAAGTTGCTATATGTTTAGTTTTAATTTGAGAGTTTAATTATGAAAGATGTTTATAATTGATGTTTACAACAAAGTTTTCTCCAACAATTAAAACTGGAACAACTCATTAACATGGAAAATAGATACACGCATCCCTCTGCATGGATTCATGTGGAACAATTCTCAGATTTTATTTTTCCTCTGTATCAACGATCATAATGATGACTGTGAGAGAGAAATAGATATAAGAAGCATGTATTTATTAAATAAGAATCATTTAGAGAATGTAATAGAATATTTTTATTTGTATTACTATAACTGTCATCACTTAACTCTAATGAAATTTCATGACCCTAGATGGACACTTAACATATCTGTGACCTTTATTGCATATCAACATTACGACAACTCACAATACTGTATTGATTGCTAGTAATCTAGCATTCAGTATGCCATGACTGTAGACAACCCAAAAATTTCTTCCACACAGATTCAATACATGCCCTATAAATATTCTGAAACGTACATGCATTTCCCTTGTAGCCATCAACCCAACTAGATTTGTTGATAGAACCTAGGTAAGTTATCTTCAAATATATGTCAATGGCTCTATACGACACATCATCGAAAAGCCTTGCATAATCAGGAAAAGCATCAACCAAAGACTCAAACTTGGCAGGTTTGAGATTCCCATCTGGAGCAACCTTGGCCAAATAACCATGCACTAATTTATCAACCATCATAATAGGATTCATTGAGGATGATACCATAAAAAATCCTCTTCAAATCCATTTGGATTAACTAGGGTGGACTCAACGCCTTGTTGACCAGGCAAAAAATGTTGTAAAATCCTCTAAACACGGTCAATATCATAAAGTCTCAATAGTGTAAGAGTAGCTCAGTATTATGAGATCTTATTTCTCTCAAGCGTTGGCATCTAAAAGTCCGTGGAGGTTAATCTCACTATCGGGTCCCTCACAGAAATGTATCATTCAAAAATACATAGTTCCTCTAAACATCATAGCTTGGTTGTGAACCCCTCATTCTGAACAGATAAAGGGTTCTTTGTTGTAAAGAGCCATAAACAATGCCTTTCACCACATAGATGACACCCTTGCATGGAATCCTAGGAATGGATAGTCAATCATGTTAAGGGTGGATCCCATAATCGCTCTTAATTTTGAAGATCTCCTGCCAAGAGAAATGTCCCCAATATTACCCTCATTCAATATGAAGCATTTGTCTGATATATATTAGGAGCATTAGACATAATCATGGAACACAGCCTGGATATCAGCACAAAGCATTGGATTGCGTAGGCAGAATGAATAATTCTAGAATATATACATCTTCGTCTTAAAAGAAGTCACATCTCACTATCTGATGATCCAGACTCTTTATACTAGATAAAAAACACAATAGGTAGCATGTACCAAGTCAGGATGGGTTATAAAGTTTCAACAAATGATGACACAGACAATACCCAATGCTGGTGGTCAAAATTGTGGAAGCTCCCAACCCCCTCAAAATCAAAGCTCTTCCTCTAGTTCATGCTCAACAAAATTCTCACATGGGCCAATTTACTGAGGCGATGGAATTAAGGTCCTGAGGTCTGCTCCCTATGCAAATCTTCCCATTCACTCAAGAGGTCTGGAGGCTCTTAAGGACGATGGGGCTAGACACATGGCCTTGTTGGGAAGGAGTTTTTGTAATGGCCCCTATTGATATGGACTATTTTTTTTCCCACCATGATCAGTTAGGAAATTTAAAGGTACTGTGAATGTTATGATCACCTAACACACTACTGAGGTGTCCATTCAACTTCTTAACTGCTGAATATTTTTGGATCTGTAGATCTTGTGGGGAATTACAAACATTGTGAATTTAACTCATACAAATGAATATCCTTGTTTCTTAGACCACCAAATTAATTCTTCTGTAGATGGTAGTTCGTAAGGAATTAAATCTAAGTTCATTCACTGTGTATTTGGTTGACAAATTTTGACAAACAATTTGCACACAATGTGTTGTAGCTTACTATTTCTAATGGTTGATTTTAGAAGGTCATTGTTGTGTTAATCTTGACATAAATGAGACATAAGAATTGCTGCTTTGATTTAGATATTTATTCAAACACTTAAAATACTATAAGTTGTATCTTAATGTGAACTATTTTCATACCCTTCCCACAAGATATTTTTTCATTTGACTGTTTAGTAAATGGGATCTATTCATGTGCCGGCATGTATAATTTTCTTATGCATATAAATGTTGCATAACAGAAATAACACACAAACATTAACTTCAAATAACTCTCAGACTTCTATTTTTAATTGAAATTGAGTGTTTTACATGCCTGGAAGTGATGGTGGAGCTGAATGTTAACACATTAAAGAGATATGGACATAGTAATCTTCAGAACTAGAGTACCAGCCCCACAATTTGATGGAAGCAATGAGGTGACTGTCCAAGGGCATCTCAATAGTGGGAAAAAGGAACACGTCCTGGATAGACATCTTATATGGGAAATGAATGTAGGACCATCTAATCATCCTTCTATTTGTAAATGAGCATCTCAACACTTCTGTACAACCTATGAGCATCCAAATATCCCACTCCTGACGCCACTCGACAGGAGGGAACATCTCAAATAAATTTCCAAAATTCATCTCTAGACAATAATGTTGGGGATATTCCCAACATTCTTGACAATATTCTTGCCAAATCTAGAAAACTTGGGTTATAGTGCAGGAAACGTGGGTTATAGTGCAGGAAATGTGTGGAAAACACATTCCCTATTGCTGGAAAATTATTTTGAGGCCATATTCACGTATGTACAAAGTGTTTCCAATACTAAATCTATCCATTTTTATTTGGTTTGACTTGGTCTTGTACTAGGGTTGGACAAAAATTTTGGAATTTAATCAAGAGCACCAATCCCTTCATGTACCCCAATATTGGTGGCATAGACTGTTTTCATGGCCTTGGCAAGAATGTACCCTTCACTTGAGCCAAAGTTATTCATTCGGTATGTCAATATTTTTGGGGTCATGCAGAAAATAGATGACCCAAAAACTTAGCTCTTCAACACTTAGGGCATGCCACTAGAGAAAATATTCATATCAATCTCAAAATAAAAGGCTGAAACCATAGTTGAACTAATCTTTATCCCAGCAACAAGTCTTATTTGCTGACTACAAGATAAAATATAATTTGATGATCCTCTAGTAGCTAACAAAATGACCCTTTACTCATACATAGGTATCATTTCCTGATTAATAATATTTACTAGAAAAATTAACAACCAAGTACTAGCAAAAATATTGTTGATACTAGGGCAAGATAAACTTAGAGGAATAACTTCATCAGTAATCTTAAATTTTCGTAGTTCTTGGGTTGTAATTCTCAGTTATTTGCTGCCTGTATAAGAAGCATATGAATAAAACCGGAATATGAAGTAACACTTTGTTCTCATTTCACCAAAAGAGAACATAGAAAAAATTACACTAACTACATACCTTAAGAGCAGCTATAAATGACTTATAGAGGATTGTAGGACACACCTCGGGACTGCATTATCCACGCCAATACAAGTAAGAAATTAGTTCCATATGGAACAATTGGAATGCAAACGACGAGTAAAATGGCATAAGGCACAGAGCTAAAATATAGAAAACATGAATAAGAGGATAGCAAAAAATTAGAACGTCTTATCTAAAAATAATATAGGAATGTGTCACAGTGCCTAACTATGAAGAGTAGAAATGGAAATCACAACAGAGATAAAATACCATACCTAAGTTTTCAAG
This sequence comes from Pseudotsuga menziesii, assembly GCA_001517045.1. NCBI lineage: Eukaryota > Viridiplantae > Streptophyta > Pinopsida > Pinales > Pinaceae > Pseudotsuga > Pseudotsuga menziesii. The sequence continues at coordinate 306,221 of LPNX010339089.1, forward strand.
AAATATCTCTCAAAGGATCAGACATATTGTGACAGTTAGCTGTAGCAAAGGAAAACACATAAAGCAGCCAATAGAATATGCCACCATGTGAAAGACATAGCAATGTTAAAGAATATCAAGCATTTCTATGGTCTAGAAATCACGTAAATAGAATTCGGAAAGGCCATAAATGTCTAAACATCTCTATAAATGCACATGCAGATGATGAGATGTCTTAAGCAGTGTCTGGGATTTCAAAATCTCTAAATTATGCCGGGGGGGGGGTGGCTCGTAAAGATTTATAAAGAACATCTTTCAACCAAATTCACAAACCCAATGTGGCCAATACATAAAACAACAGTGGTCCTAGTCCTACAAGCTCAATGCCCATCTTAAGCACAATATCTGGGCATGATGACACAAACTAAGAAAATATTGAGAAGCTTAATAGATTGATGTTGAGGAAGAGAAATATCTAATTTTGCAGTTAACTGAATTAATAGACTGAATTAACAAACTATCACCTTTTTGTTTCACTATTCACGTAATGGGGTAATTAAATGATTAAAGCGTATTGGTTCCTTTAGAAGTATGAACATACATTTTCTCTATACATACTAAAAAGCAATGACGCTTTATACAAGTTAATATGCACTAATGATAATATATGTATTAAGAGCATTGGTGCTAACATATGTATTCATAGCATAGATACTTCTAATGAAAGAAACAACACCATTTTATTCGATGATATATCATTATAATGGTCTCCAGTGTTGTTGTTACCATTGTCATTATCATATATATCTACAGTGTGTTTATACACACACATGTGTGTTTACATCGATGCTTATAGACAAATAAAGACATAAAACGCAATAGCGAAAAAACATTTGTTAAAGCCTCCAAGTGTGCATATTTTTTAATTATAGTGAACATTTGTTAAACCCTCTACTAAAACCTCTGCCATCACTAATGGAGTTTTTCTTGATAATTTTACCCATTCTTGTAACACTATAAACCTCTTCTAAAACCTCCACTAGGGGTTGTTTTCCTTGTAGTTATATAAAATGAAATGGGTAAATTGAAACTTAGTTTAGATTCCATAGTTTTTTTTGTTTTATCCTATTGTTATTTAGTCCATTCATTCATTGTTATAAACTCAATAAATTATTTAAAACTAAAATAGACACGTTAAATCAAGATTCAACACCTTAATTCACTTATGTCCTACCATTTCCCTCACATAATTTTCTTAAATACCCCCCCCAAAAAAAACTAGGAGGCCACTCCAAAAATTCCAAAATCTAGGTCTCCTAGCTTGACTATCCTTTTTGGTAGTGTGTTGGGATCCTCCTTATAATTAAGGTTTCTCCTAATGTCCTTATCCTCAAAGTTGAAAATAATGATCTTGCTTCCTTCTTCCAAGGTTAGTACTCTATTCCATTTTGTAGGGCACTTTCACACATACAGTTCCCATCCTACATACTCCATACGTAGTAAGAAAAAAATAAGATTTGACTATCATATCTGAATCAACATGCCATCTACAAAATGTCAAGATGTTTTTGAGGTTTCCTCACCAGATTTATAGGAAAGAAACTAATCAACTTTAGATTCAAAATTGAGTGAATCAATGGGGTTTATAGGAAAGAAATGAATCTATGGTTAGCAATTAAAAATTTTGATTGGGAGGAAGGTTGCATTATATGTCTTAGAATTCTTAAATGCACATATGATTTCCCAAATATTAACCATGGAGGGTAATAACTTAATTAATAAGTCCATATTATATTGACATTTATGAGACAATTTTATCTTTTTTTGGTGAAAATTTTGGTTGAAAAAAAAATTATGTATATATTTAAGGACAAAAAAGATAAGGACTTAGTGAATGAAGCTCACCTCGTATAGTCAAAGAAAACATTAAGATTCTTGAATTGCTATAGTTAGCATGTTATTGATCTGTAAATCCTCTTCCAAGTGGATATTCATGATGAAAAATAAAGGATTGCAAAATAGAAATGTTTAAATATGACGTCAAGACTGCCACATGAATTAGATATGGATTATATCCCAATGACTTGGTAAGACAAACTGGGTGTGTAAAGTAGTTGATTATACTAGAAATGAAACAAAATTGGGCAGGCGTAGAGGTCTCACAATCACAATTTTTTTTGCACACAAGAAGGCCCTAGCATAGTGTGGATGATGGGAATTTCTATATGGGAGTTCTTTTCTTTGGATTAGTCCACTTGATGTTAAATGGTTTTCCTACAATGTTATTAGGTAGATCCCAATTAAAATAAGGGAAAAAAACATGCAATCTTTCCCATTGGACATTTGTCATTTGGCTCCAATCAGTTAGAATAGAACTGAGGGGGATGGATAGGTAAAAGTTATGCACATTTTCATCCGTTGAAGAGGAATTACCCTTATCTAACAATAAATTCAAAGTTACATATCCAAATCAAATCTAGAGACATTTGAAATCAATCAACTATTTCAAGAGTACTGATAATATTGAACATGAAAATACAAATAGGAAACATCTGAATACCATGTACAACATGTAAAACTCATTAAATTTAAAACACAACAAGAGTTGAAGCCTAATTTGAGAAAGAAAATAGCCATCATATTCATTTGAATGGAAGAAATATCTTGTACTACTCAAATATGGTAAAAGTTTCAAACCACTTACCTAAAGGCAATTGCTTAAGGATGTACCCTACAGAATATTAAGAAAGCGATTCTTTAATGATTCACAAGCCCTGTAGTTATTAGATAAATTGAATTATCAAATAAACCATCTCAACCACCTTTTTATTGACAACATTGAAACATATTACAGAAGGAATTTAACACAACATTCGTATGTCAACTTAAGCCTTTACATAGAAAAATAAAAAATAAAAATGAAGTATATTATATGCACAACCAAAAAATCATCAGAAGAGACAAGTGCAAAAACAACTCCCACTAACAATAAAACCAAGGAATAAATGAAGACGGGTTCAAGTTCCAGCAAGTTCATGTTGATGGGGATGCTCACATGGAATTAACAAATGGACCTATCTTAATACCCTACAACAAATCAACTCCTCAAATCCGACTCAATCTAAGCATGGCATAGATAAAATAGCTAGTAAGTCAGCCCTGAATAAGAAACCAAATATGTGACGAACCAAACTATAGAGTGACCCTAAAATGTACTGAAAATATTATAGAATGTCTAGTGATCTGAGTCGAGGGGGAAATGTTTATGGACCCATTGGCATCCTTTAATCCAAAGATGTATTTTTATTCAATACCTATCTGGCTAGAAGAAGAAATTAACAAGGCATATCCTAAATAATCTCCACTTTTCAAGTAAAAGATGTTACATTAGCATCACCATCCTCCAAGTAAGCAAGGTTAGACACATTAAGGTAATAATGTTTATTTTTTTCTCATAAGAGACAAGAAAGACTTGAAGAAAATGGTCTCCAATTTCTATATCAAAGACATAAAATATGCAAATACTGATTCATATGTATGTGATGGTCTGCCTCAACACTAAAACGATGTTAGCAGGTTTTGAATTTCCCCAAGGGTAAACCCAGGAGCATATGACTAATGTCACTAGAAGACATTGTATGATCATAAAAGTAAGGCGACAATCCCTATAATGTTGAAGCTTTCAACAAAGGCGACATCTTCAGTGGCCTAAGGAGATCTATCAAAATGATGCAGATATTCTCTAATCCAAAATGGATCAATATTAAATTTGTTTCCTTCTTGGTACCTTTAGTGTGAAAAAAATCAAAGTTATGGGTTTTTCGTGGGCCATTTAAGAACAGATCATCAATCTAGCAATTTTTGGTTCTCAACAGAGTGATTATTGGTATTCAACTTCTGGATCTTGTTTTGGTCCTTAAACAACGTGTTTTTGGGGTCGAAATGAGGGAAAGATAGTGAAACCCATTTAGTAGTTGGGTTTGTGTAACAACAGTTTTGTGCAACTTCAATGTAATGGAAAATATATGGACTACATTAATCAATTCACTAGAAATGTTTGTACAGAAGAGTGGCTGCCGTGTATAATAGCAGTTTTGTGCAACTAATTCACTATTGTTATGGCCTAGCGGTTTAACACCACTCGACGAGAGATGGCTCTGATACCAAATGTGGTAAATAGATTCCTATTTTCTATTAATTGATGATATATTTCTATATGTCTGTGTGTATGTGTGTGCGAGAGAGAGAGAATGCTTCTTGATTTGCCTTCGTCTCAAACCACTCATCTCCTAATTGATCCTTGATTTTGTATCAAAAAGAGTAATGCAAATTTTTACTCAATCTTATAGGTTTCTCTTCTTGGTTGGCACATACCAAAGAGATATTCAAGTTACCTATATGTAATATAAATAATAATAGCTAAATATGATGATATTAATCATCAGCATCAACACCATTGCACCAAGAGTAACGAGATGCTCTTCGTGTCAATTTGGCACAAAGAAAGACTTCTATTGTGAATAGGAACAAGTTTCTTCCCATATTAGGGGAAAATGGGAGATAGCATGGACCAAGAAGGAAACATAACTTAAATATTGCAAAGCCACCCTTATGAATCTTCAGTATAGAAAAATAAAGAGACAAATGTATTTTCTACTGTATATACTTTGTACCTTTGGATCAAAATGTTTGGTAGGTTTGAACTTAAGAGTAATCCTATGTCTTGACAGTCACTAGCAGGACAGTCACTCACAGACGATTAGTTTTTTTTAAATTGTTGAGATTTACATAATACAAAGCAAACTTAGATACATTATTTGTAATTAATGTAATGGTTGCAATGATTTCCTGAATTTGGAGCGAGCTTCACAGGTTATAGGGCAGACTGAGATACCTTGTTTGTAATTAGTGTAATATTCACATCAATTTAATGAATGCATAATATAATTTTTATTTACCAAATATATAGAGAAAGAAACAAGTAACCAAGAAACTAGGAAAAATAAAAATATGAAACGATCAAAGCAACACAGAGGACAAGACAATATTTCTATATAATTGGATCTTCAAGTTTTCTATGCAAATTTTGCACTCAGAATTTACCCCATAAATGAAGCATTGAGAGCTTACGTCTATAATTTTTTCTCCTCCCTTCCTCTTCAATTTATGGTCATGTCAATCTTCTTAAGAAAATTTTACACTCAGAATTTACCCCCATAAATGAAGCATTGCGAGCTTAGCTCTGCAATTTTGTCTCCTTGCTTTCTCTTCAATTTATGGTCATGTCAAGATTCTTTCTCACAACAATAGTAATCATGACTATAATGGAGTCAATCCCATGACATTAAATTATCAAAAATTCCCAAAAAGAGAAAATAAAAAAAAAAACCAAACGAAAAGGAATAGAAAACGGGCATAGTTACAAGTTCATATCAATTCATGTCGAGCTCAAATGTAGTGTAATTCCTTTATCGTCTTCGGGATTTCGTTCTGTTTATTGACACAATGAAATGTATTTACTACAATTATGAAAAAACACTATGTTTTATTCCTATTAATGAGCCACTATGGGGATTCGATGGGTGACGAACCGATTCAGCTGAGTAAGGCTCACAATAGGTTGAACAAAATTATATAGGGGAAATCCACACTCGATTCTTCCTATTAATGAGCCACTATGGGGATTCGATGGGTCATGAATCGATTTAGATGAGTAAGGCTCACAATAGGTTGAACAACATTATATAGGGGAAAATCTACTCTCAAACCAAATACAAACCATAAATTCAAGGTGAATTTGGTTATAACCTTGATTTTGAGGAATGATAGAGAGATAAATATCCCTGCAACTACCATCCCTATAAATTGGGAGATAGTGCATTTTGGAAACCAATTTTCAGGGGGGAAAGGATGCCGAACTCCCAGAGTTAAAATTTTTAGTGGGTGAAATCACTTTCTGGCGGCTTCTCTTCATAATTTTTGCTACACTAACCTCTTAATAATATTTTTTTATTAAATAAATTATGGGATAAATGTGAAATACATAAATTTGCACATTAAAAATTTCAAACCATTAAATTTCAAGTTTTCCATGATCAGAAGAACCAAGTTTGACAGAATGACTAAAACAGACCGGCTTATTACGAGGGAACCCTAAAATCGCTTGATCCTTCTTCTGGCCCAGGGAGGAAGAGAACATTGTAGAGAGTCCCCTACCTCTACCTCTGCCTCTAACTTTCTCTCTTTCCTCCTATACAGTTCATCGTTACTACTATTTCTTTGTTCTCCAAGAGATACACAACATCCTCCCTCAAAGAATGCAATGGCTTGGAGCAAAACCTAAGCTTAGGGTTTCCAAGCCTTGCCATCAACGAACATTTCGAACTGTCAGCATTTCCTTCAAAACCTAGACCCTGGTGGTGTATAGGTCAAATTGGACAAAATGAATAAAGTAGAGGTTAGTAAGTGGACTGATAATTTTTTTGGAAAATAAAGTTTTATTTCTATATTTTTTCTTTAATTCGAGTTGTTTTAAGATTAATTTTTGGAAAATAAAGTTTTATTTCTATATTTTTTCTTTAATTTGGGTTGTTTTAAGGTGAATTAAATTTCTTAAAATATTTTTCTCAATAAAGTTTTATTTTGATATTTTTTTAAAAATTTAGATGTATTTAAGACAAATTAAAGTTCTTCACTTGAGCATTTTTTTGCTAAAATTTGAATGGATTAAATAACACATTAATTTACCAAAAAGAAATCTATTAAATAGAAAGTAAAAAGAACTAAAAATACATTGAAATTATCTATTACTTGACTCATTAATAAATAATTTTATAATTATTTTCATTTTATGTAATATTTATTTATGGAATTTAGGGATTGCAATAAAAAAACTAATGAATCTCCTCACCCAAAAAAAAATTCATATCATCTTTTCCTTATCTAATACTTCTTCATAGGAAGTATCATTTTTTTCATTCTGTTCTTTTTCCCACTTTTAATCTTTATAGGTCCATGGGTATAATGTGATTTGGATAGAATGGTTAAGTACATCAGTATTGGGACAGAGTCTCCTAAGCCTTTTTTCTCCAAAATTATGTGTTCACATGCCTCAACTTCCATCTTAGCAAATGTGAAATTTTTTAGCTCAGATATTCCTATGTACATAAGGTAGGTAGTGTAAAACTTTTTCCAATCTTTCCTAAAAGAAGCATTGAATCCATGTAAAATGGTTTGGTAGGATACTTCCCAATGTCCAACCTATCTAGCACATATTTTGGCAATAGATGTGGATATTTCTTGCATTCTTCAATGCATTTCAAAATATATACTTTTGAAATAGGACAAAGCCTTTGGGGATTTTGAAAATATCATATATTAAATGGACAAGAAAACTATGAAAGTTGCTTGAAATCACTCTTAACTCTAAACTATTTTTGGGGGTTTCAAAATCTCAATATGTTGTAGGATCACAAACTATTAAGGGATATTTAAAATGTTATCATTTAGAAGGCCTTGAGATCTTTCGGACCCTTAAACAGATGGACTTTAAAAAAGGCTTCAAAAGTGCATTCACACTTAGTCTTCAAAGAGTCTTCAAAGGGTTGTTCAAAAAAGGTCTTTTCAAATATCTTTGAAGTATAAACTTATCTCTTGTTTTGTACTAGTGTAAAATGCTTCGTTATTATTTGGATGAAATAATCATCTAATTACTATGTTTAGAAATCATAATCTAAATTAATGTGTTGATTCTTGTCTCTATACTCGTTACCTAGTGTAATGTCGTTAAAATGTTTGTAAGTTAATATGACTTGGTGGCCAAAAATAACAAGAATTTGTTGGATAATAGCTATTATGGTTGGTTTCATATATTGGTTGATAATGGTTAGAAGTGATATGAATTCATTGGTTGAGCATTTAAAAACATTATATATGTATATTGTAGAAGTTTCCATATGCATGTACATAGAAATATAACTTGTGCAGTTGAAGGAATTGATTAACACAAATGTAAATTACATTATATCAAAATAACCTTTAAATTGGTTTATGTATAAGTTCACCATTAAAACAAATATGATTCACTTAAACATATATATAATCCATGTAGTATTCATGTAGATATTCAAATGGGATTTCAGTTAGATTATGTGATTCAAAACTACCCTCCAAATCAAAATACTTTTTGATTAGCTATACAATAGGAAATGAAAACTAAGATGCTAAATTGAGGAAACCTCATATTTTATTTTTGGTGTCATTTTCGTCATCGAATCATATTTTCTCCACTTTAGTGACATCTATACATGATGTGCCTAGTTTTGCACATAGACAATCTAGCACAAAGATAATTTAATTAATGTAATTTACTTAGGATGATAAAGTGGACAGAATTTGCATTCACTTTAGCATTATCCTGATATAATGTGCCTATTTTTGCACCTAGACAACCTAGCATAAGTAATAATACAAATTTAATTGATTTGATGATAACGACATTTAGAATGATGTGATTATATGATGATGATGACGACAATGTTGTTGTTGTGACGACAATGACAATGATGAATATGATGACGACGATGATGAGATGAATGATGATAGAGATAATGATGATGAAGTTGACAATGATGTGATTATATGTTAATGATGATGATGAAGATGAAAATAGTAATGATGATAATGACATTGACGATGATAATGAGAATGACATGAATGATGATGATGATGATGATGAGACTTACAAGAAAGTGTTGGTAGAGGTAAATAAAATCAGTTTCACTACAAGATCCAAGATTAAAGTGTTCTCAATCATAGTTATAAGTTATGCATGCTTAAAATTGTAACCATATACCACTTGTTATGCATGCTTTAAATGGTAACCATATCCCATATGATTTAAATGACGACGGTGATGAACTAGATGACAATGATAGTGATGGTGTTTCTGATGATGGAAATGATGTAAATGATGATGATGAAGATGATTATCATCATCGTCATCATGATCATCATAATCATTGTCATCATCATCATGATTATCACAATAGTCATCAACATCATCACAATCATCATTCATGTCATCATCGTAATAATCATCATTCATGTGATCACCATCGCCATTGTCCTTGTCGTTGTCATCTTCATCATCATGATTATCAGCATTATCATGAATTATTCATCATTACCTTTGGCATAAGAAATATCATCTACCCAAAATGCATGATCAGTGGAAAAGGGTCATGGAGGACACATACATTCTATGCATGAGAAATAACAACTTTATTTTTTAAGATGATCAACATCATCATCCTCATTGTATTCATCATCATTGTCATTGTCATCATCACCATCGTCATCATTCATTTCATTTCCCTCATAATCATCATCAACGTCATTATTGTCATCATCATCATCATCACAATTGTCACCATCATCATCATTGTCATCATTGTCCTCATTATCAACAACATCATCATCATCATCATAATAGCCATTGTCAATATCATCATCAATATCCCTATTGTCATCTTCAACATCTGTTTTATAGGTGATTTTACCACACATGGTGAATCAGATTTTTATGGCCTTCCCTGTCCCTCTACAGACTCCTCAGACCCCATGGACCATTTTTGTACTTTTAATGTTTCCAAGATCATCCCTAAAAACATGCAAAAATTTCCATACGTGACTTTTAAACCCTTTATCGTGTATATACGCAGGTTTGACCCCTAAAACCGCATACATCGAGATGTCTGCAAAAGGCCAAATTATTTTGGTGTTTTCCTTGATGTGGATCTGAATCAATTGTCTCCTGGTCTTCCATATGCCTTGGGATCGCTCGAATTTGACCTTTCATTACCCCATTGAAGAGCTATATAAGGAAACCTTTGGACACATTGAAGGCATGAGGAATTGAGAGCAAGAAAACTACAGTCCATTGTTGCTGGAGCTTATACTTGAGTTTGCATCCCTTTGTCCCTTGGAGCACTTTTGTGTTCTTCCCAAGTTTTCCTTTTTCTTGTGAGTTTTCTATCGAGAGATGGAGGATTGAAATGGTGGAGGCCCAAGTGGGGGACTTAGTTTCTTCGATTCATAGACGTGTCGACAGAGGTTGTCTCTATTGTAATCTCTATTTATATTAAGAGAAAAATATTTTTCTGTCCAATAATGTGTATTTGAATGAATATTTGATACATGGATGATTTCAAATGCTTATATGTTATTGATTATATATGATAGAGTAGGTATAACATGATTATATATAGCATGCTTGTCTTGTTTATTGAATGTTGAGGAAGCAATTTATCAATTCAAGCTAGAGTTGGAAAGCACAATGGGGATCTACATCAACCGTTCTGAATAAGGTACAAATTGAGATCCTTTAGTGTTAGATGTTTGGTTTCTCTTGCATATAGGAAAGGATTGATTTATGGATTCAAGTTGTCTGTTGTGGTACCCCAAGCCATAGGAACTTCTCTCCATAACAGAATTGTCGACTCCATTGGGGAGTTCCTAGTAATTGTCCTTTGGGGGTTTTTATCAGCATTCAATGTTCTTGAATTGCTTTGATTTCTCTGTTTCTGATTTGGGTTTGGGGGCATGTTTTCTTGGTAGTGTCTGATTGGTGTGAATTTTGTCTCAACTTATCTGCTTGCCTTCATTTTTATGCATTTTTCTTCCCATACATGATTTTTTAACTCACAGTCGCGTATACACGTGCTTTTCACTGCCATATCCATGTGCATATGCGGGTTTTCTGCATCCAGTCACGTATGCCCTGAGTTATTCCTTTTAGAGAAAGATTGATAGTTGCTGGGTGAATTTTGATGATTGCTGAGTCTCCTGTGATACTGCTAGAGTCTGTATACACCTATGTTTCTGACCAGAGACACTTTTTATTGGGGTAAATTTTTTTTAAGAATGTTCTTGTCATTGCATTTTTTATTTTTTGTTTCGGGATTTGTGCATTAGAGTTCTTTTACCTTAGTACTTTGTGTGAGTGCTATTTGATTGTGCTTGCAAATTCTAGGGGTGGTAGAATCATTCTTTTGCTTTGCTATCTCATTTTTATTCAAAAAATCCAAAAATATTTGCTTCTTTGCATCATTATGCATTGCACTTTGCACTTTGCATGGTACTTGCACTAGATTTGCTTAGTGAAGTATTAGTCAGGTTTTCATATAGGAATGATTGCATTTGTCATTTGAAGAAATTTTTTCATTTCACATAGTAGCATGCCCTGTTTTTCATTCGACAATGCATTTGCATTGATTGTTAGGTGTGCATTTTACTTCATGTTGCATCATAACACCATTGGTTGCATGGTCATCTACCTTTTTTGAGTAATAAATCCAAATAAAATCAACGCTTAATTAAAATGGATTACACTATTTTCTTTGATAGGGTACACCAACAAGATTAGGTTTTAGGATCTTGGAATAGTTCATTGTGAGTAAATTCTCCAAGACCACTAAACAACAACATGTATGTGTCTATCCAAGTGAGAGTGTGAAATTCCTTGGTATATTTAGTGTTTCTCAGGATCCTCCTCTTACAAGGGAGTTAAGCACGAGGTAGTGTGAGCAGTTATACATTGGGATGACCCCTAGTCATAACTGACTAGAACCGAAGATATTTATAGGATTGTATTCGTATCTGGGGGTTCTTTCAAGAGTTTCGGGCTTTGCTACCTTGCCCATACGGTCAATCCCACCTGCGACTGTCCGCCTAAGAATTGATTATATTGAGGTGACCTTAGTTTCCTTACCTAGGTTATCGAGGGGGTACTTTATAGGGGTTATTCTACAGGTGTCTCGGCTAGGTTGGGTTTAGACAGCACAGTCGCTATATGCATTGAAGCTGAGGGCCACAATAATTTGTTACAAATCTCTGCTTGTTGTGTATGGGAGTCTCAACCCTCTCCTAGGTGAGACATACCTACTTCATTCAGGAGCTCACATATCCTACCCTTGTTTTCTTGTGATTGGCTTTAGATTATATTGGTGTATGCTCTGTGCATGCTAGCTTGCTTAGGGTTTGCATAATTAGAGAGTCTTTTTAATTTTTTTATTCATTGTGGATTTGAGTGTAGCGCCTCACCATTCTTGTCATTTAGCAGGACTTATGCCTTATACATGTCCTCCTCCTTTGGGAGAGAGAAATAGACAGTCCAGGTGGACTACTTCTCACATTGATTCGCACATGATGGGAGATCATGAAGATGAAATCCTGAGTTGTCTTCTCCACCTCAGGAGGTTGGGGAACAAGATCCTACTCCTATGTATGATCCTTCACCTGATATACCTACACACTCTAGGTTCGCTCCTTCACATGATATACCTACACATTCCAGGTATGATCCCTCACTCACAGGTCGCTGGTATTGGATTTCGGGCGATGAGACTCATCATGAACCTGCAAGCACTAGTTATGTTAGTTATGGCATGTCTGGCATCCCTGCACATGATCCAACATTCCATGCCGAGTCAGAATTTGATCCTAGCATTATGCCTAGGGGCATTCCCATTCCTTTCCATGCGGAGAGATTTGGGAGCATGAGCCACATTGCACCCTCCATCCTGGCGATGGAGACTACATCTCACATTCATCCTAGACCTAGTGTTAGTAGTCCTATTCAGATACCAGAACCAAGATGAGTGATGGTAGGGAATACCACTTACATAGTTTCACATGTCCCTTCGTCCTCTATTCCTAGTTCTTCAAATGCTATTCCTCCCCATCATTCACATGGTCCTTCGAGCTGGAATGTTTATATGATTCATGTCTATACTTTTGCTACTCGCGTAGTTGTGTCTTAGATTCAAGTACCTCCTGTTGTCTAGGGAGGGCGTATTCCTACTTCGGGAGGTCATATTCCTACTTCCAGAACGTCTATTCCTACCTATGGATTTTCTCATGGGACATCTCATGGGACTTTTTATGGACCGCAGTATGCACATAGTTATTCACCTTATGGGTATGGGTATCAACAACCCTCTTACTCCCCAAATTATGGCTTTGTAGTCCCAAATAGTCAAGGTAGACCACATTATGGTCCTTCCATGCCACCCTACATGGGTCAAACGGGAGGAGGATACTATGGCCATGGCCATGGTGGTTATGGTAATCAGTCCTATGTGAACCAACATTATCAAGGAGCGTCTCATAGACCTGTTCAACCAAGGCTCCCTTTCCTCGCAACGTTAAATTTGCCTGACTTGTCGAGACTAACGAACAATTCGGTATCTTATGACCCGGCTTGGATGGCTGTCCCTATGAAGCTTCCCTTGGACATTCCCAAATTCGAGGGAAAAATAGGAGAAGATCCTAGTGAACATGTTACTACATTTCACCTTTGGTGCTCTTCTAATTCCTTACATGAAGATTCGATCCGTTTAAGGCTATTTCAACGCACCCTTACAAGGCATGCAGTGAAATGGTACATAGAGTTACCTAGGGGGGCATTTACTTTGTCCGATGACCTAGCTATGACTTTCCTCAACCACTTCTAGCTACCAATGCGTTATGACATTGGTACGAAACTCTTGTCGACATTTCGGCAAGACAAAGCCACGCATATCTCAAACCATATCCAAGAGTGGCGTAGATGGAAGAGATTGATTAAAGCCTTCATTCCGCCAGAGTTTCTCCTCGAGTGGTTCCTTAAGTCATTACTACCTTATATAGTGAAGGATGTTTCTACATTCGGAGTTCAAAACAAGGAACAAGCCATTTTTAGGGCGCAGGAATTGGATTTGATTTATGCTCAATCCGGGTTGTTATATGAGATCATTCCTAATGCTCCATGTTCTAGTTTCGACCCTAAGATCAAACCTGGACCACATGCCGATGGAATTGTTGGGTGTACAAGTATCAAACCTGTGGATTCAGTTGTGAAATAGGTAAGTCAATTATCTATTAACCAATCTGCCTCTGGCCAAGCCATGACTTCATCTCAACCCACCCAAACGGCGAGTGTGATTTCAGTGCAATCATCGAACCAGAAGGGTAATTAGCAACCTAGAAGGAATAAGAAGAAGGGTAAAATTTTTTTAAGGGTGGGAATAGGAATGAAAATTCCAATTCTAATGACAAGAATGCCCGAAATTCTAGGGGGGACAAGTAGCCTAAACATAAGGTTAAGTTTCCTTGCAAGTTGTGTAAGGAGGACCACATCACTCACTTGTGCCCTCAAATAGGAGAAGCCTCGAAGTTCATAGTGCAGGGCCCAGCTGTGCTGACTAACCCTTTACCTCATAATCAAAATATGACCTTGAGGACCCATGATCAGTCTGGTGGGGATCAAGTTCTGTCAGAAGATTGTAGTGTTCATGGTTGCATCAACATGGTGCATGCTGCTAAGGTTGTGACTCGTGCGAAGGACTATGGTTCGTCACAACCAAACCTTGGAAAGGAACCTGATCCACCCAGGAGTCCTTTGCGTATTGAAAAACTTGTGGTTAAACCTGAAGTTGCACCTAGCATTCCTAAGGGATTCTTTAAGCATTTGGGGCACAATCCTAATGCCTGAGCCGCCCAGAACTATTCTGTTGTCGAGGATTTTGGCCGCACTCCTTGTGCGATGTCTGCACTCGAAGTACTTCAGAGTTGTCCTTCTCAAAGGAAGGATTTGGTTTCTACTCTTGGTGTTAATGATGATAATTCTTCCTCTATCATCATATTTGAAACTGCGGGACTACAGCCTCGCTTTCCTTACTATGTGTCTCTCTTGATTCATGTAGAATGTCTTAACAAGACCGTCAAATGCAGTATGATTGACGAAGGTGATGCTGCTTCTATGATATCTTTAGCGTGTTTGAATGGTTTGAGTTCCCTGGAGTTGTCTAAATCTACTACCATGTTGACTGCGTTTGATGGTAGATTGTTTCGGCCACACAACATTCTTCCTTCTCTTGAGGTACGTTTGGGAGGGAAGACCGTCGTGATAGAGTTCAAGGTGGTTGATGCACCCCTTGACTAAAATCTATTATTGGGTAGGAATTGGATGTCTAGTATGCAAGCCATAGATTCTTCTCTATTTCAAGTTGTATGCTTTCCATTTAATGGGAAGATAGTTACGATTGATCAAATGTCATTCAAGAATCTGTGTGTTACCGCATCTTTGGGAGCTTCTGTCTCGATTGTCTTGCACTCTTAGTCGGCAACTGGGAGTGTGGGTGTTGGCATGTACCCATCCCTTATGGGATCATTTAGTTGTCCTGCACCTATTCTTATGATTGGGTTTACTTCCGGTGAGGCTTCATCATCATTGCGTTTGGTGTCTTTTTGCACCACTCATATGGAAAATCCTTGGATTCTTCCTACACCAAGTCCTTCGAATGATCCCATTGGGACGGACGTGCCATTTTCTGCAACTATGATAGCATATCAAGCTAATCTTGAATGTGTTGCAAAGCCTAGTCCTTCCTCTTCGCAGACAGAGGAGGAGGACCCATATGTGCTTCTTGCATGGGTAGTTGAGTCTTCTCACACCCATGACTACCTTGATAGTGTTTTTCCATCAGATGAAGCTATTATTGAGGCTATGTTTGGAGTTGAGCCACCTTGGGAAGAGTTGCATCATAGATCTTACTTCCTTCCTGAGCTTGACCATTTGGAGTGTGAAGACTTTAGGGAGATTCTTAGTGAGAGAATTGGTGGTCCCATGGTTCCATTAAGCTCTTGTGGTCTGATGGCTGATGGAAACATGGAGAATATATCTCCTACCATTCCTATCAATATCTCTCGTGGTCCTCGCAATATTGAGAATGTCTATATTGGGGGAAAATGTTCCCATGCTGAGATTCAAGAGTATACCGAGCTGTTCAAATAATTTCGTGATGTATTTGCTTGGTCATACGAGGAAATGTCAGGTATCGACCCCTGCATTGTTGAGCATGAAATTAAAAATTATCCCAATGCTAAACCTGTTCGACAACGCTTGCGTGCGGTGAATCTTAGGAAAGCACCCACGATTAAGGCTGAGATAGAAAAGATGTTAAATGTCGATTTTATCTATCCTGTTCCCTTGACAGAGTGGGTTTCAAACCCCATTCTGGTTGACAAGAAGCAGGGAACGATCCATATATGCACTAATTTTCATGAATTCAATCATGCCTGTCCTAAGGATAATTTTCCCACACCATTTATTGATCAAATTTTGGATGAGTGTGCAAGAAGCGAGGTATTTTCCTTTATGGATGGATTTTTCTGATACAATCAGATACAGATCAAACCTGAGGACCAACATAAGACTGCCTTTATTTTTCCTTGGGGTACCTTTGCATATCGAAAGATACCTTTTGGCATTAAAAATGCTGGAGCCACTTTTCAATGGGCTATGACCTTGATCTTCCATGATCTCAAATCGATTATTGAAGTCTTTTAGGATGACCTTGCTGCTCATTCTCGTCAAAGGATGCATCATTCCTACCATTTGAGATTAGTGTTTGAAAGGTGCCGCCATTATTTGGTCAAGTTAAATCATCATAAATGGATCTTTTGTGTGAAGTTTGGTTGCTTCTTAGGATTCATTATCTCCAAGGAGGGTATAAGAGTTGATCCTTTGAAGGTTGAGGCAATACTTCAATTGTCTCCCCCAAGAAACATTAGACATCTTCAATGTTTGTAAGGCATGGAAAACTTCTTACGAAGATTTGTCGTTAACTTTGCCAATTTTACTAGAGGCTTTATGCCTCTTTTGAATAAGGACACTACCTTTTGTTGGGATGAGTGAGCACATGAGTGATTTGATGCGCTTAAGCAAGCCTTAGCATCAGCCCCAATTATTAGTCCACCCGACTATAGCCGTGAATTTTTACATTATGTGGTCGCGTCCATGGAGACCATTGGTATGGTTTTGGTTCAGGAGGATGAGGAGCTCTAGGAGCATGTCATATATTATTTGAGCTGAAACCTTATAGATGCAGAGATATGTTATTCCCATGTGGAGAAACTTGCCTTAGATACCTTTCATGCAGTTCAAAGATTCAGACACTATATTCTCCTTCTACAGTCCTTGGTGGTAGCCCATGTCAATCCATTTCAGTTCGTCCTCACTAGAAAGATGACAAGGGGAAAGTATAATAAGTGGATTGTCATCTTGCAAGAATTTGAGCTTGAGTTTGTTTCAGCAAAATTGAAGAAATCGTTGATTTTTGTGGAGCTTATATCTGATTTCCCAAGCGAAGAGGAGGAGGAAGTTTGTGAAGATATGTTTGTCGATGAGCACATTTTCTTGATCTCAACTTTGGATCCATGGTATGGGGATATTATCATATATTTACAAACATTGAAGGTCCCTACTAACCTTTCATGGGATGAACGATGATGGTTTCGTCACGTATCCAAGAATTACCTCATAGTGGATAACACATTGTACCATTGTGGGGTATATTCCATTTTACACCGTTGTTTAACTCATGAGGAGGCTGAGCTTGTGCTGAATGATTTCCACCGAGGGGCGTGTGGTGGTCATTTATCTTGTCTTTCTACAGCCCAAAAAATCTTGAGAGCAGGCTATTTCTGTCCGTTGATCTTTAAATATTGTGTTAATGCAGTAAAAAAGTGTCACCCTTACCAGGTGTTTGCATGCAATATGCGCTCACATCCTACCCCGTTACATCCAATTATCATCGTCGGTCCCTTCACTAAGTGGGGGCATGATTTCATGGATTGCAACCCAGCTTCAGCTGGGGGGCATCATCATATTATCGTGGATGTTGACTATTTCACGAAATGGGCTGAGGCTATGCCCATGATTAACTCCAGTGGTGAGATAGTCGCACATTTCGTATTCAACCAGATCATTACTCGGTTCGGTATTCTGAAAGAGATTGTCATTGACCATGGTAGGAACTTTCAGAATCGGATGATGGAAGAGTTGGCCTCGAAGTTATGGTATAAGTAGGATCATTCTTCTTCTTATTATCCTCAAGCGAATGGATAGGTTGAAGCAGTGAACAAATCACTCAATTCCATTCTCCAACAAACCATCGCACAAAGCAAGACCAATTGACATATCATGTTATATTCTGCTTTGTGGGCTTATAGGACTGCGGTTAAGACTGCCACCATTTTTTCTCCATATTAGCTTGTACATGGAGTGGAGTCTATATTGTTGGTTGAGTGCAAAATCCCTTCTTTGAAGCTAGCCATAGAGCTCTTACTAGAAACTTCCCCATTGGACGAACGTTTGGTCCATTTAGAGCAGCTTGATGAACATCGCCAAGATGCTTTAGTGACTCTAGAAGTGAATAAGCGTCGCGTTAGGGTCCAGTATGATAAATCTGTCCATCCAAGTAAGTTTAGTGAAGGATATTTGGTCCTTTTTTGGTATGAAGCTAAAGAACCCTTGGGGGCAGGAAAATTTAACCCCATGTGGCATGGTCCTTATGTTGTTAAACATGTGTTAGAGAAGGGCGCATATGAGGTAGTGGATTATGAAGGGATAGCCTTGGTAGAGCCTAAAAATGGGCTCTATCTTAAAAAGTACTATGCATGATTCTCAGCCAGGGCTGACTATTGTATATTATTGTATAGTATTTTACATAGTTAGGTTTTTCTTATGGTGATCGGGTTTGTTGATTAGTTTTCGCTTCTTATGGCGGATGTCAATGGATTCTTCCATCTATATAGGATTTGTAGATGGTGCTAGCCACCACACTCAACACTCAACCTCTGCTGGTTGGGTGATTTATACTCCTGTGGGTCAGGTATTTTCTTCAAGAGGCATATGTTTACGGCCCTCTTCAAATAATGTTGCTGAATATAGTGCCATTATCGAGCTTCTACCAGATACCATTTCACATGGTATTCTATCTCTTGAGGTATGTATTGATTCAGAGTTAGTAGTGTCACAGCTTAATGGCTTGTATCATGTTAGGGATCCAACATTATTATGAAGATTCTTACGTGTGATATTGTTAGAACGACAATTTGACAACATAACATACATACATGTTCCAAGAATTGATAATCAAGTTGCTGACTCATATGGTAACTATGTGTTAGATTGGCATTTGTTTCACAGACAATAGGCTCATCACAAACATACATTTTTACACATGTAAATAAATAAACCAATCATCATAAAAGTTTTTTAAACATCCATAATGTGATAATACATAAGTGTCATAATTCAAAAATGGGGCTTCCGAGGCACCAAAATATAAATGCATGGTAGTACAAAATGTATCACTCCCAGGTATCTAAGCCTGGGGAGGAGGGGGGGGGTTCTGATTATGGAATGTCACCACAGCTCTAGCTAGTCGTCGAAACAACCACACCCATGCTCGTGGCACACCCACAGCCTGACGCTACATGGCCTCAAGCAAGTCCTCGATCTACACCTTGGGTACCCTATGTGTCAGTTGCATAAAGTTTGTATGAATGCTTTGGAGCGTCCGCTCCGCATCCACACCCATAATGTCATCTCCTCTTCCCCGCCATCTATGGCGAGGGAAGCCTTCAAGCCACCATGGTCCTGCATCTACATACATGTGACAGGATGTCACTATGTGTTGTGATGCAAAAACATGTCTTTTGATTCCATATATCAAAAAACACAAAAAAATTAAATAATTCACAAAACTTAAAAAGTGGGTTGGGATTCGTTACCAATATCATCGTATGCCGATCCTGGTGGTAGTGGCATGTCTGGATCTCCCCAAAAATATCTCCTCACATAGGGGCAGTCATCGATAGCAACTATCTGCCGTCGCCACCATGGAAAGAAATCAACTGGATAGGGGTTGGACACCCTACCTCCACCCAGTCTATGCATTGCATCTTCCCAACATCGTTGGGCTGGATCTCGAACCCCATGAAGAGGAATGTCAACTCTAGGGCTCAATACCAGAGCACGGTCAAAGAAAAACGTGCTCAGTATACTGCTGAAACAGAAGTTTCGTACCCTTCCCATATTGCACTCACTGAGCTAGTGCTTCATGTTTCCCAATAGCACAATGCTCCAATCGTAAACCGTGGGTCTCATACATTCCACTATATAGAACATCAGGGGCCACAAGGCCTGATGGAGTGAGGCTAACCCTGTTATCCTGCCTAGTGTCAGTAGTATGGCATTTAGGCCTAGCACCTATATGGAGTTAGTTGGGATATGACTCCCCACCTTCTTCGTGTCTGGATAATAATACATTGCTATGTACTCCTCTATGGTGACGCCACCTCCAGTCTTGTGAGGATGTAGTTTCACCACTTCCCCCCATCGGGACAATCAAGTAATGAAGTATATGTCCTCCACTTCTATGGTAAGGGACATCCCGTCGATCTGGAATGACTCTGAGTCAGGATCCCAGTAGTCTACTAACATCTGCAGTAGTATTGGTTTGGCCCTTAAGCCACCAAGACACCAATCCTTGTAGAGCACACATGCACGAAGATCCTGTTGTGCCATTAGATCACCCTGTACTGCTTCTTCTACGTCCCCGTGCTCACTTTCCCTCCATTCTAGAACCATCTTGCACATTTAATTCAAGTTTGGGTCACTATATATCTTTAAAAAACTTGAACGCGATCGCATACACGACTTTTTCCTAAACAACCACATATGTACATGAATTTGGGGCATTTTTCCATGTATATCCAACCCTATACGTGGAAAAATCCTCGATTTTCGCATGGGCCATGGCGCATAATTTAGGATGGCCTTGAAATCAAATTAGACCATGGAAAATTGAAAAATTTACATGTAAATGAAAGAGCAGGGCATGGGAAATTACCTGAAAAAAACGGTGTCGGATTCTGCCGGCTGGATCTCCCGGAATTCGTGTTTGAAGTTCTGAGCTCAATTGGGTAAAAATTTCAAATGTTATATAATGTTTTGAATTTTTTACTATTTATAGAAATTTTTCAAATTTTTGAAAATTGTTACCCCCTTTTCTATAGTTTTGGACCGTTTTTTACTAATATATGATGTAGGAGACCGTTTTGAGCACCGTTTCGATCGTTGTTTTGAACCGTTCATGTCGATTTTAGGTATGATCTTTAAGCTGGCATAGATGTTAGGTTTCACCTTTGTTTGCATTTTTCATGACCTTATGACCGTTTCATTATAACCTTAGGTACGAACCCATTCTATCTTGTCATGGAACCTTCTTGCTGTTTTAGATGTGGCATGATTAGAATGGTAGAGCTTGACCTTACATGGGTACCCTAGTTACCTCCTTATTTGCATTTGATACCCATGCCAAAAATTTTTCTTTAGGGTGTGGGAGTCTATTGTATAGTATTTCCATGACATTTTGAAAGAGCCTCATACTCCTATTCATCTTTTGTTGGACTATTTCCTCAGGACTCCCTTATGTCAAGTTGTAATTGCATTATCATGAGCTTTGCCTGCCTCATTGAGCCTTATGCCGGTTTCCCTGACTTTGAGTATAAGCCATATAGCTCGATCTTGTCTCATGACTAGCCACCCAGAGCCATTTTATATATCCTTTGCAGCTTGATTCCCTATTTTTATTGGGAGGGGACTTTCCCCTGAGTGTCGCTATCCTACACATGTGTCCTTGCATTGAGCATAGGTATGTTCCACTGCTTGGAACTAGTTTTTTTTCCCATTTGACACTAATCTCCTCCTACTCTGTAACTTTAAAGTGATTTTATTCTTTTTCAAGCTTTTCAAATATTTGAAAAAATTCCAAAAAAAAACATTTTTAAACCAAAAAGACGGACAAGAAAAGATGTTATCTTTGGCAATAGTCGAGTCGTCTTGCCTTCGAACAGAGCACTGTATATCACATCCGTTGGTTGGGTTAATAGTTTGAATTTAGGAGCTGTACTTGTTTATCCAATTTTATCTCCACTGACTGGTTAAGCTTCCAGTCCTGTGTCGCAGAGATGTCCCAGTTTTGCATATCGAGTCTATGCTGCCTACATTTAGTCACCATCTACCTTTATACTCTTGTTCAAAGGAATTTGAAACTTGAGTCGGCCATTCCTCAGTTATCTTGACTTTTCATGTCGGCCATTCCTCAGTTATCTTGACTTTTCATGTCGGCCATTCCTGATATAGTTACTAGTTCGTGGACCTTATGATCGAGTCCTTCCACATTATACAGTTTTGCTGAGTACCTCGTGTTGGATGATGGGGGACGCCTTAATGCCCTCCTTCTAGCAGATTTCATCCCATCGACTTAAGATCATTTATTTTGGGTGTTGGAGTATCGGGTACCTCCACATGGTATAACCGCCGCACCTCTGGGAATATAAAACAAGTGGACTAACCGCCACTCCTGGTGATAGTGCATTATGCTGGGTTTAAAATGTTCACCAATACCTACAGATTTTGGTGTAACGACAAACCTTACATGGTATCACAGCTGAGGTCGCACGTTCAATTCCCCCGAGCTACGCTGGAGGCGGGGTGTTGGAGTATCGAGTACCTCCACTTGGTATAACCGCCACACCTCTGGGAATATAAAATTAGTGGACTAACCGCCACTCCTGGTGATAGGGCCTTGTGCTGGGTTTAAAATGTTCACCAATACCTGCAGATTTTGGTGTAACGGAAAACCTTACACTGGGATAGGAATCTAGAGTCATGTTTGAGTGCCTTGAGACTTGCAGTCATCAGTGGCAGGTTCTCTTGCCATCGATGGTTTTTAAGAATACATCAATGTCCCCAGATCAATGGATTCTCTCAAGTGTTTGACCTCAACACATTTATTCACACTTGTTATTTTGCATTCTAGTACCTTTATTCCCATTTTCATTATTGGTGGGTGATCTCGCATCTGTTAACAGTATACATCAATGACCGGTAATCAGACGATGGACTACTATGTTCGACCTCAACACCTCTATTCACATAGTAGGAAATGTACTCATTGCAGTTTGTGTAGAAGACCTTCCAAATTGGTGGCATCTCTTATATGCTACCTCCTTCATCGTGCCTATGTTCATGAGATTTCAGCTCTTGTGACTTGATTCTAGTATATGTCAGACATTTCCAGCCATTATGAAAATCTTGATCCATTATATATCCTCAGTATTGATGGAGATCATGATCCTTTGTATATCTTCATCATGGAGATTCTGATCTATTTATATTGTACATGGCGATGACCACATATGTTATAATGTATCATGCCTATTGATGGCCATTGTACTCTTAAGTATCCGGGACTGCTATATCTATTTACAGTTATGTGTAGAGTTGTATCATTGTATATTGTTGATTGGATGTCTAATTCTTCCACTTGGTTCTTCATCACTTCACTTCCGGAATGGACTTATAATGTATTTCAGCCATCGTATGACCCCTCTGACCTCACACATCAGGGGGCATTTGTTATAGCTGATTTTACCACACATGGTGAATCAAATTTTCATGGCCTTCCTTGCCCCTCTGCAAACTCCTCATACACCATGGACCATTTTTGTACTTTCAATGTTTCCAAGATCATCCCTAAAAACATGAAAAAATTGCCATACGCGACTTTTAAACTGTTTATTGCATCTATACATGGGTTTGACCCCTAAAATGACATACATCGGGATGTGTGCAAAAGGCCAAATTCTTTTGGAGTTTTCCTTGATGTGGATCTGACTCACTTGTCTTCTGGCCTTCCATATGCCTTGGGATCACTTGGATTTGACCTTTCATTACCCCATTGAAGAGTTATGTAAGGAACCCTTTGGATAAATTGAAGGCATGAGTAATTGAGAGCAAGAAAACTATAGTCCATTGTTGCTGGAGCTTATACTTGAGTCTACATCCCTTTGTCCCTTGGAGCACTTTTGTGTTCTTCCCAAGCTTGCCTTTTTTTTGTGAGCTTGCTATCGAGAGATGGAGGATTGAAGTGGTGGAGGCCCAAGTGGGGGACTCAAATTCTCCGATTCGCAGACATGCTAACAGAGGCTGTCTCTATTGTAATCTCTATTTTATATTAATAGAAATATATTTTCCTATCAAATAATGTGTATTTGAATGAATATTTGATCCATGGATGATTTCAAATGCTTATATGTTATTGCTTATATATGCTATAGTAGGTCTAACACAATTATATATATCATGCTTGTCTTGTTTATTGAATGTTGAGGAGGCAATTTATCAATTCAAGCTAGAGTTGGGAAGCTCAACGGGGATCTACATCAACCATCCAGAATAAGGTATGAATCAAGATCCTTTAGTGTTAGATGTTTGGTTTCTCTTGCATATAGGAAAGGATTGATTTCTGGAGTCAAGCTGTCTGTTGTGGTAGCCCAAGCCATAGGAATTTCTCTCGGTAACAATCTGGGTGCAAAACTAGATGCAAAAGTGGATAAAAGCATGGACGCCAAAAAGAATGCAACAAAAGTAGGTGAATAATGGGGTGTGCCAACAGTGGATGCAAAAATTGATGCAAAAGTGGATGCAAAAAAGGACTCAATCATGGAAGCAAATCATGATGTAAAAAGAGATGCAAAAGTGGATGGAACCATGGATGTAAAATTGGACACAAAATTGGATGAGAAAGTGGATGCTACAACAGTAGATGTAAAACTAGATGTAACACCCAACGAAAAACCCGATGCAAAAGTGGATGCAAAAATGGATGCATAAAGGGATGCAATAACTGATGTAAAATTGGATGCAAAAATCATGCAAATATAGATGCAAAAGTTGAAGAAAAAGTGGGTGCAAAAGTAGGCACAAAAATGGATGTGAATTGGGATGCAACAAAAGTAGATGCAAAAGTGGATGCAATAGTAGATGCAAAAAAATGTGACAACATGGATGCAAAATGTGATGCAAAAAATGATGAAAATTTGGGTGCAAAAGTGGACAAAAAAATGGATGCGAAAGTGGATGCAGAAATGGGTGAAACAAAACTAGATGCAAAACTAGAATTAAAATAGGATGTAAACTTTGATGGAAAATTTGGTGCATGAGGGGATGCAAAAAAAGAAGTAGAAGTGGATGCAAAAGAGGATGTAATAAAGGATCCAAAAGTGGATGAAAATATGGGTGTAAAAAGGGAAGGAAAACATAGATGCAAAAGGGGGCGTAACAAGAGAAGATGCATAAACTAGGCGCAAAACTGGGTGTAAAACTAGACGCAAAATTTGGTGCAAAATCTGGTACAAAACCTGGCGCAATACAAGGTGCAAAACTCAACGTAAATTACACCAGAATTAGCGCCATATTTAGAAAAAGGATGCAACCAACATCTAAAATAGTGCCAACATGTGAAATTGCACCATTTTGTCCAAAAAATGAAGAAAAATACATTGAAAGATGGTCTAGATGCAAAAAAGGAAGCAAAAAGAGATGTTAAACATAAGGTTTTGTTGTAGTGACAAAAATTGAGAAGGGCGACCACGAACAAGTACACCTTGAAGAAAACTCTACAGGCCTCCTTCCTTGAGATCTTTAAGGCTGTAATCTCAACTTGTTTAACCCATACAATTGAATTGACTTCCACAAATTCAGACCTGGTAAAGCCACAATAGCCATGTTGTGTGCTAGTACTTTGAGCTCTGTATTCTCGGTTTATGAGAAATCAGGTACTACATCACAGGTGGCTTTAAAATCAGCTAACAATTCAAATTCTATAGCCAATTTTTCAAATACAATGGGGCCCGACAGGGCATGTTGCATATCCCTGAAATTGTTGTGATTGGACCTACGAAGGATCAATCTCTGCAGATACTCTTGCTGAGTCAACAAAGGTCCTTTTTCTTCCAAAAGAAAGGAATCCCCTTGTTAACCAGTAGTTTAAATAATTCGATCACCCCTTTTACTTTGTGATCTATAATATCAATTTTGGCTTGTACAGTTTCCAACATTCTCTATTTTCCAATTACCTTCCTAGCTCTTGAAATAAGAGAAAATCTGTTTTGGATATCATACCTACGGGCCTATTCATCTAACAAGCTACTTAGAAAATTGACAACGTTCTCAGCTACCCCCACTGGTATTTTATGCAATTCTCCCTTTACTATTGAGATATTTTTCTTGGCCATTTCCAAGGCATCCTCCTGATATGAAATGAAATTTAAATAAGGTCTGAACCTGTTGGCTTCTGAAATGATTTTATCCCAGATCATATGCCAACATCCCTGTAGGGCCATTTGGCCAGTCACTAGCTTGTTCAACCTAGTATTTTGTTCTAGCAATTCTTGACATATTTCTGCCAATTCCTTTCTCTCTTCTTCCCTTTTCTAAGCTATGTCTTTGAAATTATTATTTTGTTGCTTTAATCTAGTAAGCTCTACATCCCTTAGCTTTACCTAAGACATAGTACTAGCCAAGGAGGCAATGTCTATCTATGGATTGGGTACAATGGCAAAGATTTACATCACTTCACCTTTCTCTTGTAGCTCCTTCTCCTTGGCCGCTAGCTTAACCTTCAGAGCCCTATTCACTTTCCTTTAGCAACTTAGTTTCCTTCTCCCATTGTCTCTCTTTCTCCTCGAGATTCAAAAGTCTGGCCTTGTAATCAGTTAACTTAGTATTTAAAGCCTCCCTTTCCTTCTCGAACTCAGTCAACTCAAATGTCTGAATGAGCTGGGTAGAATGGATTTTTAACTTCTTTTTAATCACTTGGATTTCTTTTTCTTTCTCATCCAAAAAATTCTGAGCCAATGCTCCTTCATCTTCCTGTCCATCCACTTTCACTGATTCATCTTGAAAATTTTGAAATTGGACCTTCAGAGCCTTGTTTTCAACTCTTACATTCCTCAATAGATCTTGAGTCTTTGTTTTACTAGACTCTAGCTTGGACATCTATAAAATGGATTTTAGCAGTCTGTTATTTAGGATATCCTCAGTTTCTCTATTAAGGTGTATGATACCTAGAGTAGGAGCCTGCCCTAGGTTCACCTTTACCTCTAACACTTTATTACCCATTGAAATGGCCATACTTAGGGTGTCTGTAGCATAATCTCTCACAGTATTCAATGCTACGCCTGGACCAGGTAACTTCCTTATTTCATCATATAACCTCATTGTCTCATCGAAGGTTTTATCGGATGTCTCTCTATATGTGTTTAGAAAATATTCTTTAGAAGCATATTTGCTTGGGGTCTTCCCATCAAATACATACTCCTGTAGTTCTAACCCAGCTGTTATGGATATTCTTGTTTCTGTTTGTGCTTTCGACTTCTCATCTTCATCTGGCCTCTCATACCACTTCTCTTTACCTACACTATATGTTGTTCTAGTTCCACTGTATGATTTTTTGGCATGCTGGAAGTGTCTATATCATCAGTATCCATGGGTTTTGCATTGTCTCTCATCTTAGTATTCTCCAAAAAACTCACCAATGATTAAACATATCCAGCCATTGTAACTATGTTTGACAGGTCCATTTGGGAGGAATTTTCCCCGGGAAGGGATGAGGTAGATTTTTGTCCCATGTTGACCTCCTTTGTGGTGAGATTAGGATAATCATCCCAATTCACAAATTCCCTAAGTTCATCTATTTCTATGTTCTTAACAGGCTTGTTCTTATTATCTTATCTCCTTTTGGAAATCACCTGGTGTGGGTCATAATTTATGGCTTGTCCCAAAAGGAATCCCATGCTCCTGAGTAGATTATCAACCTGTGGTATGGCGACTCTTCTTTTGACTATGTATGGCCCCACCTTCCAGGGAAAATTTATCCCTGAACTTTTCCTAAAACTCAAAATATGTTCTTCTTCCACAGTGAGCCTCTGCCTGATCAATTCTAATGAAAAAATCCCGATTTTCAAAAAGGCGGGAAGGATATATGGTTGATGCACAAAACTGTACAGTCTTATAATTGTTTCAAATTCGGTCAGAAACCAATCTCCTATCCTCTTACTAGGAGATAGCTCCAGCATTTCTCTCGTCTCAGGCAACACCCTAGGCAATTTTTCTTGGAAGAAGATGCCATATATCTCTGCCATCATAGAGTTCAAGAATTCATAGTAATTCTTGGTCATGTCATTAGTGATTACTAACCTTGGTGCCTATAAATAATATTCATTCTAAGACAATAACATTGTCAATAAAAAGGATTGAAATATGAACATTCTGGTGTTGTGTAAATTAGCTAACTGAGAACGAATATTCTCAGCTAGAAACTCATCAAACTTAAGACGACTGAAATGATTACCCGAGGAGTTCAGATTCGACCGAACAGGTACCCAAGACAAACAATAGATTCAACAATGGCTGAGTGATATAGCCATCTATATCTAAATGTAGGAACTAACTGGATAAGGTTATGCACCAGTCGGTTTCTTCATTAAACATACTCAGGTTGATGGGGTAACACAGGGTGATAACTTCAGCGTTGGGTTGTGAACAAGACTTCATGAAGGCTTCCTTGCTTTCGACTGTGGATTTTCAGAAAAACTGTACAATATTTTCTTCTTCGTATTCCTGGGAAGTGTGGACAAATTCGTCTAAGACATGGAGGGATTTATAGATGTTAGGAGCTTGAACTTGGAAAAGGATTTTGGATTTGGACCTATTCATGATGACTCCTTTAATGGTGGAAAAATTGCTTGCACACCATTCAACAAAATCAGGGAAATGGGGGGTCTAGTTAATAGAGAGAAAATGGAAAATTGACCTAAAACCACCACATGTATCTCTACCTTGGTCCTGTTACCACCTAATTTGTACTTAGTGGTTATTATCAAGTGAGCCCGGTGAACCGGACAGGGCTAACTTGTTCGGACTTCAAAAAGACCTTTGGAAGTACTTCTGGGAAGTGCTTGTTGTACTATATCAC
>LPNX010339089.1:340767-352267 GCA_001517045.1 Pseudotsuga menziesii
AAAGATGCTAGACATCATTTTTGAGTCATATGAACATGTCCAAGTCCCCCTAGGTGTTTTTCAATTTTTCAATTTTTTAGTTTTTTCAGTGTTTTTTATTAAAATTTAATTTTTCCAAAACTTAGGCTATTTTTTAATAGTTTAATTGGAAAAATTGATTTTGTAATAAAAGTGGGCCAAATAATCAGTTTCAGTCATGTAGGTGCTCATTTTCAAGCTAAGAGCACCATGTAAACCCATGGACCCACTATTTCCTAGTTTTGAGTGATCTTCCATCACTCAGGTCAGAAAGCCCCAAAAATCAATTATTGATTATTTTAATTAATAAATTGATCAATAATGGAGCAAATCCAAAATATATAAATCAATGGATTCTCAACCGATTTGACTGAAATCAATCAGATCTGGAGCAGATTGACTGGATCTGAAAAATTCTTGACTGAAGGAGGTGATCAAATCAGATCCAGAGTTGATCTTGTGAATCCTTTATGGGGAATTTCTCCCTCCCTCTCTCCTCAACGCGTTTTGGCTCATCTGGATGAGTTTTGGGTCGATGTGTCAGTGTTTGGGTTGATGTGTAAGCCAGATCAGGCCCCCGGTTGACAAGTAGACTCAGTTCTGCATTGATGAACTCTCCATCAGTTGATTTCACTTGATTCCATGAGGAATTTCGCCCCCCTTGGGCTAGATGGCCTGGAAATTGTATGAATCCTGCTGGAGGCTCCCTCTTCCAGGCTAGTGAGAGCTGGACTGAAGGGATTGCCATTGTAACTCTGTATTTGATCATTATTTGTGAATAAAGAAGCTTTGGAGGCTATACTGTGTAGTGCTTTTGATTGTGTGGATGCTCGGTGTTATGCTGCTGATGTGGTAGTTGCAACTTCTTGCCAAATGCTGTGCTATTTCTGTGATCTGGCTTCAAGGATTCAGCTGAATCTAGTAATGGTATAAACTAGGAAAGATAGATTGTTTAATCTTGTTTATCCATATGATGTATGCTCAAAAATATTAGTTATATGCTTAAATAAGGTTATTTCTGCATAATCTCTCATTTTTGCTGCTTTATACATCCATATCCAGATCTCACGAGGTTTGTGCAGGCTTGTGCTATTTAGTTGCAGGTTCCTGATTGGATGATGTTGTGGATCTAGATTGACTCCTTTCCTATCCAATAAGCTCAATATTCTGTCCCTCAGCACTCCACGAAAGGGCCTCCTTCCAGCTTGCTCCATTCAAGCAACGATCCAACCTTCTCTCCTCTTCTTCTCATTTCTACAAAAAATCAACACTTTACCTGGTTACCTTTTCAGTTCATAGCTGTGATTTTATTTGGATCTGTTTCATCGAAGTAAAATATACATAGATCTAATATTTCATAGCTCATATCCTAGATCTTGCACTTAAAAAAGTATCATAAGCATCCCAGATCTAGTTGTAGGGAAATTGTCCTTTTTGCATGAATTTGAAAGAAAACTTGTAGATCACGTGCATTAGATTTCCTTTTTCTGTTATAAATTTCAATATTCTGCAATATCAGTGCTTTTAATTGGCTGCACAAATAGCAGGACAATATCCCAAGGAAAGCTTGCTTTCGTTGGTTCCTTTTTCGTCGATTTAGCTAGTTTAATTTCATTACTTTCTTGAGATAAAGTAGGCTGACCCAAAGGCACTCTTAAAGTGATTTGGGGCATTTGTTATTCTAATTCACTCTCTGTCATTTAGCAGGTCTGACAAAGAAGAAAGGAAGCTGCTGTCCAAAGAGGCTTTTGGAGCGCTCAAATCCCCCCAGGGGTCTCTCTTTTGTCACATAATTTGTAATTTTTTTATATAAACTGTAAGATATTGGTTTCAGCCTATATAAGGACCAATAAATCTCTATTTTATCAGTGCTTTGATATTGTACCCACTGTAATCAAATCATCCTTTGAATAGGCTCTTTCGAGCCCATTCCCCATCCCCCATGGGGGGATTCACGTCGGTGCCATTTTCGTCATTCTCTGCTTATTTCCTTTTTCTAGAATTGATCTTATTTGCAGGGAAGTATATTTGATCTTGTTTTTAATTCCATATTCCATATCTTACTTTCAAAAGTAATCATAATACTTACCCCACGATTTCCCGAGTGACCCAAAAGGGGAAAGATATTCGTGGTAGGATTAATCAGAAAACCATATTTGTGTAGTTGTGTTATTTTCTCATCTTTTGTTTATCAACATTTTAAAATTAACCCCTCCTTGATTCCCCAATTGAGATCCACTTGGATCGAAAGAGGTTCTTGGAGGCTTTTCTTTTAAGCAAGAACACATCTTTTAAAACTTATTAAAATTTACAAGACTCCAGTGTGTATGCTCTACACTTGGCTGCGGTTTGTCCGATCACTCAAGCTGTATCAAAAGCACTTGGGTGACTAGCATAATTAGGACTCACCTTCCCCAATTAACAAACCATCAGGTGAAAATCCAACACCTCGATCAAACCTTTACGGTGGAAAAATACCCAAAGGAAGCGGGAACCTAATGAAAAGTGACCTCGAGGCACCGATCTCTGTCACACCCTAACGGGTGCATTATAAACACAGCCCCAGAGACTCCATTTCAGCCCACATATTCCTTGCGAGTAGCCGTATAGGCTTTGTTTTGGACATACTCCAAGTACTCTCGGGTATATCTGGAGTCCCCCTTTAGCCTAGTTTAATCAATTCATACTTAATTTTTAACTTAAGACATACCAATATGCAATCACAAAACATTTATTCCAAACACATGCAAGCACACTGATCTCTTTTGACTCCATTTTTAAGGCACTGGTCTTTTTTGCTTCATATATATATTTTGTATCAACTTTGTGCTTTCGTGTGTATCTTCGTATCTTGTCATCTTGATTGTTTATAGTTAAAATCTTCAAACTCCTAAATAACTGATTCAATTTAACATCACCACACTAATAAATCATCCTTAGTAACTTAATAGGGTCTACCCCCCTTGGCTTCATTAGGAGTTGAGCCTAAACGGAGGAGTCAAGAACAAGGTGACAGCCTTGACTCGAGACTTGCCCCCAAGGACACATCGAGTAGCTTGAAGATTTCTACCACGTGATCCAGGTGTGTGAAAAGGCGGCAACAGGTCCTTAACAACTTCCAGTTTACCTTTAGCCATTTCAATTGCTTCGTTCAACAAAATAGTATCAAAGATTTATGCATTGTTATATATGAATATTTCCTCCTCTTTCTGGCTACTAACCCCTAATTCTTCATTATCTCCCACTTCTACTACCCCTATCTCTTCTGGTCTATCCATTTTCAAAAATACCGAGGAAGTATTAGGGCGCTTACCTCATCACTTAGCACAGTTCTTTGATTTGGCCACATTGGCAATCTGTATGCAGTCAAGGTATTCACCGATCTTGAGGCTCTGAAAACACAAAACTTTTTTCAACATCACACAAACACTTTTATAGTTTTACATGCAACATAACCCTTGTGCGCGTCCATATAATCTGCGTTGTAGATCCTCTTCTTTGAAATCTAAGCCTTTGATATAGAGGGTCTTCATATCGAAGCTTCAACATTATCAAGATACGTAGCTTGATTTAGGGAGATCAACATCCATCGTCGATCTCTAAGCTATCCCCATCAAGACTGTTCCTCTCTGAGAAATTTAACATTCCACTAACCTTCTTTCCTCTAATCGGGTGAGAAATTTCTGATCATGAAATGTTTCCTATCCATCGATCAATGTCAATCTCTCTTTGAAAATTTTTGATCCTTGCAAGCTCTACATATTTTCGAATATAAAAATTTAGGATCCGTCTGTGCTAGTTCAGATGATGGAATTAGCTATGACCGCATATCTATATCCTCTTTTACCTTGACCATCTGATCCTTTATTCCTGTAACACCTTCAACAATATGGAAATGTTTCATAGGTCAAGCTTGTACACCACGCAGAAACTTTTAGAGTTGTCAATCTATCTCAAGATCAATCTTGTCCCTCCAACATGGCACTTATTTAACAGACTTCACAAATCACAAAACCAACTTCTTCCTCACACCTCCGCTCTGCAGAGTCATTCTCAATTGTTGATCCTGCTTGCCATGAATCTGCACTATCAAGGCTTCACCTCCTTTGCCTTTATTTTGCCCCTACATGTTCCCATATTTAGGATGATTTTATCACTATAGACCAAATTCACTTCTCCATCTAACGGCTTAGGATGAGCGAACTAGCCAACTGGATAACTTGAAAGGTGCTTCCACAAAATTTCACTAAATAGGGTCATCTCAAACATTTTCAAGATCATGATTCAAAAATTCTAACACAGTGTTAACAAGTTTAAATATTTTGAAATACCTTAAACTAACTTGCTCCATTGCTATGTATGTGTGAACTTTTGCTGTCTAGAAGCTCGTACAGAGAAGTACATTTTATAAACATGAAAATTTTCCTATGGATATTAAATTTAATTTATTAATAATTCACCATGCACCTCACATACATCTTTCCTAGGACAATGGCTGTGGAAGAATGAAGAAGTGTTGTCAAATTGCATTGAATGCAACCATTAAAAAATACCCCAAAAGCCTCTGAAATTTTATGTGTCGCTCTTCCTGCACACTGGTCTGTTGGTTGATTGAACAAACCCCATTAGATTGCATTAAATGCAACCCCCGAAAAATACCCCAATAGCCTCTAAAATTTTCCATGCCACTTTTCATGTGCATTGATATACTAGAGGACGCATGCATGATTTGGTTGGATCATATACCTCATCTCACAAGTATAAAATTAACAGTTCAAACCTTCCAGCATATACAATGTTGCCTCCATGTCTAATGATCATTTCTCAAAACTATACGATGTAAGGTGTCGAGGATGGAGTAACATATAAGGACAAACATGAGGGAAAACATTCAAATGTAGCTCTAGATAGGATTTCTTAACCAATGTGAGACATTGGGGTATCTGGATTCTAGGGTATTTGGATTTTGGGGGGGTTTATAACAGTGGGGTGGTTGGGGTGGTCGGCTGGGGCCATCCCCACCCATTAAAACCTATTATCATCATATGTGAAGTTTTCTTTCTTGTAATGAAAAAAAAGATATGTGAATTTTGCTTTCTTGATACTATATTTTTTTAGTTTGGGCAGATGGAAGAGATTACCCATGATGTTTTTGGTGAACTGGACATTACCCCTTGTTAGTGGATCAAGTTGGAGGAAATTTAGAATTATGTTGTGACTACAAGTACTCCTATGGGTAAGAAATTAAATTACGACTCTCTCTTACTTATATTGGACTCATAGATTCCCTCTAGAGCTACTCCTAGTCAAAATATTGGTGATAATGGCATTTCAAACACTACTTCTAGTAATATTTACATTGGTCCTCTACTAGGCGGATGGGGGAGGATGGTGATTCTATTATGGGTATGTATTTCAAGTGTAACTCTATTTTACACTCCTCATTCCCTCCTAACCATGTTGATCTTGGCACCCACAATACTAGGTGGGGGTTGGACACTATCATCTAAGACCAAGGAATAATTACCAAGGAGAGAGGCTCTTTGGGGGCTTGGATTTTGATTAAATGAAGGATCCCATCTCTCCTAAAGTAGGTCAGAATTTGGAACTCAAACAAGCATAAGAGACAATGGCTATGGAAGTCCATAAGGGTAGACAAAGACTTATTTATGGGGCTCATAGAGTAGGAACAATCTCTATAAAGGTGGTTCCACCATGAATATTATGTTAGTTAATATGCATGGCCTAGTGGGAGGGGCAAAGAAACTATCCCTTAAAATATTTATGGATATCCAGATTCCATACATAATTATGTTCCATGAATCAATGGGGAGGGGGGAATTATATTATCTATGAATTTAAAAAAAAAAATTGTTGTTGTATTTGTAACTTCGAGATATATTCTGATGTATATTGTCATTGCATGTTGTTGTAACCCCATCGGAGATGTGTTTCCCTCCTTTCAGTATGTCATTATTATGTATGGTCCTTGAGGTTCAAACTCCGTTGTAAGTCAAGGAAGTAGTCCCTAGTTTAATATAATGAAATGTATGATTGGAGTCTCCCTAGTTTAAGGTGAAGTTGGCCCCATTAAGTTATGCATGCTTTAAATTGTCACAATAAACCACTAGTTATGCATGCTTTAAATGGTAACAATATCCCACAGGATTTAAATGGTGATGGTGATGAGCTAAATGATAATGATGGTGATGATGTTGTTGTTGTTGTTGTTGATGATGGTGATCATAATCATCATCATTATCATCATTGACACCATTATCATGATGATTATTATATTTATCATCATCATCATTATTAATATATTCATCATGGTCGTCGTCAATACAATCATGGCCCATGAGCCTTATAAGAATGACATGAATGATGATGATGATCCTTATAAGAAAGAGTTGGTAGAGGTAAATAAACTCAATTTCACTTCAAGCTCCAAGACTAAAATGTGCTCAATCATAGTTATAAGTTATGCATGCTTAAAATTGTAACCATATCCCACTTGTTATGCATGCTTTAAATGGTAAACATATCCCATATGCTTTAAATGATGATGATGATGAACTAGATGACAATGACAGTGATGATGTTTTTGATGATTACGATGATGGAAATTATGACGATGTCTTTGTCATTGTCATCACGATTATCATAATAGTCATCATCATCAACATAATCATCATTCATGTCATAATCATCACCATTGTCCTTGACATCATCATCATCATGATTATTGACATTTTCATCAGTTATTCATCATTAGCTTTGGCATAAAAAATAACATCTACCGAAAATATGTGATTAGTGGAAAAGGGTCATGGAGGACACATATGATTTATGCATGGAAAATGACAACTTATTTTTTAAGATGATCAACATCATAATTCTCATTGTATTCATCATCATTACCATTGTCATAATCACCATCATCATCATTCATTTCATTTCCATCATAATCATCATCAATGGGGTCATTTCCATTATCCTCCTCCTCCTCCTCCTCCTCCTCATCATCATTGTCATCGTTCTCCTAATTATCAACAACATTATCACCATAATCATCATCGTAACCATCCTCAATATCATAATCATTATCCTTATTGTCATATTCAACCTCTAGGTGTAAAACTATATGCAAAAGTGGATAAAAACATGGATGCAACAAAAGTAGGTGCAAATGTGGTTGCATAATGGGGTGCACCAAAAATGGATGCAAAAGGTGATGCAAAAGTGGATGCAAAAAATGATGCAATCATGGAAGCAAAACATGATGAAAAAAGTGGCGCAATAGTGGGATCTAAAATTGGATGTGAAAGTGGATGCAACAAAAGTAGATGCAAAACTAGATGGAAAAGTAGACGTAGCACCCAATGCAAAACCCGATCCAAAAGTGGATGCATAAAGGGATGCACTAGCTGATGTAAAATTGGATGAAAAAAAGATGCACTAGTTGAAGCAAAATTGGGTGTAAAAGTAGGCGAAAAAATGGGTGTGAATTGGGACGCAACAAAAGTGGATGCAATAGTAGATGTAAAAAAATACGTAAACATGGATGCAAAAGAGGATTGAAATGTGCGTAAAAAAGTGGACGAAAAAATGGATGTGAAAGTGGATGCAAATGTGCGTGAAACAAAACTAGATGCAAAACTAGACTGAAAACATGATGTAAACTTTGATGCAAAACTTGGTGCACAAAGGGATGCAAAAAAATAAGAAGAAGTGGATGCAAAAGTGGATGTAAAAAACGATGGAAAAGTGGATGAAAACATGGGTGTAAAATTGGAGGTAAACATAGACGTAAAAAGGGGTGCAAGAAGAGTATATGTACAAACTAGGTGCAAAATTAGGTGCAAAAATAGGCTCAAAACCTATCGCAAAACCTGATGCAAAACCTGGTGCATAACCAGATGCAAAACTTGGTGCAAATTATGCCATAATTTGCACCAAATTTAGAAAAAGGATGCAAAAAATGCTTAAAATAGCACCAACCCATGAAATTGCACCATTTTTTCCAAAAAATGAAGAAAAATATAGTGAAAGATGGTCTAGATATAAAAAAGGAAGAAAAAAGAGATGTTAGTCAGAGGGTTTTATCGTAGTGACAACTGTGTATTTTCTTATGGGAAATTGTTATTTAATGGTGGTTTATGGTGTTATTTACTTATCTGTGATTTAATTTGGGGATGGCCATGAGATTTTGTTTAACATTGCAATATGGATGTCGTAGCTATGACAGTGTAGAAAATGGTTATTTTCACATGGATTAAGTTGATGGGTATTATTTACTTCTCGGTCGTGATCCTCGATAATGAAATGTAGCATGTATATTTTATTTGGTTTGGTTTAAACATGCGAAACACCGACAGAGAAAATATTTGTTTATGGATTGAACTAGGTTATGGGTTCGAGCTTCTTTAGCTGCGATTTCGACCCTTATGTAAAAGCATAGCCTATGGATAATTTTGATATTTATGAATCCTGTACCTTACTTAGTTTCATTATCGTAGCTACTTTTGACTTATGTGATATTTTATAAAGCTTTGCAGCATGGTGAGTTTTTCCAATCGAATCCTATAATATTCAATGCTTGTCGTGGTTTCAAATAACCTCTATATTTAATGGCAAGAGCCCATAGGATTCGATCCTGGGATGCGTGGGTTTATGGTTTAAAGCTCTGTGTGTGTATTTTGTTTTGGCATAGGTGCCAACATGATTTGATCCTGAGACATTTAAATGGATATGATATTTGATAATGCATTCTGAATTAGGTTTTAAGTTTGATTCCTTATGTTGATGGTATAATATGATTGTGGTTTAGAATTCGTGCCTTCAACAATTATAAATAATACAAGTGTGCTAGAAATATGAAATCTGCGAGTAGAGATAAGATATAGGTTTCGTTTTAAATAGTTCTAGGTTGATAAAGTTTCCTAAAATAGGTTTAAAAATATGTAGGTACAAAATCTCTCTTATTATTTCTATCTTTTAAACCTAAAAATAATGAACAAGAAATATAAATTTACTTTTAAAAATATATACTTCTATTTACAAAAATACCTATGTCAGAGAAGACTAAATTTAATGTTAGATTTTTATCATTTAATCAATATGATCTAGAATCTTATCTTCCAGAATAACATGCACGGCAATAATCACAAGAGACAAGATACTGTGAATGTTATGATCACCTAACACACTACTGAGGTGTCCATTCAACTTCTTAACTGCTGAATATTTTTGGATCTGTAGATCTTGTGGGGAATTACAAACATCGTGATTTTAACTCATACAAATGAATATCCTTGTTTCTTAGACCACCAAATTAATTCTTCTGTAGATGGTACTTCGTAAATAATTAAATCTAAGTTCATTCACTATATATTTGGTTGACAAATTTTGACAAACAATTTGCACACAATGTGTTGTAGCTTACTATTTCCAATGGTTGATTTTAGAAGGTCATTGTTGTGTTAATCTTGACATAAACGAGACATAAGAATTGCTGCTTTGATTTAGATATTTATTCAAACACTTAAAATACTATAAGTTGCAGCTTAATGTGAACTATTTTCATACCCTTCCCACAAGATATTTTTTCATTCGACTGTTTAGTAAATGGGATCTATTCATGTGCCAGCATGTATAATTTTCTTATGCATATAAATGTTGCATAACAGAAATAACACACAAACATTAACTTCAAATAACTCTTAGACTTCTATTTTTAATTGAAATTGAGTGTTTTACATGCCTGGAAGTGATGGTGGAGCTGAATGTTAACACATTAAAGAGATATGGACATAGTAATCTCCACAACTAGAGTACCAGCCCCACAATTTGATGGAAGCAGTGAGGTGACTGTCAAAGGGCATCTCAACAGTGGGAAAAAGGAACATGTCCTGGCTAGACATCTTATATGGGAAATGAATTTAGGACCATCTAAGCATCCTTCTATTTGTAAATGAGCATCTCGACACTTCTGTACAACCTAGGAGCATCCAAATATCCCACGCCTGACACCACTAGATAGGAGGGAACATCTGAAATAAATTTCCAAAATTCATCTCTAGACAATAATGTTGGGGATATTCCCAACATTCTTGACAATATTCTTGCCAAATCTAGAAAACTTGGGTTATAGTGCAGGAAACGTGGGTTATAGTGCAGGAAATGTGTGGAAAACACATTCCCTATTGCTGGAAAATTATTTTGAGGCCATATTCACGTATGTACAAAGTGTTTCCAATACTAAATCTATCCATTTTTATTTGGTTTGACTTGGTCTTGTACTAGGGTTGAACAAAACTATTGGAATTTAATCAAGAGCACGAATCCCTTCATGCACCCCAATATTGGTGGCATAGACTGTTTTCATGGCCTTGGCAAGAATGTACCCTTCACTTGAGCCAAAGTTATTCATTTGGTGTGTCAATATTTTTGGGGTCATATAGAAAATAGATGACCCAAAAACTTAGTTCTTCAACACTTAGGGCATGCCACTAGAGAAAATATTCATATCAATCTCAAAATAAAAGGCTGAAAACATAGTTGAACTAATCTTTATCCCAACAACAAGTATTATTTGCTGACTACAAGATAAAATATAATTTGATGATCCTCTAGTAGCTAACAAAATGACCCTTTACTCATACATAGGTATCATTTCCTGATTAATAATATTTACTAGAAAAATTAACAACCAAGTACTAGAAAAAATATTGTTGATACTAGGGAAAGATAAACTTAGAGGAATAACTTCATCAGTAATATTAAATTTTTGTAGTTCTTGGGTTGTAATTCTCAGTTATTTGCTGTCTGTATAAGAAGCATATGAATAAAACCGGAAGATGAAGTAACACTTTGTTCTCATTTCACCAAAAGAGAACATAGAAAAAATTACACTAACAACATACCTTAAGAGCAGCTATAAATGACTTATAGAGGATTGTAGCACACACCTCGGGACTGCATTATCCACGCCAATACAAGTAAGAAATTAGTTCCATATGGAACAATTGGAATGAAAACGACGAGTAAAATGGCATAAGGCGCAGAGCTAAAATATAGAAAACATGAATAAGAGGATAGCAAAAAATTAGAACGTCTTATCTAAAAATAATATAGGAATGTGTCACAGTGCCTAACTATGAAGAGTAGAAATGGAAATCACAACAGAGATAAAATACTACACTTAAGTTTTCAAGAAATATCTCTCAAAGGATCAGCCATATTGTGACAGTTACCTGTAGCAAAGGAAAACACGTAAAGCAGCCAACAGAATATGCCACCATGTGCAAGACATCGCAATGTTAAAGAATATCAAGCATTTATATGGTCCAGAAATCATGTAAATAGAATTAGAAAAGGCCAGAAATGTCTAAACATCTCTATAAATGCACATGCAGATGATGAGATGTCTTAAGCAATGTCTGGGATTTCAAAATCTCTAAATTATGGTGGGGGGGGGGGG
>LPNX010339089.1:352490-369579 GCA_001517045.1 Pseudotsuga menziesii
AATGGTCTTCAGTGTTGTTGTTACCATTGTCATTATCATATATATCTACAGTGTGTTTATACACACACATGTGTGTGTACATCGATGCTTATAGACAAATAAAGACATAAAACGCAGTAGCAAAAAAACATTTGTTAAAGCCTCCAAGTGTGCATATTTTTTAATTATAGTGAACATTTGTTAAACCCTCTACTAAAACCTCTGCCATCACTAATGGAGTTTTTCTTGATAATTTTACCCATTCTTGTAACACTATAAACCTCTTCTAAAACCTCCACTAGGGGTTGTTTTCCTTGTAGTTATATAAAATGAAATGGGTAAATTGAAACTTAGTTTAGATTCCATAGTTTTTTTGTTTTATCCTATTGTTATTTAGTCCATTCATTCATTGTTATAAACTCGATAAATTATTTCAAACTAAAATAGACATGTTAAATCAAGATTCAACACCTTAATTCACTTATGTCCTACCATTTCCCTCACATAATTTTCTTAAATACCCCCCCCAAAAAAAACTAGGAGGCCACTCCAAAAATTCCAAAATCTAGGTCTCCTAGCTTGACTATCCTTTTTGGTAGTGTGTTGGGATCCTCCTTATCATTAAGGTTTCTCCTAATGTCCTTATCCTCAAAGTTGAAAATAATGATCTTGCTTCCTTCTTCCAAGGTTAGTACTCTATTCCATTTTGTAGGGCACTTTCACACATACAGTTCCCATCCCACATACTCCATACGTAGTAAGAAAAAAATAAGATTTGACTATCATATCTGAATCAACATACCATCTACAAAATTTCAGGATGTTTTCGAGGTTTTCTCACAAGATTTATAGGAAAGAAACTAATCAACTTTAGATTCAAAATTGAGTGAATCAATGGGGTTTATAGGAAAGAAATGAATCTATGGTTAGCAATTAAAAATTTAGATTGGGAGGAAGGTTGCATTATGTCTTAGAATTCTTAAATGCACATATGATTTCCCAAATCTTAACCATGGAGGGTAATAACTTAATTAATAAGTCCATATTATATTGACATTTACGAGACAATTTTATCTTTTTTTGGTCAAAATTTTGGTTGAAATTTTTTTTATGTATATATTTAAGGACAAAAAAGATAAGGACTTAGTGAATGAAGCTCACCTCGTATAGTCAAAGAAAACATTAAGATTCATGAATTGCTACAGTTCCCATGTTATTGATCTGTAAGTCCTCTTCCAAGTGGATATTCATGATGAAAAATAAAGGATTGCAAAATAGAAATGTTTAAATATGACGTCAAGACTGCCACATCAATTAGATATGGATTATATCCCAATGACTTGGTAACACAAACTGGGTGTGTAAAGTAGTTGATTATACTGGAAATGAAACAAAATTGGGCAGGCGTAGAGGTCTCACAACCACAATTTTTTTTGCACACAAGAAGGCCCTAGCATAGTGTGGATGATGGGAATTTCTATATGGGAGTTCTTTTCTTTGGATTAGTCCACTTGATGTTAAATGGTTTTCCTACAATGTTATTAGGTAGATCCCAATTAAAATAAGGGAAAAAAACATGCAATCTTTCCCATTAGACATTTGTCATTTGGCT
This sequence comes from Pseudotsuga menziesii, assembly GCA_001517045.1. NCBI lineage: Eukaryota > Viridiplantae > Streptophyta > Pinopsida > Pinales > Pinaceae > Pseudotsuga > Pseudotsuga menziesii. The sequence goes on from LPNX010339089.1 coordinate 354,082, forward strand.
CCAATTAGTTAGAATAGAACTGAGGGGGAGGGATAGGTAAAAGTTATGCACATTTTCTTCCGTTGAAGAGGAATTACCCTTATCTAACAATAAATTCAAAGTTACATATCCAAATCAAATCTAGAGACATTTGAAATCAATCAACTATTTCAAGAGTACTGATAATATTGAACATGAAAATACAAATAAAAAACATCTGAATACCATGTACACCATGTAAAACTCATTAAATTTAAAACACAACAAGAGTTGAAGCCTAATTTGAGAAAGAAAATAGCCATAATATTCATTTGAATGGAAGAAGTAACTCGTACAACTCAAATATGGTAAAAGTTTCAAACCACTTACCTAAAGGCAATTGCTTAAGGTTGTACCCTACAGAATATTAAGAAAGCGATTCTTTAATGATTCACAAGCCCTGGAGTTATTAGATAAATTGAATTATCAAATAAACCATCTCAACCACCTTTTTATTGACAACATTGAAACATATTACAGAAGGAATTTAACACAACATTCGTATGTCAACTTAAGCCTTTACATAGAAAAAAAAAGAAATAAAAATGAAGTATATTATATGCACAACCAATCAGAAATCATCAAAAGAGACAAGTGCAAAAACAACTCCCACTAACAATAAAACCAAGGAATAAATGAAGACAGGTTCAATTTCCAGCAAGTTCATGCTGATGGGGATGTTCACATGGAATTAACAAATGGACCTATCTTAATACCCTACAACAAATCAACTCCTCAAATCCGACTCAATCTAAGCATGGCATAGATAAAATAGCTAGTAAGTCAGCCCTGAATAAGAAACCAAATATGTGACGAACCAAACTGTAGAGTGACCCTGAAATGTAATGAAAATATTATAGAATTTCTAGTGATCTGAGTCAAGGGGGAAATGTTTATGGACTCATTGGCATCCTTTAATCTAAAGATGTATTTTTATTCAATACCTATCTGGATAGAAGAAGAAATTAACAAGGCATATCCTAAATAATCTCCACTTTTCAAGTAAAATATGTTACATTAGCATCACCATCCTCCAAGTAAGCAAGGTTAGACACATTAAGGTAATAATGTTTATTTTTTTTCTCATAAGAGACAAGAAAGACTTGAATAAAATGGTCTCCAATTTCTATATCAAAGACATAAAATCTGCAAATACTGATTCATATGTATGTGATGGTCTACCTCAACACTAAAACGATGTTAGTAGGTTTTGAATTTCCCCAAGGGTAAACCCAGGAGCATATGATTAATGTCACTAGAAGACATTGTATGATCATAAAAGTAAGGCGACAATCCCTATAATGTGGAAGCTTTCAACAAAGACGACATCTTCAGTGGCCTAAGGAGATCTGTCAAAATGATGCAGACATTCTCTAATCCAAAATGGATCAATATAAAATTTGTTTCCTTCTTGGTACCTTTAGTGTGAAAAAAATCAAAGTTATGGGTTTTTCGTGGGCCATTTAAGAACAGATCATCAATCTAGCAATTTTTGGTTCTCAACAGAGTGATTCTTGGTATTCAACTTCTGGATCTTGTTTTGGTCCTTAAACAACGTGTTTTTGGGGTCGAAATGAGGGAAAGATAGTGAAACCCATTTAGTAGTTGGGTTTGTGTAACAACAGTTTTGTGCAACTTCAATGTAATGGAAAATATATGGACTGCATTAATCAATTCACTAGAAATGTTTGTACATAAGAGTGGCTGCCGTGTATAATAGCAGTTTTGTGCAACTAATTCACTATTGTTATGGCCTAGAGGTTTAACACAACTCGACGAGAGATGGCTCTGATACCAAATGTGGTAAATAGATTCCTATTTTCTATTAATCGATGATATATTTCTATATGTCTGTGTGTATGTGTGTGCGAGAGAGAGAGAATGCTTCTTGATTTGCCTTCGTTTCAAACCACTCATCTCCTAATTGATCCTTGATTTTGTATCAAAAAGAGTAATGCAAATTTTTACTCAATATTATAGGTTTCTCTTCTTGGTTGGCACATACCAAAGAGATATTCAAGTTACCTATATGTAATATAAATAATAATAGCTAAATATGATGATATTAATCATCAGCATCAACACCATTGCACCAAGAGTAACGGGATTCTCTTCGTGTCAATTTGGCACAAAGAAAGACTTCTATTGTGAATAGGAACAAGTTTCTTCCCGTATTAGGGGAAAATGCGAGATAGCATGGACAAAGAAGGAAACATAACTTAAAGATTGCAAAGCCACCCTTATGAATCTTCAGTATAGAAAAATAAAGAGACAAATGTATTTTCTACTGTATATACTTTGTACCTTTGCATCAAAATGTTTGGTAGGTTTGAACTTAAGAGTATTCCTATGTCTTGACAGTCACTAGCAGGACGGTCACTCATAGACGATTAGTTTTTCTAAAATTGTTGAGATTTACATAATACAAAGAAAACTTAGATACCTTATTTGTACTTAATGTAATGGTTGCAATGATTTCCTGAATTTGGAGCGAGCTTCACAGGTTATAGGGCAGACTGAGATACCTTGTTTGTAATTAGTGTAATATTCACATCAATTTAATGACTGCATAATATAATTTTTATTTACCAAATATATAGAGAAAGAAACAAGTAACCAAGAAACTAGGAAAAATAAAAATATGAAACGATCAAAGGAACACAGAGGACAAGACAATATTTCTATATAATTGGATCTTCAAGTTTTCTATGCAAATTTTGCACTCAGAATTTACCCCATAAATGAAGCATTGAGAGCTTACGTCTATAATTTTTTCTCCTCGCTTCCTCTTCAATTTATGGTCATGTCAATCTTCTTAAGCAAATTTCACACTTAGAATTTACCCCCATAAATGAAGCATTGCGAGCTTAGCTCTGCAATTTTGTCTCCTTGCTTTCTCTTCAATTTATGGTCATGTCAAGATTATTTCTCACAACAATAGTAATCATGACTATAATGGAGTCAATCCCATGACATAAAATTATCAAAAAATTCCAAAAAGAGAAAATAAAAAAAACCAAACGAAAAGGAATAGAAAACGTGCATAGTTACAAGTTCATATCAATTCATGTTGAGCTCAAATGTAGTGTAATTCCTTTATCGTCTTCGGGATTTCGTTCTGTTTATTGATACAATGAAATGTATTTACTACAATTATTAAAAAACACTATGTTTTATTCCTATTAATGAGCCACTATGGGGATTCGATGGGTGACGAATCAATTCAGCTGAGTAAGGCTCACAATAGGTTGAACAAAATTATATAGGGGAAATCTACACTCGATTCTTCCTATTAATGAGCCACTATGGGGATTCGATGGGTCATGAATCAATTTAGATGAGTAAGGCTCACAATAGGTTGAACAACATTATATAGGGGAAAATCTACTCTCAAACCAAATACAAACCATAAATTCAAGGTGAATTTGGTTATAACCTCGATTTTGAGGAATGATAGAGAGATAAATATCCCTGCAACTACCATCCCTATCAATTGGGAGATAGTGCATTTTGGAAACCAATTTTCAGGGGGGTAAGGATGCTGAACTCCCGGAGTTAAAATTTTTAGTGGGTGAAATCACTTTCTGGCGGCTCCTCTTCATAATTTTTGCTACACTAACCTCTTAATAATATTTTTTTATTAAATAAATTATGGGATAAATGTGAAATACATAAATTTCCACATTAAAAATTTCAAACCATTAAATTTCAAGTTTTCCATGATCAGAAGAATCAGGTTTGACAGAATGACTAAAACAAACCGGCTTATTACGAGGGAACCCTAAAATTGCTTGATCCTTCTTCTGGTCCAGGGAGGAGGAGAATGTTGTAGAGAGTCCCCTGCCTCTACCTCTTCCTCTAACTTTCTCTCTTTCCTCCTATACAGTTCATCCTTACTACTATTTCTTTGTTCTTCAAGAGATACACAACTTCCTCCCTCAAAGAATGCAATGGCTTGGAGCAAAACCTAAGCTTAGGGTTTCCAAGCCTTGCCATCAATGAACATTTCGAACTGTCAGCATTTCCTTCAAAACCCAACCCCTGGTGGTGTATAGGTCAAATTGGACAAAATGAATAAAGTAGAGTTTAGTAAGTGGACTGATAATTTTTTTGGAAAATAAAGTTTTATTTCTATATTTTTTCTTTAATTCGAGTTGTTTTAAGATTAATTTTTGGAAAATAAAGTTTTATTTCTATATTTTTTCTTTAATTTGGGTTGTTTTAAGGTGAATTAAATTTCTTAAAATATTTTTCTCAATAAAGTTTTATTTTGATATCTTTTTTTAAATTTAGATGTATTTAAGACAAATTAAAGTTCTTCACTTGAGCATTTTTTTGCTAAAATTTGAATGGATTAAATAACACATTTATTTACCAAAAATAAATCTATTAAATATAAAGTAAAAAGAACTAAAAAGACATTGAAATTATCTATTACTTGACTCATTAATAAATAATTTTATAATTATTTTCGTTTTATGTAATATTTATTTATGGAATTTAGGGATTGCAATAAAAAAACTAATGAATCTCCTCACCCAAAAAAAAAATTCATATCATCTTTTCCTTATCTAATACTTCTTCATAGGAAGTATCGTTTTTTTCATTCTTTTCTTTTTCCCACTTTTCATCTTTATAGGGCCATGGGTATAATGTGATTTGGATAGAATGGTTAAGTACATCAGTATTGGGACAGAGTCTCCTAAGCCTTTTTTCTTCAAAATTATTCTCACATGCCTCAACTTCCATCTTAGCAAATGTGAAATTTGTTAGCTCAGATATTCCTATGTACATAAGGTAGGTAGTGTAAAACTTTTTCCAATCTTTCGTAAAAGAAACATTGAATCCATGTAAAATGGTTTGGTAGGATACTTCCCAATGTCCAACCTATCTAGCACATATTTTGGGAATAGATGTGGATATTTCTTGCATTCTTCAATGCATTTCAAAATATATACTTTTGAAATAGGACAAAGCCTTTGGAGATTTTGAAAATATCATATATTAAATGGACAAGAAAACTATGAAAGTTGCTTGAAATCACTCTTAACTCTAAACTATTTTTGGGGGTTTCAAAATCTCAATATGTTGTAGGATCACAAACTATTAAGGGATATTTAAAATGTTATCATTTAGAAGGCCTTGAGATCTTTGGGACCCTTAAACAGATGGACTTTAAAAAAGGCTTCAAAAGTGCATTCACACTTAGTCTTCAAAGAGTCTTCAAAGGGTTGTTCAAAAAAGGTCTTTTCAAAGATCTTTGAAGTATTCACTTATCTCTTGTTTTGTACTAGTGTAAAATGCTTCGTTATTATTTGGATGAAATAATCATCCAATTACTATGTTTAGAAATCATAATCTATATTTAATGTGTTGATTCTTGTCTCTATACTCGTTACCTAGTGTAATGTCCTTAAAATGTTTGTAAGTTAATATGACTTGGTGGCCAAAAATAACAAGAATTAGTTGGATAATAGCTATTGTGGTTAGTTTCATATATTGATTGATAATGGTTAGAAGTGATATGAATTCATTGGTTGAGCATTTAAAAACGTTATATATGTATATTGTAGAAGTTTCCATATGCATGTACATAGAAATATAACTTGTGCAGTTGAAGGAATTGATTAACACAAATGTAAATTACATTATATCAAAATAACCTTTAAATTGGTTTATGTATAAGTTCACCATTAAAACAAATATGATTCACTTAAACATATATATAATACATGTAGTATTCATGTAGATAATCAAATGGGATTTCAGTTAGATGATGTGATTCAAAACTACCCTCCAAATCAAAATACTTTTTGATTAGCTATACAATAGGAAATGAAAACTAAGATGCTAAATTGAGGAAACCTCATATTTTATTTTTGGTGTCATATTTCGTCATCGAATCATATTTTCTCCACTTTAGTGACATCTCTATATGATGTGCCTAGTTTTTCACATAGACAATCTAGCACAAGGAGAATTTAATTAATGTAATTTACTTAGGATGATAAAGTGGACAGAATTTGCATTCACTTTAGCATCATCCTGATATAATGTGCCTATTTTTGCACCTAGACAACCTGTTGAGTCCAAAATTGGCCCCTTTTTAACCATCTTTAATCACCTTTCTTCCCTTGTTTTACACTACTTAGCATGCCAATCAGAATGACTTTCTTCACTTTATTCCCTAAATTGTCAAGGTAAGACTGATTATTGTTTTACCTTATTAATGCTTATTCTTGTGGACAATTAAGGATATTTATCTCTCGAAATTGTGCTAATATGTGAGATCTATGAAGATAATGTGAGATGAGCAGAATGCAGGGGGATGGAGTTGAACAAGTCTAGGGACAAAGGATGGTCGTGACATAAAAGGGATCCTCAATTTGTCCATCATCTATTGAGGCACGTGACATTCCAGACAAGAGCCGGTCAGAGTAGCAGTAACCGAATGTGCTATGATCGAGGGATCTTCGGTGTATCTGCTCGAATATTATGGCGATCTGAGAAGATCGCCACTTCTGGGCCAGTCAACAGCCTTCTCGCATTTTCTATAATTGTATCATGCCACGTCTTGTAACAACCGGTGTTATTCAGGGCGCCTGAAGATCAGAGATCTTCATGGCTGCCCTTTGTAATAGGATTGGACGTTATCGCTTGTATGTATAAATGCAGAAAGCTGTCTCGACCCAGGGGGTTGGAAAATAGTTAATTTATTTGGTGTATTGACAGCGGGAGAAATCTGTAATAATTCTTCCTTTCTAATACAAAGAGCTACTGCTGGTTTAAGGGAGCTGTACATTGTTCATCCAGCGTCTCTGTCTGAAGGCTGGGCCCGCCTTCCACAGAGATTGCTGAGTTAAGGTAGGATCTTTTAATTCATGGTTGTGTGATGTTTTGTTAATCATATTTTCTGTGTGCACAGCAGTAGTATGTGTGATTTACGGTATTGCATTTTCCTAAGATCGATAACTGTAACAGCGTAACAGTCGACTGAGTAGATAGCCTTTATGCAATTTATTCAATAGTTGTACACAACTCTGTTCATCTCATGGTTTCAGATTGACATTCCATGAACCCTTTGTAATTCTTTGATTGTTATAATTGTTGATCTTTGTTTCTGCAATTCAATTCTTAAAATAGCCGAGCTTGATCTGTTGCAATCGAAACTCCAGATTACAATTAATTTATGATTTCGGATTCTAAGTGTGATTAGATCAATTAGGCAATTCGTTTATTTTAGGTTATGAATAGGATTTCCTTTCTGTCAGTGATTAGTATTGAATCTGATTTCATTTCTTGTTGATGCCTAGAAGGAAAAGGTTGAATTTGTAGAGTTATAAGATTGGTGGGATCACACAGAGTTTGAGGGATAAACATAGTTGTTTAAGAGCAGTATTAACTACAATGATTTGGGTGTTTAAGCATATATTGTGCACTTACCCTTTGAGACAAAAGACTTCCTCGGGTTGACAATGAATTTCGTAAGATCTGTGTGTTGATAATAATTTATCTGCATCTAGGGTGCTCGACATTTTGGCGCCGTTGCCGGGGAAGGGTAAAAATTAAACACTATCATTAGTTGCATTTGGTAATTATTTCTAATCAGTCTCTTTTTATTCTCTCTGATGAAATGATTTGGGTTGTATGAATACTAGAAGGGTAAAATGCGATCAATTCCCAACTCCCAAAACCCCACAAGATACTAATAGTGCAGGTGGCTCGGGTCGAGGTCGAGGAGTACCATTGGGCAGAAGGACGTTCATTGACGACCTTGTTGACAGAACTGATTCATCCACTGGAGCTCGTCTTCAAGAAACTCCTAACAGAAGAAACCCTGCTGATCCTGGGGCGCTAGCATCGGGATCCACGGTGGAGAATACACGAGCAGCTGCGACATCCTCAACCATCCCTGTATACAAAGACACAGCTGTTACAATGGGACCTGCTGGTAGAGGACTGAATTATCACATTAACGGGAGGAGTGTAACTAAGGAAGAGTGGGATCAGTACCACCAGAAGTTCCTGCGACAGTGGAAAAACGAAGAAAAGAACGAGGAACAAGAGAAGAATGAAGAAAAGAACACAGGAGGAGACGAAGAGGAGAAAACAGAAGAAGAGATGAGTAACAGACACGGGGCCGATGAGGAAGAAGTGATGGGAGAAAACTATCATCATGAGAATCACTCCCTGCCAGAGGGAACGGTGGCTACATTGCAATTTCCGATTCAACAGCCAGATGGGGCAGATCCTATGAAGAATATCTCACCATCGGTGTTACCTCGTTTCCATGGAAAGGCGGCAGAAGACCCAGACGAATTCCTTTTTGAATTCAATATTCTTTGTCGCAGCTACGATTATATCATAGATGCCCAAAAACTAAAACTTTTTCCTGCTACCCTGAAGGACAATGCATTACGCTGGTTCATGAGCCTTTGGGGAGGGACCGTTACTAATTGGGATGCAATGAAGAAGGTGTTCCTGGAGAAATATCAGGAATATTGTAACACCAAGGATAAGAGAGAGGAGTTATTTAAAATGGTGCAGAAGGAGGACGAAAGTTTGGAAGATTTCGTGGAAAGACTGCTGTACAACGTGCAGAGAGCTAGGCAGACGAACATGGGACTGGATGTACTCAAAATAATCTTGCTTCGGGGAATCAGGGATGATTTTATAGACATGTTAAACCTGCTTGGTAAGGGAGACATCTCCAAAGAACCTTTCGACAAAATTGTGGAGCTGTGCAAAAGATACTCGAGAGGGTCTTCCAGGAATAATAAGCGGGATAAACGAGAAAAGCTGGAACGTGACGTCTTCGAACGAACTTAGAAGTCATCCAATGGAGGCGCTACCCGTGCAGAGATAGGCAATCTACTTGAAAATTTTAAAATAGAAATGATGAGCTCCATCTCTTCGGAAATTGATGTCCTAAAGGCGAAACAAAAACAAGCAGTAGAGGATCTCACATTAGGTGTGTTCTGCCCCCGATGTAGAAAGAATCATCCATTGAGAGAATGCCCGCTTGACAAAGTGAACGTATGTCAGCTGTGTGAGCTGAACCATGACATGAAGGAATTCCCTTCACTTCCTCAAGTCAAGGCTGTTCTGCAGGCATCAAACCCGGATGTGGAAGCAGCCTACTTTATTGCACAGAAGAAATCGTGGCAGCCTCGAAATCAAGGTATGTCTCTAGACTCTCTTCCATTTTTGAACAATATGGGGAATTGGAATAATATGCAAAATGTGAATACACAATTCCCTTCAAATTATACGCAGTGGAATCCCTCTCAACCTGAAACGTAAAACTATAATTCATGGAATCCCTGGACACAGCCACCACCCCAACCTACGTCGTGGACTCCTGGATGGAGGAATTTTCATCCTGGGAACCAGTTTCGTCAACCATCTCTACCTCAACAAGCACCGTATTCTCCTCAATTTCCACAATTCCCTCAAATTCCTCCATATCCTCAATACTTACTTCCACAGTCACAGCTGCAGCTGCAAAACAATTATGTCCCTAACATACCAATATGACCCCAGCTGCCTGCCCAACCTAATCCTAACCCAAACAATAAAGAAGTCCACCAATTGGAGACTGTCAACATGCCAGCCTACTCTCTTTCCCCTGTACCCTGTAATGAAATCCATTTACGATCTGGAAAAATTGTAGAACCTGTAATTACAGAGGATGTTTCATCCCCTGAGCATAGAGAAGAGGAGAGCTTACAGCACCCATTTGACTCAATTCCCATCATTAAGGATGCTGGGCATCCCTTAGAAGGAACGCCTGAACCATCCAATGATAAAGGAACGACTGAACCATCCAACGACAAACCTGATGAGATACATCCTTCCCATTTGATAAAGCAGCCACCATATCTCGAGAGACTAATGCTACCAAAAATGGGGGGGGCAACCTCAGTTTAACCTCCTCAGAGAGTTAAGGAACCTTTATGTTAAAATTCCCCTCCTTCAATCTCTCCAAGATGTGCCCATTTACGCTAGAACAGTTCGGGAGCTGTGTACAAGAAGAACACAAAGGAAACTCAGGGATCCTCCCACGGTTCATGTCATAGGAAACTTATCGGCCTTGATAACAGGAAAAGCCCCTGTGACTAAATACGACGACCCTGGTAATCCTACCGTTACTGTACAGATAGGACAGACACAGATACCCAACGTCCTAGTGGATCTGGGAGCAGCAATCAACGTTATAACTATGGAAACTATAAAGAAGCTTAGACTCACTAAGTTTAGACTAACCCCTACTATTTTGGAATTGGCAGACAGATCCACCATCAGACCCGAAGGGATTTTGGACGACCTTGTTATATCAGTAGATTCATGGGAGTACCCAGCTGACTTTTTGGTGTTACAACCAAAATCGCAGCTGGGGGGACACCCATTGATCCTGGGGAGACTGTGGTTGGCCACAGCTGATGCTTGCATCAGCTGTTGATCGGGGTCCATGACTATATCTGATGGTATGGATACTAAAAACCTCACCCTGTATCCTCCATCTCGGCCAAGTCTAGAGGCTGAAACATCCCTTTGGATAGAGCAAGAGGAGGAGGAGGAGGATGTCCAGCCATTATTAACTATAGGGAAGGCCTTAACCTTTAAAAATGAAACAGAAGATGATACCATTAGCAATTTCATTAGTGAACCCACTTCAGTGAATAGAGAGGCTTATCAAATTCTGAACACTACCTTGGGAAAGGAAGAACAAGAGAATCTTACGGAAGAAGCCTTGGTTGGTGCCACAAACATAATCCCGGTTGTGAAAAATTCGGAAAGCATTCCTATTGAGGTAGAACCTGGAAGGACTTCGAATATCAATCCTAGTCTCTCCTTAGAGGAGCAGAAACACCTGATCAGCCTCTTGAAAGAACATAAGGGGGCGTTTTCCTAGGAGTATACAGATATGAGGGGTATCCCCTCTAATCTGTGCACTCATCACAATTATATAAAAAGTGACTCCCGGCCGGTGTGTCAACCCCAACGACACATGAACCCCAATCTGAGGGATATAGTGAAGGAGGAAATCCAGAAACTTTTGGAAGAAGGATTTATATATCCTATTTCGGATAGTGAGTGGGTCTCTCCACTCGTGATTGTACCCAAGAAAAATGGGAAATGGAGGTTCTATGTTGATTACAGGGAACTGAACAAAGCAACTCAAAAGGATCATTTCCCTTTACCCTTTATCGACCAGGTACTTGATACCCTGTCAGGGAAGAAGTTCTTCTCCTTCCTAGACGGCTTCAGTGGGTACAACCAAATCCAAATTGCTCCTGAGGATCAGGATAAAACCACCTTCACTTGTCCCTGGGGAACGTTTGCTTACAGAGTACTTCCATTTGGATTGTGCAATGCACCAGCAACGTTCCAAAGAGCTGTGATTGGCATATTCTCTGAATTAGTCAATGATAGCATGGAAATATTCATGGATGATTTCACTCCCTATGGCAGGGATTTCGATAAGGCACTAGAAAATTTAAAGAAGGTTTTAACTCGCTGTGAACAGACTCAGCTTTCATTGAGCACTGAGAAGTTCCATATGATGATGAGTGAGGGGGTGGTATTGGGGCATTTTATCTCTGCCAATGGCATACAGGTAGACCCTGCAAAAATCAAACTAATACAGAATATACCTACCCCTTTAACTCGGAAAGAGGTGAGAAGCTTTCTGGGACATGATGGATATTATCGAAGATTTATAGAAAACTTCTCCAAACTGGCTTCTCCTTTGTTCTCTTTGATAATGAAGGATGCACAGTTTGTGTGGAATGCAGCATGCCAGAAAGCATTCGATGAACTTAAAGCAAAGCTATCTACAGCTCCCATCTTGCGGGGGGCTAATTGGACCCTGCCCTTCCATATTTCCTCAGATGCCTCTGACACTGCCATTGGGGCAGTATTAGGACAGCAGGAGGGCCAAAAACCTTATGCCATTTATTATGTTAGTAAAAATCTAGCCCCTGCTGAGCTTAACTACACTGTTACTAAAAAAGAATTCCTAGCTATCGTTTACTCCATCAATAAATTTCGACATTATATCACCGGGTATCCTACATTTGTGCACACTGACCACTCTGCCATCAAATACTTAATGAACACACTAGTTACCAATGCCAGAGTGACCAGATGGATTTTGTTGTTACAAGAATTTGATATCACTATTATAGATAAACCTGGGAAGGAAAATGTTGTTGCTGACTTTTTATCCCGTCTTACTAACAGTGATGACAGTTTCCCTGTTGAGGATTCTTTCCCAGATGAGCATCTATTTGCACTTTCAGTTCATTCTCCATGGTATGCAGACGTTGCTAACTATTTGGTTACAGGGAAGCCCCCGCCATATATGAAAAAACGAGAAAAAAGAAAAATTATTCAGCGCAGTGCCAGGTTTTGTTGGTTAAATGGCCATCTCTTCTACACAGGGCCTGATCTTGAGATCAGGAGATGTGTAAGAGAAGATGAGATCTTTCCTATATTAAAATCCTATCATGAGGGACCTTGTGGAGGGCACTTTGCAGATAAAAGAACAGGGCATAAGGCACTACGGATGGGTTATTACTAGCCGACTCTGTTCAGGGATACCAAAAAGTATGTCCGGTCCTGTGGCAGTTGCCAAAGGATGGGCCAACCCAATCGAACAGATCAGATGCCCCTACAGTCCCAACTTGTAGTTGAACCATTTGATAGATGGGCACTGGATTTTGTTGGCCCTATCAGTACTCCCTCCAAACAGAAGGTCTATATTCTGGTTTGTACTGATTACATGACCAAGTGGGTAGAGGCTGTAGCTTTGGCTAAAGCTAATGATCAGGCAGTAATTGATTTTCTGTACAGTGAGATCTTTACCCGTTTTGGGGTGCCAAAAGAAGTAGTCACTGATGGAGGGCCGCAGTTTGTGTCACACCAATTTGAATCCTTGCTCCGGAAGTATTATGTGCAGCACAGGGTGTCTTCACCTTACCACCCCCAGGCCAATGGTCAGGTGGAAAGCACCAATAAGGTTATTGAAAATATCCTTACTAAAACAGTTAATAGTCATCGAAAGGATTGGGCTGACAGGCTTCCATAAGCACTGTGGGCATATCGCATGACTTGGTGTGACACTACAGGGTTCTCCCCATATGATCTGGTGTACGGAAAGAGTGTTGTCTTTCCAATTGAGTTCGATATTAAAACCCTGAAGACAGCCACCGAAATGAACCTGGATGTAACAGAAGCTCAGAAGCGAAGGCTGAATCAATTAAATGAACTGGACGAGAAGCGGTTAGTGGCAGTAGACCAGACTTTGTTGCTTCAGCAACAGAGATCTAATTGTCACGATCGGTTTATTACAAAGAAGGTCTTCAATGAAGGATACTAGGCGTTACTTTATGACTCCAGATTCAAAAGATATTTTAAAGGGAAACTGCGTACACGGTGGCTAGGTCCATACTTGGTTGACAGGGTTTTTGACAATGGCACTGTCCGTCTGGTGACCATTGATGACAATCGTATACCATTACTTGCTAATGGCCACAGACTAAGACTGTATCGTAAGCCTATCTCGAAGGACGCATTCATTTCGCAGATTGATGCCGACCCAGAGTATCAGCTGTTACCAGGGAAGGAACTTCTCTCTGCCTCTGCCAACCTTTGAACTGTAAATCGCACTATTGAATCACTGTACATAAATAAGTTTTTACTGTAGCGTATAACTCTTGATTTTATTTTTCTTTTCACATTTGATCTTTTTTTTTGTTGTTGTTTTTCAAAGAAATAAAATTGCAGGGAAGTACCAGGCGAACGACCAGAATGGGCCCGCTGAACGAGAAACATTTTCCTGTGTTGCATTTTCCTTTTCTCAAAATAAACACTCCCGGCAGCTGAACACACTTTCCCACAGCCACAACTTTTTTTCCAAAAGCCAGAAACTCCTTTTTCCCGGCGGCTGAACATACACTCTCGGCAGCTGAACACACTTTCCCACAGCCGCAACTTTTTTTCCAAAGGCCAGAAAATCCTTTTTCCCGGCAGCTGAACATACACTCCCGGCAACTGAACACACTTTCCCACAGCCGCAACTTTTTTTCCAAAGGCCAGAAAATCCTTTTTTCCGGCGGCTGAACATACACTCCCGGCAGCTGAACACACTTTCCCACAGCCGCAACTTTTTTTCCAAAGGCCAGAAAATCCTTTTTCCCAGCGGCTGAACATACACTCCCGGCGGCTAACCCACACTTTCCCGCGGCTGCGACATATCTTCCGAGTGCCATAGAGCTTGTTCTGCTAGCCGTGATTTCTCCCTGTACCGCCAATTTTTTTCCCGACACCGTGATCTTCCTTAACGGCTGTAACATCTTTTAATTGGCCACGATATCATGCTGGGCAAATTCAATTCTGCTTTATCTGGCGGACCTTTCAGCATTACAGAATGTTCTTTTGTTCTTTACAGTGATAACTCCTGTGTTACTCAAAGCACATTGATTCCGCTATCATTTATGGCTCTGACTTATTCCACTCGTGCCAGCCAAATTGGCATAATTCCGACCCCGGTGATGCGATGTTTACTCCGTTTTCACTGGCGATGGCATTATGGCATTATTGCTATTATTATTATCAACTTAATGCCTGCGCACGAGCTCGGGCTTCTAGCGTCAGCAAGCACCCGGATCATCATTCCCCACAGGTCATTCGATGCACAGTCGCACGAGGTATGGCTTTGATTTTTACATGATTAAGTGTTAATTTGGGTTTAATAATATCAGTCGTGCCTTAATACGTATTACCATTATGACTTAATTAATCCATTTCCTCGTGCGACGTAAGATCTCATAACCGCCACCTTCCCCAATTTGGCATAAAAATTTTGAACCTCCCTCTGCACTGCACTTTCCAAATTTGTCATCTCCCTACTCACATCTCCACTCAGCAATCTGTGCATCCCCCGCCCTGCAACCTCCACTCTCGGACTCTAGAACTCTGTCTCCAGGACTATGGGGCTTCCAACTCGTTATGAACCTTTGAACACGCAGGAACTCCAAAACAATCCTGCAGTTTTTGCCATCTTTCAAGCCGCTGGCTGGATTGAATTCTTCGAGCGACTAGACGGATTTAATAGGGAAGCATCTTTGCAATTTGCTTTACCCCTCAAGGACACTCACTCTGAGGTATGGGGGCTGCGGATAGAAATTTATTAGGCCATTATATCTAAAGTTACTGCTCTTCCAATGGTGGGAAAGGCATGGTTTGAACGATGAGTCCCCACGATGGCTGCACGGGAGGAATTTCTCCGAGAGGAGGAGCACGTTCAATCATCAAAGAGAGGAATTTCTCTGCAATCACTGCCACGACCATGGGATCAGGTTGCTATCTTTCTCAAGAAGTACATCACTTGTGAAGGTAGGTACCAAACTGTTTATAATTCCGAACTACCTTTGCTTTCCCATCTTCGCCATGGCATTTTGTTGAATATTCCCT
>LPNX010339089.1:369882-414486 GCA_001517045.1 Pseudotsuga menziesii
CTGTGACAATTGAACCTGAAGATGACAAAGCCAAGGCAATTGAAGAACAGATGGAACAGACAGAACCGGTCACTATTGAATCCTCACCTGAGTGGGGAGGGGGAACCCTAATTGAGGAGGAACAATCTGAGGCACAAGAAAACATTCCTTTGACCCCAGCAGTGAATCCTGATAAGACAGCCCCTCAAACAAAAACGTCATGAAAAGGGAGAAAGAGACCAATTAAGGAGCTGAGCATAACTGCACCAATAAGAGGCAAAAGAATTAAATCAAGTGCAGCAGCAGAGGCAGTCAGAAAAAGATGGGAAACCCTGGAGGCACAGGTGGAGGTCCCAATCCTTGTACCAAGGCCAACGGATGCGCCAGAAAGGCCAATTGAGGTAGAACCCAGTCTTGAAGGACTTTTGGAGGAAAACATAGTATTAAAGGAGGAAGTCCAAATACTTCAAAGGGAAGTGGAGACTTGGAAGGAAACTTGTAGGAAACAAGGTGAGAAGAAAATGTATACATTGGTGGAGGTGGTAGACCACCTTGAGGGAGCAGACTCTATTGACCCTGATAGGGAGGAGGAGCAAGTGATTTGCCCCAATTGTGGGGAAAGTTTCAAAAAGAAAGGCCATGGGGTCATAGTTCGCACAGCGCAACAGCCCACGTCCACAAGGGAAGAACCTGCAGAAGAAGAAGATGCTGTAACACAAGAACCAGCATCTTTGATCATCCTTGCCGAGGATGCTACTAATCCTAGGGAAGAGGAGAAAAAGAATGAAATCAGGAGTGATGATGGAAATAAGGATTGCACTGTGAACCCAGAATGCTCCCACGATATAGAAATGATAGAAATTGAGCCACGAGGGCAGAACATTGATGAACATGAACAGGGGATTGCAATTTCAGAAATGCAGATGAAAAGGGGAGAAGAATATTGAATGGAGGACACTCTGGAACCTAATGAAGAGTTTGGCACTATGGCCCCAGAATGTCCCCATGATACAAAGCTTAGAGAAGAACTGCAGCCACAGGAGGATGAAGAGGTAATCCAGGATGTTGTTACACAAGAACCAACATCCTTGGGAATTCCTGAATTTCAACTAGAAGATGACCCAGGGATAGATATCATACTCGATACACAGTGGAGTGAGGATGAACAGACAATAGCCTCAGGTGACAATGAGGTCCTTGAGGAAGAGCTGTACGATGGGGAAGATATCCAATCTCAGAAGCAGGGGAGCGAAGATGTTGCTGTTACACAAGAACCAACAACACAACCATTGGATTCAGAATCATAGAAGGGAGACACTGCCACACAAGAACCAGTGTCCCCAAAAGCAATGGGGGTGGATGATGAGGAGAGTTTGAAAGATGTTGCTATCACACAAGAACCAGCAACACAAGAATTGAATCCAGGAATGCAGGAGGAAGACACTGTCACACAAGAACCAGTGTCCTTAAAAGCAATGGAGGTGGATGCTGAGGAGAGTTTGAAAGATGTTGCTGCCACACAAGAACCAGCAACACATCAATCATATTCAGAAATGCAGGCTGATCAGGGAGAAGACACTGTTACACAAAAACCAGTGTCTCAACAAGCCTTGGATACAGCTGTAGAAAATAACCCGGGGGGTGTTTCTGTCACACAAGAACTAGCAACACAAGAACCAATTTCAGAGATACAGATGGATCAGGGAGAAGACACTGTTACACAAGAACCAGTGTCTCAACAAGCACCAATCACAGTTATGGAAGAAAATCCAGGGGATGTTGCTGCCACACAAGAACCAGCAACTTTCATAGAAGAAGTGCTGGAAGATACTGTCTCACAAGAGACAATACTCCTCCCTTTCAAAAATTTTATTGATTTGGATTCAGAGCAGGAAGAACATTATAAACAGGAGATTTCAGATCTCACAGTAGAAGTTTCAGCCCTGAGGATGGAAGTAATTAAATGGAGAAGTCAGGTGGAAGAAAACCAGAAAAAGACAATTGCTTTGGATGAGCATAAGAGAATTATTAGAGCACTGGAAGAGCAGGGGGCTGAAGAACGTATGGGTCACAGAGCTCAGGTAGAGGAGCTGCAGAAGGAGATGAAGAAATTGAAAAAATTCTCATCCATGCAGAAGGATAAGGATCAAATGTATGCCCTATCTCGAGAACTCATAGGCACTAGGAAGCCCTCTTCCTCTTATCTAGTGTTTCTCTTCGAGCAGTTTGTCTGGTTTAGATTAAAAGATGTACAGGAGGGGAGGTCATTTGAAATTGTAACCTCAAAAAAAATTTAGGAGACATTCCTTGGGAGCAATTTTGAAGAGCAGAACTTGCTATGTGAACTGTACCTGCATGAGATGGCGTGCCCTCTGGATCCGCACTCAAACCCTGTTCCATTTGCAGGTGATGTTCAGGTACGAGCCTTTGCCTCTTTTGTGAACAATCATGTTCAGTGGGAAAGGTCTTTCCAGACCTTTTCCCACAATGAAGCCCATACTAATTTATGGATTCGAAGTGAGCCCTAGAATCCTGGCATCCTTGTGGCTCGATACAAGGGTTTTCTTTCCAGCCCTTCCCAGGCACAACATATCATGAATTTGCAGGAAGAGGTAATCTCCACTTGTACAAAATCCATTTCTAGACAGCAGCAGGTTGCATTAGAGGGGAGCAAGCACAGATGGCAGGTTGCCTCCTATGCACTTAGAAACAGGGACCCCTACTGCTTTAAAAATTTTAAACATGCACTCTCTAGAGTCAAGGGTTATGTAGGGTGTATGAAGGAATGTGGAGTCAACTGGATGGGTTTAAAGTTCAAATTTCCTCTTATTTGGTGGCCAGCAGAACCATACAACATGGATTTTTCCATGACTAGGGCAGAGGAGCAGAGATGTTGGCAGTACTAGGTTATTCACAGAGGTTTTCTGAAGACAGATGAGAAACCTGAGTTTCCCTACAATTTTTCTTCTCTCCACGAACAGAGCTCAATGCAGGATTCAGATTCCGAGTGATGCAGGTTGTTGCATGAGGACATGCTACAGGGTAGTTGGGGGGAGATGTTGAGTCCAAAATTGGCCCATTTTTAACCATCTTTAATCACCTTTATTCCCTTGTTTTACACTGCTTAGCATGCCAATCAGACTGACTTTCTTCACTTTATTCCCTAAATTGTCAAGGTAAGACTGATTATTGTTTTACCTTATTAATGCTTATTCTTGTAGACAATTAAAGCTATTTATCTCTCGAAATTGTGCTAATATGTGTGATCTATGAAGATAATGTGAGATGAGCAGAATGCAGGGGGATGGAGCTGAACAAGTCTAGGGGACAAAGGATGGTCGTGACATAAAAGGGATCCTCAATTTGTCCATCATCTATTGAGGCACGTGACATTCCAGACAAGAGCCGGTCAGAGTAGCAGTCTCAGAATGTGCTATGATCGAGGGATCTTCGACGTAGCTGCTTGAATATTATGGCGATATGAGAAGATCGCCACTTGTGGGCCAGTCAATAGCCTTCTCGCATTTTCTATAATTGTATCATGCCACGTCTTGTAACAACCAGTGTTATTCAGGGCGCCTGAAGATCAGAGATCTTCATGGCTGCCCTTTGTAATAGGATTGGACGTTATCGCTTGTATGTATAAATGCGGAAAGCTGTCTCGACCCGGGGGGTTGGAAAATAGTTAATTTATTTGGTGTATTGACAACGGGAGCAATTTGTAATAATTCTTCCTTTCTAATACAAAGAGCTACTGCTGGTTTAAGGGAGCTATACATTGTTCATCCAGCGTCTCTGTGTGAAGGCTGGGCCCGCCTTCCACAGAGATTGCTGAGTTAAGGTAGGATCTTTTAATTCATGGTTGTGTGATGTTTTGTTAATCATATTTTCTTTGTGCGCAGCAGTAGTATGTGTGATTTACGGTATTGCATTTTCCTAAGATCGATAACTGTAACAGCGTAACAGTCGACTGAGTAGATAGCCTTTATGCAATTTATTCAATAGCTGTACACAGCTCTGTTCATCTCATGGTTTCAGATTGACATTCCACGAACCCTTTGTAATTCTTTGATTGTTATAATTGTTGATCTTTGTTTCTGCAATTCAATTCTTAAAATAGCCGAGCTTGATCTGTTGCAATCGAAATTCCAGATTACAATTAATTTATGATTCCGGATTCTAAGTGTGATTAGATCAATTAGGCAATTCATTTATTTTAGGTTATGAATAGGATTTCCTTTCTGTTAGTGATTAGTATTGAATCTGATTTTATTTCTTGTTGATGCCTAGAAGGAAAAGGTTGAATTTGTAGAGTTAGAAGATTGGTGGGATCACACAGAGTTTGAGGGATGAACATAGTTTTTTAAGAGCAGTATTAACTACAATGATTTGGGTGTTTAAGCATATATTGTGCACTTACCCTTTGAGACAAAAGACTTCCTCGGGTTGACAATGAATTTCGTAAGATCTGTGTGTTGATAATAATTTATCTGCATTTAGGGTGCTCGACACAACCTAGCATAAGTAATAATACAAATGTAATTGATTTGATGATAATGACATTTAGAATGATGTGATTATATGATGATGATGACGACAATGTTGTTGTTGTGATGACAATGACAATGATGAATATGATGACGATGATGATGAGATGAATGATGATAGAGATAATGATGATGAAGATGATGGAAATGATGATGAAGTTGACAATTATGTGATTATATGTTAATGATGATGATGAAGATGAAAATAGTAATGATGATAATGACATTGACGATGATAATGAGAATGACATGAATGATGATGATGATGATGATGAGACTTACAAGAAAGTGTTGGTAGAGGTAAATAAACTCAGTTTCACTACAAGATCCAAGATTAAAGTGTTCTCAATCATAGTTATAAGTTATGCATGCTTAAAATTGTAACCATATACCACTTGTTATGCATGCTTTAAATGGTAACCATATCCCATATCATTTAAATGACGACGATGATGAACTAGATGACAATGATAGTGATGGTGTTTTTGATGATGGAAATGATGTAAATGATGATGACGAAGATGATTATCATCATTTTCATCATCATCATCATAATCATTGTCATCATCATCATGATTATCACAATAGTCATCAACATCATCACAATCATCATTCATGTCATCATCGTAATAATCATCATTCATGTCATCACCATCGCCATTGTCCTTGTCGTTGCCATCATCATCATCATGATTATCAGCATTATCATCAATTATTCATCATTACCTTTGGCATAAGAAATATCATCTACCCAAAATGCATGATCAGTGGAAAAGGGTCATGGGGGACACATACATTCTATGCATGAGAAATAACAACTTTATTTTTTAAGATGATCAACATCATCATCCTCATTGTATTCATCATCATTGTCATTGTCATCATCACCATCGTCATCATTCATTTCATTTCCCTCATAATCATCATCAACGTCATCATTGTCATCATCATCATCATCACAATTGTCACCATCATCATCATTGTCATTGTTGTCCTCATTATCAACAACATCATCATCATCATCATAATAGCCATTGTCAATATCATCATCAATATCCCTATTGTCATCTTCAACATCTGTGTTATAGCTGATTTTACCACACATGGTGAATCAGATTTTTATGGCCTTCCCTGTCCCTCTACAGACTCCTCAGACCCCATGGACCATTTTTGTACTTTTAATGTTTCCAAGATCATTCCTAAAAACATGCAAAAATTGCCATACGTGACTTTTAAACCCTTTATCGTGTATATACGCAGGTTTGACCCCTAAAACCACATACATCGGGATGTCTGCAAAAGGCCAAATTATTTTGGTGTTTTCCTTGATGTGGATCTGAATCAATTGTCTCCTGGTCTTCCATATGCCTTGGGATCGCTCGAATTCGACCTTTCATTACCCCATTGAAGAGCTATATAAGGAACCCTTTGGACACATTGAAGGCATGAGGAATTGAGAGCAAGAAAACTATAGTCCATTGTTGCTGGAGCTTATACTTGAGTTTGCATCCCTTTGTCCCTTGGAGCACTTTTGTGTTCTTCCCAAGTTTGCCTTTTTCTTGTGAGTTTTCTATCGAGAGATGGAGGATTGAAGTGGTGGAGGCCCAAGTGGGGGACTTAGTTTCTTCGATTCACAGATGTGTCGACAAAGGTTGTCTCTATTGTAATCTCTATTTTATATTAAGAGAAATATATTTTTCTGTCCAATAATGTGTATTTGAATGAATATTTGATACATGGATGATTTCAAATGCTTATATGTTATTGATTATATATGATAGAGTAGGTATAACATGATTATATATAGCATGATTGTCTTGTTTATTGAATGTTGAGGAAGCAATTTATCAATTCAAGCTGGAGTTGGAAAGCTCAACGGGGATCTACATCAACCGTTTGGAATAAGGTACGAATTGAGATCCTTTAGTGTTAGATGTTTGGTTTCTCTTGCATATAGGAAAGGATTGATTTCTGGATTCAAGATGTCTATTGTGGTATCCCAAGCCATAGGAATTTCTTTCCATAACAGAATTGTCGACTCCATTGGGGAGTTCCTAGTAATTGTCCTTCGGGGGTTTTTAACAACATTCAATGTTCTTGAATTGCTTTGATTTCTCTGTTTCTGATTTGGGTTTGGGGGCATGTTTTCCTGGTAGTGTCTGATTGGTGTGAATTTTGTCTCAACTTATTTGCTTGCCTTCATTTTTATGCATTTTTCTTCCTGTACATGAGTTTTTAACTCACAGTCGCGTATACACGTGCTTTTCACTGCTATATCCACGTGCATATCCGGGTTTTCTGCATCCAGTCGCATATGCCCTGAGTTATTCCTTTTAGAGGAAGATTGATAGTTGCTGGGTGAATTTTGATGATTGCCGAGTCTCCTGTGATACTGCTAGAGTCTGTATACAGCTCTGTTTCTGACCAGAGACACTTTTTATTGGGGTAAATTTTTTTTAAGAATGTTCTTGTCATTGCATTTTTTATTTTTTGTTTTGGGATTAGTGCATTAGAGTTCTTTTACCTTAGTACTTTGTGTGAGTGCTATTTGATTGTTCTTGCAAAGTCTAGGGGTGGTAGAATCATTCTTTTGCTTTGCTATCTCATTTTTATTCAAAAAATCCAAAAATATTTGCTTCTTTGCATCATTATGCATTGCACTTTGCACTTTGCATGGTACTTGCACTAGATTTGCTTAGTGAAGTATTAGTCAGGTTTTCATATAGGAATGATTGCATTTGTCATTTGAAGAAAAAATTTCATTTCACATAGTAGCATGCCCTGTTTTTCATTTGACAATGCATTTGCATTGATTGTTAGGTGTGCATTTTACTTCATGTTTCATCATAACACCATTGGTTGCATGGTCATCTACCTTTTTTGAGTAATAAAGCCAAATAAAATCAACGCTTAATTAAAATGGATTACACTATTTTCTTTGATAGGGTACACCAACAAGATTAGGTTTTAGGATCTTGGAATAGTTCATTGTGAGTAAATTCTCCAAGACCACTAAACAACAACATGTATGTGTCTATCCAAGTGAGAGTGTGAAATTCCTTGGTATAATTAGTGTTTCTCAGGATCCTCCTCTTAGAAGGGAGTTAAGCATGAGGCAGTGTGAGTAGTTATACATTGGGATGACCCCTAGTAATAACTGACTAGAACCGAATATATTTATAGGATTGTATTCGTATCTGGGGGTTCTTTCAAGAGTTTCGGTCTTTGCTACCCTGCCCATACGGTCAATCCCACCTGTGACTGTCCGCCTAAGAATTGATTATATTGAGGTGACCTTAGTTTCCTTACCTAGGTTATCGAGGGGGTACTTTGTAGGGGTTATTCTACAGGTGTCTCGGCTAGGTTGGGTTTAGACAGCACAGTCGCTATATGCATTGATGCTGAGGGCCACAATAATTTGTTACAAATCTCCGCTGGTTGTGTATGGGAGTCTCAACCCTCTCCTAGGAGAGACATACCTACTTCATTCAGGAGCTCACATATCCTACCCTTGTTTTCTTGTGATTGGCTTTAGATTATATTGGTGTATGCTCTGTGCATGCTAGCTCGCTTAGGGTTTGCATAATTAGAGAGTCTTTTTCATTTTTTTATTCATTGTGGATTTGAGTGCAGCACCTCACCATTCTTGTCATTTAGCAGGACTTATGCCTTCTACCTCTCCTCCTCCTTTGGGAGAGAGAAATAGACAGTCCAGGTGGACTACTTTTCACATTGATTCGCACATGATGGGAGATCATGAAGATGAAATTCCTAAGTTGTCTTCTCCACCTCAGGAGGTTGGGGAAGAAGATCCTACTCCTATGTATGCTCCTTCACCTGATATACCTACACACTCTAGGTTCGCTTTTTCACATGATATACCTACACACTCTGGGTATGATCCCTGATTCACAGGTCGCTGGTATTGGATTTCAGGCGATGAGACTCATCATGAACCTACAAGCACTAGTTATGTTAGTTATGGCATGTCTGGCATCCCTGCACATGATCCAACATTCCATGCCGAGTCAGAATTTGATCCTAGCATTATGCCTAGGGGCATTCCCATTCCTTTCCATGTGGAGAGATTTGGGAGCATGAGCCACATTACACCCTCCATCCTGGCGATGGAGGCTACATCTCACATTCATCCTAGAACTAGTGTTAGTAGTCCTATTCAGATACCAGAACCAAGATGAGTGATGGTAGGGAATACCACTTACATAGTTTCACATGTCCCTTCATCCTCTATTCCTAGTTCTTCAAATGCTATTCCTCCCCATCATTCACATGGTCCTTCGAGCTAGAATGTTTATATGAGTCATGTCTGTACTTCTGCTACTCGTGTAGTTGTGTCTCAGATTCAAGTACCTCCTGTTGTCTCAGGAGGGCGTATTCCTACTTTCGGAGGTCATATTCCTAATTCCAGAACGTCTATTCCTACCTATGGAGTTTCTCATGGGACTTTTTATGGATCGCAGTATGCACATAGTTATTCACCTTATGGGTACGGGTATCAACAACCTACTTACTCGCCAAATTATGGCTTTGTAGTCCCAAATAGTCAAGGTAGACCACATTATGGTCCTTCCATGCCATTCTACATGGGTCAAATGGGAGGAGGATACTATGGCCATGGCCATGGTGGTTATGGTAATCAGTCCTATGTGAACCAACATTATCAAGGAGCGTCTCATAGACCTGTTCAACCTAGGCTCCCTTTCCTCGCAACGTTAAATTTTCCTGACTTGTCTAGACTAACGAACAATTCGGTATGTTATGACCCGTCTTGGCCGACTGTCCCTATGAAGCTTCCCTTGGATATTCCCAAATTCGAGGGAAAACTAGGAGAAGATCCTAGTGAACATGTTAGTACATTTGACCTTTGGTTCTCTTCTAATTCCTTACATGAAGATTCGATCCGTTTAAGGCTATTTCAACACACCCTTACAAGGCATGCAATGAAACAGTACATAGAGTTACCTAGGGGGGCATTTACTTTGTTCGATGACCTAGCTATGAATTTCCTCAACCACTTCCAGCTACCAATGTGTTACGACATTGGTACGGAACTCTTGTCGACATTTCGATGAGACAAAGCCATGCATATCTCAAACCATATCCAAGAGTGGCGTAGATGGAAGAGATTGATTAAAGACTTCATTCCGCCGAAGTTTCTCCTCGAGTGGTTCCTTAAGTCATTACTACCTTATATAGTGAAGGATGTTTCTACATCCGGAGTTCAAAACAAGGAACAAGCCATTTTTAGGGCGCAGGAATTGGATTTGATTTATGCTCAATCTAGGTTGTTATATGAGATCATTCCTAATGCTCCATGTTCTAGTTTCGACCCTAAGATCAAACCTGGACCACATGCCAATGGAATTTTTGGGTGTACAAGTATCAAACCTGTGGATTCAGTTGTGAACCAGGTCAGTCAATTATCTATCAACCAATCTGCCTCTGGCCAAGCCACGACTTCGTCTCAACCCACCCAAACGGCGAGTGTGATTTTGGTGCAATCATCGAACCAGAAGGGTAATTAGCAACCTAGAAGGAATAAGAAGAAGGGTAAAATTTTTTTAAGGGTGGGAATAGGAATGAAAATTCCAATTCTAATGACAAGAATGCCCAAAATTCTAGGGGCGACAAGTAGCCTAAACATAAGTTTAAGTTTCCTTGCAAGTTGTGTAAGGAGGACCACATCACTCACTTGTGCCGTCAAATAGAAGAAGCCTCGAAGTTCATAGTGCAGGGCGCAGCTGTGCTGACTAACCCTTTACCTCATAATCAAAAGATGACCTTGAGGACCCATGATCAGTCTGGTGGGGATCAAGATCTGTCAAAAGATTGTAGTGGTCATGGTTGCATCAACATGGTGCATACTGCTAAGGTTGTGACTCGTGCGAAGGAGTATGGTTCATCACAACCAAACCTTGGAAAGGAACCTGATCCACCCAGGATTCCTTTGCGTATTGAAAAACTTGTGGTTAAACCTGAAGTTGCACCTCGCATTCCTAATGGATTCTTTAATCATTTGGGGCACAATCCTAATGCCTGAGCCACCCAGAACTATTCTGTTGTCGAGGATTTTGGCCACACTCCGTGTGCGATGTCTGCACTCGAAGTACTTCAGAGTTTTCCTTCTCAAAGGAAGGCTTTGCTTTCTACTCTTGGTGTTAATGATGATAATTCTTCCTCTTTCATCATATTTGAAACTGTGGGACTACAGCCTCGCTTTCCTTACTATGTGTCTCTCTTGATTCATGTAGAATGTCTTAACAAGACCGTCAAATGTAGTATGATTGACGAATGTGATGCTGCTTCTATGATATCTTTAGCGTGCTTAAACGGTTTGAGTTCCCCGAAGTTGTCTAAAGCTGCTACCATGTTGACTGCATTTGATGGTATATTGTTTCGGCCACACAACATTCTTCCTTCTCTTGAGGTCTGTTTGGAAGGGAAGACCGTCGTGATAGAGTTCAAAATGGTTGATGCGCCCCTTGACTAAAAGCTATTACTGGGTAGGAATTGGATGTCTAGTATGTAATCCATAGATTCTTCTCTATTTCAAGTTGTATGCTTTCCATTTAATGGGAATATAGTTACGATTGATCAAATGTCATTCGAGAATCTGTGTGTTATTGCATCTTCAGGAGCTTCTGTCTCGATTGTCTTGCACTCTTAGTCGGAAACTGGGAGTGTGGGTGTTGGCATGTACCCATCCCTTATGGGATCATTTAGTTGTCCTGCACCTGTTCTTATGATTGGGTTTACTTCCGGTGAGGCTTCATCGTCATTGTGTTTGGTGTCTTTTTGCACCACTCATATGGAAGATCCTTGGATTCTTCCTACACCAAGTCCATCGAATGAGCCCATTGGGACAGACGTGCCATTTTCTGCAACTATGATAGCATATCAAGCTAATCTTGAATGTGTTGCAAAGCCTAGTCCTTCCTCTTCGCAAACAGAGGAGGAGGACCCATATGTGCTTCTTGCATGGGTAGTTGAGTCTTCTCACATCCATGACTACCTTGATAGTGTTTTTCCATCAGATGAAGCTATTATTGAGGCTATGTTTGGAGTTGAGCCACCTTGGGAAGAGTTGCATCATAGATCTTACTTCCTTCCCGAGCTTGACTGTTTGGAGTGTGAAGAATTTAGGTAGATTCTTAGTGAGAGAATTGGTAGTCCCATGGTTCCATTAAACTCTTGTGGTCTGATGGCTGATGGAAACATGGAGAATATATCTCCTACCATTCCTATCAATATCTCTCGTGGTCCTCGCAATATTGGGAATGTCTATATTGGGGCAAAATGTTCCCATGCTGAGATTCAAGAGTATACCGAGCTATTCAAAGAATTTCGTGATGTATTTGCTTGGTCATATGAGGAAATGTCAGGTATCGACCCCTGCATTATTGAGCATGAAATTAAAACTTATCCCAATGCTAAACCTGTTCGACAACGCTTGCATGCGGTGAATCCTAGGAAAGCACCCGCGATTAAGGGTGAGATAGAAAAGCTGTTGAATGTCGGTTTTATCTATCTTGTTCCCTTAATAGAGTGGGTTTCAAACCCCGTTCTGGTTGATAAGAAGCAGGGAATGATCCATATATGCACTAATTTCCATGAATTCAATCATGCCTGTCCTAAGGATAATTTTCCCACACCATTTATTGATCAAATTTTGGATGAGTGTGCAAGAAGAAATGTATTTTCCTTTATGGATGGCTTTTATGGATACAATTAGATACAGATCAAACCTGAGGACCAACATAAGACTGCCTTTATTTTTCCTTGGGGTACCTTTGCATATCGGAAGATACCTTTCGGCATTAAAAATGCTGGAGCCACTTTTCAATGGGCTATGACCTTGATCTTCCATGATCTCAAATCGATTATTGAAGTCTTTTGGGATGACCTTGCTGCTCATTCTCGTTAGAGGATGCATCATTCCTACCATTTGAGATTAGTGTTTGAAAGGTGCCGCCATTATTTGGTCAAGTTAAATCCTCATAAATGGATCTTTTGTGTGAAGTTTGGTCGCTTCTTAGGATTCATTATCTCCAAGGAGGGTATAAGAGTCGACCCTTTGAAGGTTGAGGCAATACTTCAATTGTCTCCCCCAAGAAACATTAGACATCTTCAATGTTTGTAAGGCATGGAAAAGTTCTTACGGAGATTCGTCGTTAACTTTGCCAATTTTACTAGAGGCTTTATGCGTCTTTTGAATAAGGACACTACCTTTTCCTGGGATGAGCGAGCCCATGAGTGATTTGATGCGCTTAAGCAAGCCTTAGCATCAGCCCCAGTTATTAGTCCACCGGACTATAGCCGTGAATTTTTACTTTATGTGGTCGCGTCCATGGAGACGATTGGTATGGTTTTGGTTCAGGAGGATGAGGAGCTCTAGGAGCATGTCATATATTATTTGAGCTAAAACCTTATAGATGCAGAGATATGTTATTCCCATGTGGAGAAACTTGCCTTAGATACCTTTCATGCGGTTCAAAGATTGAGACACTATATTCTCCTTCTACAGACCTTGGTGGTAGCCCATGTCAATCCATTTCAGTTCGTCCTCACTAGAAAGATGACAAGGGGAAAGTATAATAAGTGGATTGTCATCTTGCAAGAATTTCATCTCGAGTTTGTTTCAGCAAAATTGAAGAAATCGTTGATTTTTGTGGAGCTTATATCTGATTTCCCAAGCGAAGAGGAGGAGGAAGTTTGTGAAGATATGTTTGTCGATGAGCACATTTTCTTGATCTCAACTTTGGATCCATGGTATGGGGATATTATCATATATTTACAAACATTGAAGGTCCCTACTCACCTTTCATGGGATGAACAATGACAGTTGCGTCACGTATCCAAGAATTACCTCATAGTGGATAACACATTGTACCATTGTGGGGTAGATTCCATTTTGCACCGTTGTTTAACTCATGAGGAGGCTGAGCTTGTGATGAATGATTGCCACCGAGGGGCATGTGGTGGTCATTTATCTTGGCTTTCTACAGCCCAAAAAATCTTGAGAGCATGCTATTTCTGTCAGTTGATCTTTAAATATTGTGTTAATGCAGTAAAAAAGTGTCACCCTTACCAGGTGTTTGCATGCAATATGCGCTCACATCCTACCCCGTTACATCCAATTATCATCGTCGGTCCCTTCACTAAGTGGGGGAATGATTTCATGGATTGCAACCCAGCTTCAGCTGGGGGGCATCATCATATTATCGTGGCTGTTGACTATTTCACAAAATGGGCTAAGGCTATGCCCATGATTAAATCCGGTGGTGAGATAGTCGCACATTTTGTATTCAACCAGATCATTACTCGGTTCGGTATTCTGAAATAGCTTGTCACTGACCATGGTAGGCACTTTCAGAATCGGATGATGGAAGAGTTGGCCTCGAAGTTATGGTATAAGTAGGAGCATTCTTCTTTTTATTATCCTCAAGCGAATGGACAGGTTGAAGCAGTAAACAAATCACTCAAGTCCATTCTCCAACAAACCATCGCACAAAGCAAGACCAATTGACATATCATGTTATATTCTACTTTGTGGGCTTATATGACTGCGGTTAAGACTGCCACCATTTTTTCTCCATATTAGCTTGTACATGGAGTGGAGTCTATATTGTTGGTTGAGTGCAAAATCCCTTCTTTGAAGCTAGCCATAGAGCTCTTACTAGAAACTTCCCCATTGGACAAATGTTTGGTCCATTTAGAGCAGCGTGATGAACATCACCAAGATGCTTTAGTGACTCTAGAAGTGAATAAGCGTTGCGTTAGGGTCCAGTATGATAAATATGTCCATCCAAGGAAGTTTAGTGAAGGAGATTTGGTCCTTTTGTGGGATCAAGCTAAAGAACCCTGGGGGCAGGAAAATTTAACCCCATGTGGCATGGTCCTTATGTTGTTAAACGTGTGTTAGAGAAGGGCGCATATGAGGTAGTGGATTATGAAGGGATAGCCTTGGCAGAGCCTAAAAATGGGCTCTATCTTAAAAATTACTATGCATGATTCTCATCCAGGGCTGACTATTGTATATTATTGTATAGTATTTTGCATAGTTAGGTTTTTATTATGGTGATCGGGTTTGTTGATTAGTTTTCGCTTCTTATGGCGGATTTCAATGGAGTCTTCCATCTATATAGGATTCATAGATGGTGCTAGCCACCACACTCAACACTCAGCCTCTGCTGCTTGGGTGATTTATACTCCTGTGGGTCAGGTATTTTCTTCAAGAGGCATATGTTTACAGCCCTCTTCAAACAATGTTGCTGAATATAGTGCCATTATCGAGCTTCTACCGGATACCATTTCACATGGTATTCTATCTCTTGAGGTATGTATTGATTCGGAGTTAGTAGTGTCATAGCTTAATGGCTTGTATCATGTTAGGGATCCAACATTATTATGAATATTCTTACGTGTGATATTGTTAGAACGACAATTTGACAACATAACATACATACATGTTCCAAGAATTAATAATCAAGTTGCTGACTCATATGCTAACTATGTGTTAGATTGGCATTTGTTTCACAGACAATAGGCTCATCACAAACATACATTTTTACACATGTAAATAAATAAACCAATCATCATAAAAGTTTTTTAAACATCCATAATGTGATAATACATAAGTGTCATAATTCAAAAATGGGGCTTCCGAGCCACCAAAATATAAATACATGGTAGTACAAAATGTATCACTCCCAGGTATCTAAGCCTGGGGAGGAGGAGGGGGGTTCTAATTATGGAATGTCACCATGTCTCTAGCTAGTCGTTGAAACAACCGCACCCATGCTCGTGGCACTCCCACCGCCTGACGCTACATGGCCTCAGGCAGGTCCTCGATCTACACCTTGGGTACCCTATGTGTCAGTCGCATGAAGTTTGTATGAATGCTTTGGAGCGTCCGCTCCGCATCCACACCCATAATGTCATCTCCTCTTCCCCTCCATCTATGGCGAGGGAAGCCTTCAAGCCACCGTGGTCCTACATCTACATACATATGACAGGATGTCACTATGTGTTGTCACGCAAAAACATGTCTTTTGATTCCATATATCAAAAAACACAAAAAAAAAAATAATTCACAAAACATAAAAAGTGGGTTGGGATTCATTACCAATATCATCGTATGCCGATCCTAGTGGTAGTGGCATGTCAGGATCTCCCCAAAAATCTATCCCCGCATAGGGGTAGTCATCGATAGCAACTATATGTCGTCGCCACCATGGAAAGAAATCAGCTGGATAGGGGTTGGACACCCTACCTCCACCCAGTCTGTGCATTGCATCTTCCCGACATCGTTAGGCTGGATCTCGAACCCCATGAAGAGGAATGTCAACTCTAGGGCTCAATACCGGAACACAGTCAAAGAAAAATGTGCTCAGTATACTGCTGAAACAGAAGTTTCGTACCCTGCCCATATTGCACTCGCTGAGCTGGTGCTTCATGTTGCCCAATAGCACAATGCTCCAATCATAAACCGTGGGTCTCATACATTCCACTGTATAGAACATCAGGGGCCATGAGGCCCGATGGAGTGAGGCTAACCCTGCTATCCTACCTAGTGTCAGTAGTATGGAATTTAGGCCTAGCACCTATATGGAGTTAGTTGGGAAATGACACCCCACCTTCTCCGTGTCTGGATAACAATACATTGCTTTGTACTCCTCTATGGTGAGGCCACCTCCAATCCTGTGAGGATGTAGTTTCACCACTTCCCCCCATCGAGACAATCAAGTAATGAAGTATATGTCCTCCACTTCTATGGTAAGGGACATCCCGTCGATATGGAATGACTCTGAGTCAGGATCCCAGTAGTCTACTAACATCTGCAGCAGTATTAGTTTGGCCCTTAAGCCACCAAGACACCAAACCTTGTAGAGCCCACATGCACGAAGAGCCTGTTGTGCCATTATATCACCCCGTACTGCTTCTTCTACATCCCCGTGCTCACTTTCCCTCCATTCTAAAACCATCCTGCACATTTAATTCAAGTTTGGGTCACTATATGTCTTTAAAAAACTTGAACGCGATCGCATACGTGACTGTTTGCTAAACAACCACATATGTACACGACTTTGGGGCATTTTGCCATGTATATCCAACCCTATACGTGGAAAAATCCTCGATTTTCGCATGGGCCATGGCGCATAATTTAGGATGGCCTTGAAATCAAATTAGACCATGGAAAATTGAAAAATTTACATGTAAATGAAAGAGCAGGGCATGGGAAATTACCTGAAAAAAACGGTGTCGGATTCCGTCGGCTGGATCTCCCGGAATTCGTGTTTGAAGTTCTGAGCTCAATTGGGTAAAAATTTCAAATGTTATATAATGTTTTGAATTTTTTACTATTTATAGAAATTTTTAAAATTTTTTAAAATTTTTACCCCCTTTTCTATAGTTTTGGACCGTTTCTGACCGTTTTGGACCGTTTTTTACTAATATATGATGTAGGAGACCGTTTTGAGCACCGTTTCGACCATTGTTTTGAACCGTTCATGTCGATTTTAGGTATGATCTTTAAGCTGGAATAGATGTTAGGTGTCACCTTCGTTTGCATTTTTCATGACCTTATGACCGTTTCATTATAACCTTAGGTACGAACCCATTCTATCTTGTCATGGGACCTTCTTGCTGTTTTAGAAGTGGCATGATTAGAATGGTAGAGCTTGACCTTACATGGGTACCCTAGTTACCTCCTTATTTGCATTCGGTACCCATGCCGAAAGTTTGTCTTTAGGGTGTGGGAGTCTATTGTATAGTATCGCCATGACATTTCACAAGAGCCTCATACTCCTATTCATCTTTTGTTGGCCTATTTCCTCAAAACTCCCTTATGTCAAGTTGTAATTGCATTATCATGAGCTTTGCCTGCCTCATTGAGCCTTATGTCGGCTTCCCTGACTTTGAGTATAAGCCATATAGCCTGAGCTTGTCTCATGAATAGCCACCCAGAGCCATTTTATATATCCTTTGCAGCTTGATTCCCTATTTTTATTGGGAGGGGACTTTCCCCTGAGTGTCACTATCCTACAGATGTGTCCTTGCATTGAGCATAGGTATGTTCCACTACTTGGAACTATTTTTTTTTCCCATTTGACACTAATCTCCTCCTACTCTGTAATTTTAAAGCGATTTTATTCTTTTTCAAGATTTTCAAATATTTGAAAAAATTCCAAAAAAAAAAATTTTAAACCAAAAAGACGGACAAGAAAAGATGCTATCTTTGGCAATAGTCGAGTCGACTTGCCTTCGAACAGAGCACTGTATATCACATCCATTGGTTGGGTTAATAGTTTGACTTTAGGAGCTGTAATTGTTTATCCGATTTTATCTCCACTGACTGGTTAAGCTTCCAGTCCCTATGGAGCCTCTATCGATGCGTCCTTTGTCACAGAGATGTCCCAGTTTTTCATATCGAGTATATGCTTCCTACATTTAGTCACCATCTACCTTTATACTCTTGTTCATAGGAATTTGAAACTTGAGTCGACCATTCCTCAGTTATCTTGACTTTTCATGTCGGCCATTCCTGATATAGTTACTGGTTTGTGGACCTTATGATCGAGTCCTTCCACATTATACAGCTTTGCTGAGTACCTCATGTTGGATGATGTGGGATGCCTTAATGCCCTCCTTCCAGCAGATTTCATCCCATCGACTTAAGATCATTTATTTTGGGTGTTGGAGTATCGGGTACCTCCACATGGTATAACCGCCGCACCTCTGGGAATATAAAACAAGTGGACTAACCGCCACTCTTGGTGATAGGGCCTTATGCTGGGTTTAAAATGTTCACCAATACCTATAGATTTTTTTGTAACGACAAACCTTACATGGTATCAGAGTTGAGGTCGCAGGTTCAATTCCCCCGAGCTACGCCGGAGGCGGGGTGTTGGAGTATCGAGTACCTCCACATGGTATAACCGCCACACCTATGGGAATATAAAATTAGTGGACTAACCACCACTCTTGGTGATAGGGCCTTGTACTGGGTTTAAAATGTTCACCAATACCTGCAGATTTTGGTGTAACGAAAAACCTTACACTGGGATAGGAATCTAGAGTCATGTTTGAGTGCCTTGAGACTTGCAGTCATCAGTGGCAGGTTCTCTTGCCATTGATGGTTTTTGGGAATACATCAATGTCCCCTAATCGATGGATTCTCTCAAGTGTTTGACCTCAACACATTTATTCACACTTGTTAGTTTGCATTCTAGTACCTTTATTCCCATTTTCATTATTGGTGGGTGATCTCGCGTCTGTTAACAGTATACATCAATGACCAGTAATCAGACGATGGACTACTATTTTCGACCTCAACACCTCTATTCACATAGTAGGACATGTACTCATTGCGGTTTGTGTAGAATACCTTCCAAATTGGTGGCATCTCTTATATGCTACCTCCTTCATCGTGCCTATGTTCATGAGATTTTAGCTCTTGTGACTTGATTCTAGTATATGTCAGACATTTCCATCCATTATTAAAATCTTGATCCATTATATATCCTCAGTCTTGATGGAGATCATGATCCTTTGTATATCTTCATCATGGAGATTCTGATCTATTTATATTGTACATGGTGATGACCACATATGTTATAATGTATCATGCCTATTCATGGCCATTGTACTCTTAAGTATCCGGGACTGCTATATCTATTTGCAGTTATGTGTAGAGTTGTATCATTGTATATTGTTGATTGGATGTCTAAGTCTTCCACTTGGTTCTTCATCACTTCACTTCTGGAATGGACTTATAATGTATTTCAGCCATCGTATGACCCCTTTGACCTCACACATCAGGGGGCATCTGTTATAGCTGATTTTACCACACATGGTGAATCACATTTTCATGGCCTTCCTTGCCCCTCTGCAAACTCCTCAGACACCATGGACCATTTTTGTACTTTCAATGTTTCCAAGATCATCCCTAAAAACATGCAAAAATTTCCATACGTGACTTTTAAACTGTTTATCGCATCTATACATGGGTTTGACCCCTAAAATGACATACATCGGGATGTGTGCAAAAGGCCAAATTCTTTTGGAGTTTTCCTTGATGTGGATCTGACTCACTTGTCTTCTGGCCTTCCATATGTCTTGGGATCGCTTGGATTTGACCTTTCATTACCCCATTGAAGAGTTATGTAAGGAACCCTTTGGATAAATTGAAGGCATGAGTAATTGAGAGCAAGAAAACTATAGTCCATTGTTGCTGGAGCTTATACTTGAGTCTACATCCCTTTGTCCCTTGAAGCACTTTTGTGTTCTTCCCAAGCTTGCCTTTTTTTTGTGAGCTTGCTATCGAGAGATGGAGGATTGAAGTGGTGGAGGCCCAAGTGGGGGACTCAAATTCTCCGATTCGCAGACATGCCAACAGAGGCTGTCTCTATTGTAATCTCTATTTTATATTAATAGAATTATATTTTCCTATCAAATAATGTGTATTTGAATGAATATTTGATCCATGGATGATTTCAAATGCTTATATATTATTGCTTATATATGCTAGAGTAGGTCTAACACAATTATATATATCATGCTTGTCTTGTTTATTGAATGTTGAGGAGGCAATTTATCAATTCAAGCTAGAGTTGGGAAGCTCAACGGGGATCTACATCAACCATCCGGAATAAGGTATGAATCAAGATCCTTTAGTGTTAGATGTTTGGTTTCTCTTGCATATAGGAAAGGATTGATTTCTGGAGTCAAGCTGTCTATTGTGGTAGCCCAAGCTGGAATTTCTCTCGGTAACAATCTGGGTGCAAAACTAGATGCAAAAGTGGATAAAAGCATGGACGCCAAAAAGAATGCAACAAAAGCAGGTGAATAATGGGGTGTGCCAACAGTGGATGCAAAAATGGATGCAAAAGTGGATGCAAAAAAGGACTCAATCATGGAAGCAAATCATGATGTAAAAAGAGATGCAAAAGTGGATGGAACCATGGATGTAAAATTGGACACAAAATTGGATGAGAAAGTGGATGCTACAAAAGTAGATGTAAAACTAGATGTAACACCCAACGGAAAACCCGATGCAAAAGTGGATGCAAAAATGGATGCATAAAAAGATGCAATAACTGATGTAAAATTGGATGCAAAAATCATGCAGATATAGATGCAAAAGTTGAAGAAAAAGCGGGTGCAAAAGTAGGCACAAAAATGGGTGTGAATTGGGACGCAACAAAAGTAGATGCAAAAGTGGATGCAATAGTAGATGCAAAAAAATGTGACAACAAGGATGCAAAATGTGATGCAAAAAATGATGAAAATTTGGCTGCAAAAGTGGACAAAAAAATGGATGCGAAAGTGGATGCAGAAATGGGTGAAACAAAACTAGATGCAAAACTAGACTAAAAATAGGATGTAAACTTTGATGGAAAATTTGGTGCACGAGGGGATGCAAAAAAAGAAGTAGAAGTGGATGCAAAAGAGGATGTAATAAAGGATCCAAAAGTGGATGAAAATATAGGTGTAAAAGTGGAGGAAAACATAGATGCAAAAGGGGGCGTAACAAGAGAAGATGCATAAACTAGGCGCAAAACTGGGTGTAAAACTAGACGCAAAATTTGGTGCAAAATCTAGTACAAAACCTGGCGCAATACAAGGTGCAAAACTAAATGTAAATTACACCAGAATTAGTGCCATATTTAGAAAAAGGATGCAACAAACATCTAAAATAGTTCCAACATGTGAAATTGCGCCATTTTGTCCAAAAAATGAAGAAAAATACATTGAAAGATGGTCTAGCTGCAAAAAAGGAAGCAAAAAGAGATGTTAAACATAAGGTTTTGTTGTAGTGACAAAAATTGAGAAGGGCGACCACGAACAAGTACACCTTGAAGAAAAATCTACAGGCATCCTTCCTTGAGATCTTTAAGGCTGTAATCTCAACTTGTTTAACCCATACAATTGAATTGACTTCCACAAATTCAGACCTGGTAAAGCCACAATAGCCATGTTGTGTGCTAGTACTTTGAGCTCTGTATTCTCGGTTTATGAGAAATCAGGTACTACATCACAGGTGGCTTTAAAATCAGCTAACAATTCAAATTCTCTAGCCAATTTTTCAAATACAATGGGGCCCGATAGGGTGTGTTGCATATCCCTGAAATTGTTGTGATTGGACCTACGAAGGATCAATATCTGAAGATACTCTTGCTAAGTCAACAAAGGTCCTTTTTCTTCTAGAAGAAAGTAATCGCCTTGTTAACCGGTAGTTTAAATAATTTGATCACCCCTTTTACTTTGTGATCTATAATATCAATTTTGGCTTGTACAGTTTCCAACATTCTCTATTTTCCAATTACCTTCCTAGCTCTTGAAATAACAGCCAATCTGTTTTGGATATCATACCTACGGGCCTATTCATCTGACAAGCTGCTTAGAAAATTGACAGTGTTCTCAGCTACCCCCACTGGTATTTTATGCAATTCTCCCTTTACTATTGAAATATTTTTCTTGGCCATTTCCAAGGCATCCTCCTAATATGAAATGAAATTTAAATAAGGTCTGAACCTGTTGGCTTCTGAAATGATTTTATCCCAGATCATATGCCAACATCCCTGTAGGGCCATTTGGCCAGTCACTAGCTTGTTCAACCTATTATTTTGTTCTAGCAATTCTTGACATATTTCTGCCAATTCCTTTCTCTCTTCTTCCCTTTTCTAAGCTATGTCTTTGAAATTCTTATTTTGTTGCTTTAATCCAGTAAGCTCTACATCCCTTAGCTTTACCTAAGACATAGTACTAGTCAAGGAGGCAATTTCTATCTCTGGATTGGGTACAATGGCAGATATTTACATCACTTCACCTTTCTCTTGTAGCTTCTTCTCGTTGGTCGCTAGCTTAACCTTTAGAGCCCTATTCACTTTCCTTTAGCAAATTAGTTTCCTTCTCCCATTGTCTCTCTTTCTCCTTGAGATTCAAAAGTTTGTCCTTGTAATAAGTTAACTTTGTATTTAAAGCCTCCCTTTCCTTCTCGAACTCAGTCAACTCAAAGGTCTGAAGGAGCTGGGTATAATGGATTTTTAACTTCTTTTTAATCACTTGGATTTCTTTTTCTTTCTCATCCAACAAATTCTGAGCCAGTGCTCCTTCATCTTCCTGTCCATCCACTTTCACTGATTCATCTTGAAAATTTTGAAATTGGACCTTCAGAGCCTTGTTTTCAACTCTTACTTTCCTCAATAGATCTTGAGTCTTTGTTTTACTAGACTCTAGCTTGGACATCTATAAAATGGATTTTAGCAGTCTGTTATTTAGGATATCCTCAGTTTCTCATTTAAGGTGTATGATATCTAGAGTAGGAACCTGCCCTAGGTTCACCTTGACCTCTAACACTTTATTACCCATTGAAATGGCCATACTTAGGGTGTCTGTAGCATAATCTCTCACAGTATTCAATGCTACACCTGGCCCAGGTAACTTCCTTATTTCATCATATAACCTCATTGTCTCATCGAAGGTTTTATCGGCTGTCTCTCTATATGTGTTTAGAAAATATTCTTTAGAAGCATAGTTGCTTGGGGTCTTCCCATCAAATACATACTCCTACAGTTCTAACCTAGCTGTTATGGATATTCTTGTTTCTGTTTGTGCTTTCGACTTCTCATCTTCATTTGGCCTCTCATACCACTTCTCTTTACCTACACTATATGTTGTTCTAGTTCCACTGTATGCTTTTTTGGCATGCTGGAAGTGTCTATATCATCAGTATCCATGGGTTTTGCATTGTCTCTCATCTTAGTATTCTCCAAAAAACTCACCAATGATTAAACATCTCCAGCCATTGTAACTATGTTTGACAGGTCCATTTGGGAGGAATTTTCCCCGGGAAGGGATGAGGTAGATTTTTGTCCCATGCTGACCTCCTTTGTGGTGAGATTAGGATAATCATCCCAATTCACAAATTCCTTAAGTTCAGCTATTTCTATGTTCTTAAAAGGGTTATTCTTATCATCTTATCTCCTTTTGGAAATCACCTAGTGTGGGTCATAATTTATGGCTTGTCCCAAAAGAAATCCCATGCTCCTGAGTAGATTATCAACCTGTGGTATGGCGACTCTTCTTTTGACTATGTATGGCCCCAGCTTCTAGGGAAAATTTATCCCTGAACTTTTCCTAAAACTCAAAATATGTTCTTCTTCCACAGTGAGCCTCTGCCTGATCAATTCTAATGAAAAAATCCTGATTTTCAAAAAGGCGGGAAGGATATATGGTTGATGCACAAAACTATATAGTCTTATAATTGTTTCAAATTCGGTCAAAAACCAATCTCCTATCCTCTTACTAGGAGATAGCTGCAGCATTTCTCTCATCTCAGGCAACACCCTGGGCAATTTTTCTTGGAAGAAGATGCCATATATCTCTACCATCATAGAGTTCAAGAATTCATAGTAATTCTTGGTCATGTAATTAGTGATTACTAACCTTGGTGCGTATGAATAATATTCGTTCTAAGACAATAACATTGTCAATAAAAAGGATTGAAATATGAACATTCTGGTGTTGTGTAAATTAGCTAACTGAGAACGAATATTCTCAGCTACAAACTCATCAAACTTAAGACGACTGAAATGATTACCCGAGGAGTTCAGATTCGACCGGACAGGTACCCAAGACAAACAATAGATTCAACAATGGTTGAGTGATATAGCCATATGTATCTAAACGAAGGAACTAACTGGATAAGGTTATGCACCAGTCGGTTTCTTCATTAAACATACTCAGGTTGATGGGGTAACACAGGGTGATAACTTCAGCGTTGGGTTGTGAACAAAACTTCATGAAGGCTTCCTTGCTTTCGATTGTGGATTTTCAGAAAAACTGTACAATATTTTCTTCTTTGTATTCCTGGGAAGTGTGGACAAATTCGTCTAAGACATGGAGGGATTTACGGATGTTAGGAGCTTGAACTTGGCAAAGGATTTTGGATTTGGACCTATTCATGATGACTCCTTCAATGGTGGAAAAATTGCTTGCACACCATCCAACAAACTCAGGGAAATGGGGGGTCTAGTTAACAGAGAGAAAATGGAAAATTGACCTAAAACCACCACAGGTATCTCTACCTTGGTCCTTAACAACTTCCAGTTTACCTTTAGCCATTTCAATTGCTTCGTTCAACAAAATAGTATCAAAGATTTATGCATTGTTATATATGAATCTTTCCTCCTCCTTATAGGTACTAACCCCTAATTCTTCATTATCTCCCACTTCTACTACCCCTATCTCTTCTGGTCTATCCATTTTCAAAAATACCGAGGAATTATTAGGGCGCTTACCTCATCACTTAGCACAGTTCTTTGATTTGGCCACATTGGCAATCTGTATGCAATCAAGGTATTTGCCGATCTTGAGGCTCTGAAAACACGATACTTTTTTCAACATCACACAAACACTTTTATAGTTTTACATGCAACATAACCCTTGTGCGCGTCCATATAATCTGCGATGTAGATCCTCTTCTTTGAAATCTAAGCCTTTGATATAGAGGGTCTTCATATCGAAGCTTCAACATTATCAAGATGCGTAGCTTGATTTAGGGAGATCAACATCCATCTTCGATCCCTAAGCTAACCCCATCAAGACTGTTCCTCTCTGAGAAATTTAACATTCCACTAACCTTCTTTCCTCTAATCGGGTGAGAAACTTCTGATCATGAAATGTTTCCTATCAATCGATCAATATCGATCCCTCTTTGAAAACTGTTGAAACATTCTTTGTTTTTTTCTCAATTTGAATATGGGTTGAAACATGAATGTGAATACTTGTACACTATTGTGAATGTATTGTTGTATCTCTTTACACTTATAAATCTTAGCTACACTCTGGGTGAGTCTATCTTCACTTCAAGAAAGGTTGAAAATGAAAGCATAACTAGACTATATTGATTCCCTTTTGTTGGAGAACCTAGAGAATCGTGGGCTCAACATTTCACACCAACATACATGTTGACTTCATTTTTTTTCCATGAGACTAACGTCATAAAACTTTGTGATTTTGTTTATATTTATAAATTTTATAAGAGAATGAGAATTGAACTTAACCTAAAATTTTCAAGTCTACTTGAAATAATATTAGTTATGCAATTCACTTGTTATCGATAGGAAAAACCATGGCCTTAACTATATCCAATATATAAGGTTTTTGTCTTTAGGGACATGGTGATATAAAGAATTTCACTAATTATTCAACATTCAAATTTACTTTATTTGTTCAAACTTCATACTTTTCAATATTTTATGAGAGAGAGAGAGAGTGTGTGTTTGTTATTCATTAGTGTTAAGGAAATCAAAGGTGATTAACCTATAACTCTACTTGTTTAACATGGTGATTAACCTAATCCCACAAAAATAGAGGCCCTCCTTGATATCCTTTCCAAGTGATATTGATTACCACCATAAACTAAAGAGGAAATGCTATAATCCCATAGATCCTAAACTGATAAATTATTAAGAATCTATATCTAAAGAGTGCAAGATAGATTTGTCCAAAACTTCATCAGTTTTTTTTATTTTATATTTAAACTTGCAATCCCTCCTCACCCCACCCATTCTTCATCTCTCAATACCTATCATCCCTTGGGTTGTTCTTACATAAATTTGAAGAAGGGGAAGACATTTTACTTTTTAAAGTGTATACATCTGAGGACATACCAGTATGACACCTCTAGATCTAGGAGATAGACCAATTACTTCTTTCCCTTTCATTAATGATTTCAAAATATATGTATCCACAACATTTTGTCTATCAACAATCGGATTTATTTCAAAAGGTTTGTCCCATTGAAGAGGAGTTGAGAAAACCCCAACTATAACAGTAGATATCCATATTTCATAGTCATTAGGGATTCTTCCTGACTTTCACTTTGGATCACCTCAACATCATCCAAAATAAGAAAAACTTTACAGCCAAAATTTATCCCGTTGGCTAATTTTTGATGCTCTTTTCCAAAAAAAAAATCCATTTTTTTTCTAAAGTGATTTTCCCAAACTCCACAAAATAAAAATTTTATTATAATTATCACTAAAATTGTCTAAAAACTATATAAAATCTTTAGAAATTTGAATTTTTTATAAAACATATTGTCAAACTTTTTATGGTTGAAAATTTAAGAACTAGTAATATTTGCCAATGTTTCTACATGTTAAAAAAATTACGGATGCTTAAAATTTTCAACCATAGTTTCAATGTTTTGGGATTCCACTTGTTGATTTGAGGTAAAATCTACACATTGTTCAATCCTCTAAACCCATCTCACAAATGGATACCCATAGTCCGTAACTATATGTTTATATTTGTGTTAATGAGCATGTAGGAATGGAATATTTACACAATCCATAGTTTGTGTATATGCAAGTGTTGGAAAGATTAATTGCTTATTAAAACAATCAATTCACAACATAAATTATTAATCCAAGGTAACATATGTTATTTCAAGGTCATCATGCAAAATACAAGAAAGCTATATGTCATGACTAACATTTCTCATCTAACATGCATTGTAACAAAGTAAATCACATAACATAAAAGTAAATACTAAACCTAATTCACACTGTTGATGTATTTGTAACTTCAGAATATATTCACTTGTATATCTTATGTATTGTACCCTGATGTTTATTCTGGGAAGTATCTGTAATGTAATTGAGTCATGTCATGCCCTGATGTTCTGATCGGGAGATTCAATAATGTAAACAAGTTATGTAAATTCATAGAGTATAACCCTCGTTATTGATCAAGGGTTAAATTCCCCGCAGTTGTGGGGCCCTAGGGTTATTAGACTCTCCTAGAGAAGTCGTCCCTAGTGAGTTATTGCCAAGTCAAGAATTAGTATAAATAGAGATGGATCCTCTCTATTTAACACACATTTATACAAATCCACTCACACTCAGTTGTAGTGCATAACTGAGAGAAAGAGAAGAAGTTGGGAAAAGAGAGAGAGAGACTACTATTGTCGGGAGATCATCTTACTGTCTTTGGGTTTTACTTTTGGTGCTGATTCTATCTCTGAGGAAGTTGCAGGGATTTATTCTTTATGGTTTCCCCGAGGAAAATCTTTGTGTTCATTGTCTCTTGTGATTGATTGCTGTGATTTTTATTCTCTTAGATAAGATCCTAAGATCATATAGCTTAAATGTTAAGAATCTAACATGGTATCAGAGCTAACCTGAGAAGAACACACTGTGCAGCTGCTAAAGCTAGGGATTGATACTTTTTGGATCTCTCTCCACATATTTTCAGAAAAAGGAGGTTGGGATGACTCTCCTCTCTAGGGTACATCTTTCTGTTGAAGCAGAATCTGATTCTAAGCATTTTCAGTTTTTGACCCCACACGGCTGCTGAAAATTAGGGCTTTCCACAAAAGTGGAATTTTTGGGTGAGCCCAGGCTTGGATTGATCTCCTCCCCAAAATTGAAGTTTAGATATCAAGATAAAAAAAAATTGGTTGGGTAGAACTTCGACAAAGTCAAACCCTAATATGCTCATGAACCAGAAAACCAGCTCTATAGAAATTCAGCTCTAGATTCAGTTCCGACATCTTAACCTCATAAGATCTAAATCTTTTGCATTTCCATTTGAGGTTCTCTATTAATTATGTCTTATCATACCAAGCTTGATGAAAATCTTGAGGGAGCTAATAACTTCCGACCTTGGAAGTATAGGATCTCCCTAGTCCTGGAAGAAAATGAGTTGGACTCTTACATCAATGAAGAGGTTCCAGTTCCACAGGGATATGGGGCTAAGGACTTACACAAGAAGAAATTGGTCATGGATAAGAGGATTATTGCTGATTCAATCAAGGATCACCTCATACCACAGGTGTCTTCTCTAAAGACACCTAAAGATATGTTTGATGCCCTAACCAAGTTATTTGAAGGGAAGAACATAAACCGAAAGATGACTCTGAGGAACCAATTGAAGAATGTAAAGATCCAGAATGTGGAGACCATCCAGTCTTTCTTTACAAGGGTTTATTAGATCAAGGAATAGCTGGAAGCGGTAGATGAAGAAGTAGAGAATGCAGAAATTGTGATGACCACCTTGAATGGTCTACCTAGGGTATGGGACTCTTTCATTCAAGGTATCTGTGACATAAAGAAGCTAGTCAAGTTTAGAAGACTGTGGGAGGAATTCTCACAAGAAGAAGCTCGAATATCAGCTCATGAAGAAAATATGGGAAGTGAAGATCAAGAACTCATAGTACAATCCAAGAAAAATAGAACAGACCATCACAAAGGTAAGCATTCTCGACAAAATAAAAACACTAAAAAGTATAACAAAGATTTGGC
Source organism: Pseudotsuga menziesii (assembly GCA_001517045.1). Lineage (NCBI taxonomy): Eukaryota > Viridiplantae > Streptophyta > Pinopsida > Pinales > Pinaceae > Pseudotsuga > Pseudotsuga menziesii. Next base: position 398,744 of record LPNX010339089.1, read on the forward strand.
TAAGTACATTTTCTTTACATGTGATGAAAGAGGACATCATGTAAGATATTGTCCTAGAAACAAAGATAGATCTCACAAGAGGAACGAAAACAAGAAAAGACATCATGCTCATGCTGCAGAAGATGATGAGACTTCCAAGAAGAAAATCAAACAAGAAAGTGATGATTCTTCGAGTGATGAAGAATATGTTTTGATTTCCTCTCTCATGGGAAACATCACACGTGGAAGCAATGATTGGGTTATAGACAGTGGGGAATCCAAACACATGACGAGATTCAAACAATCATTTGTGAAACTATCAGAACATGAATCACCTCACAAGGTGAGACTCGGGGATGACTACCAGTATCCAATAAAAGGTATTGAAGAATCATGCTACAAATTAGACTCTGGAAAGTCTATGAAAATGAAGGATGTCCTATTTGTACCAAGACAAAAGAAGAACCTTCTCTCCATCTCTACATTAGATGCAAACAGTATAATAGTTGCATTTATAGATGGCCAAGTCATCATGTGGCCAAAAGGAAATACTATTGATGATGCAATAGCAATTGGAGAACAAGAGGGAGGACTATACAGATTAAAGAGCCAACCAGAACAAGATTTGGTTCATGACTTAGTAGAACCAAATGAAATTTTGCATAGAAGGCTTGCACATGTACACAATAGGGCACTACAACTTGCAAGCAAAGCTATTGAAAGTCTTCCAGAAATACAAGCAAAACATGAAGGAGTATGCACGGGATGTGTGAAAGGAAAGAACACAAAGAAGAGATTTCCAAGTAGCAAAAGCAAGGCTAAAGGAGACTTGGAAATCATTCACTCCACTGTATGTGGTCCGATGTCATCCAGTTCATTAAGAGGGTACATATAATATGTTTCTTTCATTGATGATTTTTATAAGAATACATGGATATACTTCATGAATAACAAAGACAAAGTATTCAACAAGTTCAAGGAATTCAAATCCTTGATCAAAAACTACACAGAGAAGAAGATCAATATTTTTCGATCAGATAATGGCAGAGAATTCACATCAAATGAATTCTAGTAATTATTCAAAGATTTAGGGATTAAGAGGGAGTTGACCACTCCATCTAATCCACAACATAATGGGGTTGTAGAAAGAAAGAACAGAACGACCATGGAAGCTGCAAGGGCAATGCTTCATGATAAAGATCTTCCCATGCATCTATGGGTAGAAGCAACTAGAACAACTATATATGTGCATAACCGTACTCCACATAGAGTACTCGAGAACAAGACACCTAAATAAGTGTTTTTTGGAAAGAAACCAGAAGTCAGTCATCTCAGAATATTTGGTTGTCTAGTGTACATACACATTCCAAAAGAAAAGAGGACAAAGTTAGATCCTTCAGGAAGGAAGGGTATATTTCTGGGATACTCTGAAAGCTCGAAGGCTTATAGAATATACTTCCTAGGATTCAAGAAGATTGACATCAGCAGGGATGTAACATTTGACAAAGAGTCGGCTTACAACAAATCTGGAAAGAGACATGCTGAAGAACCTGTAGAAACAGAAGTTACCCAAAATTCATGACACAACCATGAACAAAGAAATTCCAGAAGAAGATCGAGAAATAGAAGAACCTATAGATCCACCTCAGGAGAAGAATCCTCACAAGAGGAAACCTGATTGGGTATGAGAAGCTATCGAGGTGAAAAAAGATATAGGGCTCTAGAAAAGATACACAAAGAAAGGAAAAGAACCAGGTCCTGCTCCGGTTATGTAGCCCTATTATGTGACTTGATTGATAAAGAACCTTCCAACTATGAAGAAGTGGAAGAAAAGAAAGAATGGAATCTTGCTATGATCAAAGAGTATCAATCAATCATGACTGATGTTTGGGATGTTGTCCCAAGACCAGAGGGGAAGTTTGTTGTGACTTTGAAATGGATCTATAAGATCAAGCATGCTCTAGATGGTAGCATAGAGAAATATAAAGCAAGATTTGTGACTAGTGGTTTCTCCCAGAAATAAGGAATAGATTATGAAGAAAATTTTGCTCCTGTATCCAGATATACTTCCATCAGATCAGTACTTGCTTTAGCTGCAGTAATGAAGTGGAAAGTACACCAGATGGATGTCAAGACAACTTTCTTGAATGGTGTAGTAGAAGAGGAATTATGTGTGGAGCAGCCAATCGGTTTTGAGACACATGACCGAGAGACTCATGTGTGTAAGTTAAAGAAAGACCTATACGGTTTGAAACATGCACCCAGGACATGGTACGACAAAATTGAGAGCTTTCTATCTAGTTTGGGCCTTACCAAGAGTAAAACGGATTCCAATATTTACTACAAGGTCGAAGAAGGGAACCCAATGATAGTCCTACTATATGTAGATTATCTATTTGTAATAGGTGAGGATGGGTTGATTGCTTATATAAAGAGGAAGCTTGATGCCAAGTTCGAAATGAAAGACTTGGGTATGATGCACTATTTTCTAGGCATGGAGGTGTTGCGGGCAGAATGCAGATGCAATTTCCCTGGGACAGGGGAAGTATGCAGTAGAGATTTCGAAGAGGTTCGGGATGATGGACTACAAAGCCATGACCACACCTATGGCATCGAACTTGAAGCTATTGAGTGATGCTTCATCATAAGCGGTTGATGCTATGATGTATCGTCAGATGATTGGGTCCTTGATGTACCTGACAAATACAAGACCAGATATTTGCTTTTCTTTGAACACATTGAGCCAGTTCCTGATGGATCCAGGACATTATCACTTGATTGCTGCAAAGCATATTTTGAGGTACCTAAAGGGTACAATTGATTATGGGCTCAAGTATGAGGTGAATCAGAAGATTAACCTGGAAGGTTATGTGGATTTGGATTGAGAAGGCAGTGCCATTGATAGAACGAGCACTTTAGGGTGTTGCTTAAGTATGGGATTAGGTGTGATCTCCTAGTTTAGCAAGAAGCAATCCTGTGTGGCACTGAGTATAGATGAAGCAGAGTATGTTGCAACTTGCTCGGCTATTTGTGAGGCAGTGTGGCTGAGAAAGCTACTGTCTGATTTATTTGATCTCTAGATGGATGCTACTTGTATATATTGCGACAATGAGAGCTGTGTGAAGCTATCGAAGAACCAGTGTTCCATGACAAGTCAAAGCATATATTCAAAGCATATAGAGATCAAGTATCACTATATCATTGGTATGGTGCAAAGAGGAGCAATAAAGCTCCAGTATGTTGCGACGGATGAGTAAATAGCTAATGTACTGACCAAACCATTAGCCAGAGTAATGTTTGAGTACTTCAAGGAGAAACTTGATGTTCTCTAGATCGAGGTTCCCTCTAAAGGGAATTGATGTGTCCATTGGCCTTTTTGACATGGTGGAAGGATAAGATTCACATGGTCAGATGTAAGTGTAGAGATGCTCTGATGTGATTGTGGGTTTTGTTATCACATGATCAATGCAGAGATATTCTGATGTGATTGTGGGATGTGTTCCCACATGATCAGTGTAGATCCATTCTGATGTGATTGAGGGATATGTCCCACATGATCAGATATAAGTGCAGAGATGCTTTGATGTGATTGTGGGTTGTGTTACCACATGATCAGTGCAGAGATATTCTGATGTGATTGTGGGATGTGTTCTCACATGATTAGTGTAGCGCAATTCTGATGTGATTGAGGGATGTGCTCCCACATGATCGGATGTAAGTGCAACGCCTTTCTGACATGATGAGTTCGTATGTAAGTGCAGAGCGTTTCTGACATGATGAGGTCAGATATAAGTGCAGCGCCTTTCTGACATGATGAGGTGGGATGTAAGTGGAGAGCCTTTTTGACATGATGAGCTCAGATGTAAGTGCAGAGTCTTTCTGACATGACAAGGTAGGATGTAATTGCAGAGCCTTCCTAACATGATGAGGTCATATGTAAGTGCAGAGCCTTTCTAACAAGATGAGGCTGGATGTGAGTGCTGGGCCTTTTTGACATGGGTTTTGCATTTGTTCCTCCCATGGTCAAATGTGAGTGCTGGGCGTGCCTTTCTGACATGGTTCTTGGATGTGTTCCTCCCATGGTCAGATGTAAGTGTTGGGTGGGCCTTTCTAACATGGTTCATTACATGGTCAGATATAAGTGCTGAAGATGATGAAGACATACATGAAGGCTAGGACTAAAACGAGCATGCAAAAATGGCTGGCTCTATAGAACTTCCTATGACTAGTAGAATTGAGAGAGAACCGGTGATGATCCAGTAGTGATGATCCAGATCAAGTGATGATATAGACTTGATGACGATCCAGTGACGATCCAGATCAAGTGATGATTCAGACTTGATGATGATCCAGCGACGATCTAGATCAAGTGATGATTCAGACTTGATGATGATCCAGTGATGATCTAGACTTGATCATGATCCAGTGATGCTCCAGATCAAGTGATGATCCAGATCCACTGATGATCCAGACTTGATGAAGATGACTTGATGATGATCCAGATGATGCAGAGAAGAAGACTTGTACCGATAAATTGTGTCGAGATAATACCTTCCTAGTTAAGAGGGAGTGTTGATGTATTTGTAACTTCAGAATGTATTCACTTGTATATCTTATGTATTGTACCCCGATGTTTATTCTGGGAAGTATTTGTAATGTAATTGAGTCATTTCATGCCCCGATGTTTTGATCGGCAGATTCAATAATGTAAACAAGTCATGTAAAGTCATAGAGTATAACCCTCGTTATTGATCAAGGGTTAAAGTCCCCGTAGTTGTGGGGCCCTAGGGTTATTAGACTCTCGTAGAGAATTCGGCCCTAGTGAGTTATTGTCAAGTCAATAATTAGTATAAATAGAGAGGGAGCCTCTCTATTTAACACACATTCACTCACACTCAGTTGTAGCACATAACTGAGAGAGAGAGAGAAGAAGTTGGGACAGAGAGAGAGACTACTGTTGTCGGGAGATCATCTTATTGTCTTTGGGTTTTACTTTTGATGCCGATTCTATCTCTGAGGAAGTTGCGAGGTTTTCTCCTTTATGGTTTCCCCAGGGAAAATATTTGTGTCCATTGTCTCTTGTGATTGATTGTTGTGCTTGTTATTTTCTCAAATAAGATCCTAAGATCATATAGCTTAAATGTTAAAAATCTAACACACACTATATGGAAAAATAAATTCACACCCATTTTTGCATAATTTAAACACACTCACACTTGCATAAAAGTAAATCACACCACACTATGTTTCAACTATGCTAAACTATGAATTTAATACACTTGCATAAATATTGAAGAAAGTTGAAATAAAATTACATATACAAAAATAAATGAATCAAAGTAAAATACATCATATGGTAAGAAATAAGAAGAAGTTAGTCTAATTAAAAATTAGAGAAACTAAGAATTGCAATCTACATTAACAAAAGAGAAAAATTAAAGACTACATGTCATGTCCCCATCCCAATAAGTCTACTAGTTGACAATGTTTCACCTACCTATTAGTTCCCTAGGTTGGGAGAGGAGGCATTAAATATTGAAATAAGGGAGCTATGGACCCTATAGAACCTTAGTTTATCATTTAAACATTAATTTGGGTCATACAAATAATAAATAAGGAGGAAATAAATTGGAAGTGATTTATAAGGACACTTGGAGGTCCATGGAGACCTTGGGTGGCTAGATTCTTCCTTACACATGTTATGACTTAACCCCAAATGTAAAAATTGTGAGTGATGGAATGTTCTTGGAAGGTGAAGAGTTGTATAATGAAATATCATGAGCCCGAGGATTCGAATGGGTGACGAGGAGTAACTCCCCATAGAAGATGAGGAGTCTAGGGAGAAACTGCATTCCACGTGGAGCTAGATTTCCTTCGTTTTATGAGAACAATGATGGAAGATTCCATGACAAGTTAGGCCTGATTGCGAACTTAATTGCATACCTATGAAAATATGACATTTCAGGGATAAAATAGCCTCCAAGAGGGTTCACTTGGGACTAGGTGGCAGCCATTCGAATTTGTAGGAAGATTAAGGGTTGAGGAGAAGGCTAAGTGGCATTGAGATTACTCAACATCAAGGATGAGTTGGAGGAATCATATGGGAGTGAATTTGACCATGGAGGACCTTAGGAGGGTTAAAGAAATATTTAAGGAGGAATGCAAATGTCTTTTGATCATTTGTGAATTTTCCTTTGGCATTTTGGAGGGCATTAGGTTGTCCATTGCACGATGAGTACACACTTACCCTGCTAGTGCGCCAATTTGGAGACAGTGAGAGTCTCATTCAAGTTAGCTATGGGATAGGACACCCTGAACTATCATTTGTAGATTCATGGAGTGTTTTTATGCATATAAGAAGCTTCTACTATTAGTGACACATATCTCCTCCCATTCTCTATATTCCCACTTCCATATTTCCATGTTTTTCTATGAAGGTGCACTTGTGTGAATGTTGGTTGGGCCTTGTTAGCACTATTTTTTTTTGTGGGAATTAGTGATATCATTGTATGAATTTCAAGATTACATTAATGATTTGGAAGTTTCAAACTTTTTCTCATTTGGACAATTCATTGAAAATTTCCAGTTGTGAAGGGAAAATGGTGAAAGGATTTTGAGCAAAAGGAAAAGAGTTTCTATAATTGGTGCAAAGAAATTTGATTATAAGAAAAAATTTGGAATCAAGTCAAACACTTGATATTTATCTATTTTAAGGATATGTTGTAAACACTTGATATTTATCTATTTTAAGAGTTTCTATAATTGGTGCAAAGAAATTTGATTATAAGAAAAAATTTGGAATCAAGTCAAACACTTGATATTTATCTATTTTAAGGATATGTTGGCACAATCTCGTAAGTCAATGCTCATCGACGAAATACCAAGTCATATGGAGGAGCTTGATAGAGCCGTTGTTCCTATTAATACCTAGCCATGTGTTGAATCCATTGGCATATATAAATCCTTGTAAGGCTTCTAACTTGTCGCATGTGGGATAACAGTTCATTGCAAAAACATATAAAATGAAGTTACAACATGTTTTTGGGAAGCTATGGCCTTACGTATGTACAAAACATGGGCTCAGAATCGTGGATTTTATTACTGATCACTCGTCGAAACACATTATGATCTTGGGGCTTAATATTGCATTCAAAGATTGGCCAAACATCCCATCGTGCCATCTTTAGAGATTGGACGTAGCATCATGAGTCAATTGAATTGCCAAGGTGTTCTCGATGTATTGTAAGTTGTGGATAGATCCAGAACACAACGATTGCTAAGGAAAATAAAGAAGTGGGACTTTTATCTATAAACCATTGAAGCATCATCGACAATGTTATAAGCATAGAAAACCGTAGCGAGATATGGACTCAGTGAACCTAGTAAAGGAAGCAACACATATTTCTGAATTGTGCTTTGAAATTTAACTGTAATATGTTTTACATGGAGTAGCTAGTTGTGCACATATGCTACTTCGCTCATTGCCCAACCTATTATGCAACATAGGTTTCATTGGGATTCTCCTCGTCATCCTCATTCAATTTGGTTTTTCATACATCAAGCAACTGGATTGTGCAACAATCTTATGATTGGTTGGACTAATACATTATATCATTTGCTGCAAGAAGAAATTAGATAACTCTGCAGTGGCCCAGTTCAGCTGTTCACAGGGTAGTGGTATTGCCAGGTCTATGTTATATATATACAATAAGGAAAGTCACCAAGTCTCCACACTTTCCAACTCGTAAAAATATGGTTATAGTTCGGAGTGAGCTAGCTGTGGAGCAAAACTCCCTCCATCGGACGGAGGAGGAGCAAGGTCAACGCTAACTTTGCTCCTCCTCCATCCAATGAGGGAGGATTGCTCCACAGCTAGCTTACTCCATTATAGTTCTGCTTTGCGATTAGTAGCCCTACATGTACAATCACCAAGCTTAGTAGCATTTACCCCGATTGGAATCTAAATTGGAATCTTGGTGCACATTGAAATGGTAAATAAAATATTGGTTTATTGCAGATTGCAGGTTAGTTAGTTTTTATATCATAGGGATAGTAAATAAAGATAATTACTATCTCTATGATATAGTAATTAGTATTATATAATTACTATCATCATTAGTACAATCAATACAGATTGTAGGTTGGTTTATAATTAGTATAATTATTTAATTTGTGGTTGGTTAATGATGATAGATTGCAAGTTAAGTATACTAAAATTATATTTTATTTATGGGTTAGCTATCAATGCACACCAAATTATATGTTATCTATGCATTCATGCATGCATCCACTAAGAATTATCCATTTGTTAACTTTCAGGTATTTTTTATTCTTTTTTTTATATTTTACATTATTTTTATTATCAATCATAAATTACTGGTTATCCATTTAGTTATATGTCCCAGGCTCTTGGTTATCCATATATTAGTTACCAATTATCCATGCATCAATGTCAGTTATCCATTCATGAGTTAGGCGTTATTTTTATATTCTTTTTTGAATTGTTTATTTTGAATTTTGAACGATTGTCATCTAATCAATTTCGATAGTACACATGTCTCATCCATATGCAATTATGGAAAATCATAGATGATATGGTATTCCACCCGAAAATTCTAAGATAGAAATGCTTATGAGAAAAATTTTTGAAACTATAATTTTGATGTACATAGAATTGAAAAGTTAAAGATTCTTTTTGCTTAGAATTGTACTATACTATTTTCCATGGAGAAGTTTAGATAGCAAGGGCTTTTAAATAGTATCTCATAACATATAAATATATAAAGTATGATACAATGCCTACCTTGTATGTGTCATAGGTCTCTACATTATTTCTATAGGTTTATCTCTTTCAATATTGCATGAAAGTTATTTTTCTCATTTTAAATTTTCTTTCAATATTGTATGAAAGGTATGTTTCTCATTTTAAATCATATATGTTAAAAATTGCTCACTTTAAATCATCATTGATGGTTTTGTTGTAAAAATGCATTTTAAATATGTATGTACTAACATTCATTAGGCATTTGTACCAAGAATAATATATGCCATGTATATTCTCATAAGATAAATTGAAAATGGATATTCCGGTGGAAGCCTAATGCCATGTAAATCTCTTGGATTTGTGTAAGTCGATCATAGAAATTAGATCTATTTAGTATTTTAAGCCATGCAGAGTGTTTAATGTTTGTTTATTTTAATTTTTAATAAATAATATTTAAAATTTTTAAAATAGTTATATATAGTTATTTATCAAATTTTACATAAATATAATACATTTAAATACTATTCTAAAGGTTTAGCTTATTTTTTAGTAAATAATATTAAAAGACAAATATTGCAATGCTTTTAGGTTTGGATTACATGATATATAATTATAATTCTTTTGTTATATAAATTAAATTACTAAAAGTGACATTCATCATTGAAACAAGGGTATAATCATAATTTTGTTTGTAGTATATCATATCTAATTATAATTTTGTTTATAGAAATTATGTTAGTAAAAGCAACATTCATCAAGGAAATTAAGGTTTATTATAAACTTGGATTTAAAGTATTATTAAAGTATATTTATGTCTGATAATTTTAACGAGTTTCAATATTATTATGTAATGCATTTATGTAAAAATTTATCTATGTTTGAAAATTCTAATAGGTTTCAATATTATTATGAAAAGCATTTATATTCTATTTTAAAATATGTTAGAAATTGCAATATTACGAATATTATTATGTGATGCATTTATGTAAAAGTTTATCTATGTTTGAAAATTCTAATTGGTTTCAATATTATTATGAAAAGCATGTATGTTTTATTTTAAAACACTTTAGAAATTGCAATATTACAAGGTAAATTGACTATAGGTAAATTGATTATGTTTTATTTTAAAATATATTAATAATTTTGAAGTATTATATTTTTATTACAATTATTTGGAAATTTATGTTGAAGAGGATTTACAAAAGAATGAAGGCGAGAACATCTTCTTTTTGTTTAATCCTAGTTAGATTGGTTCCTCTTTAATAAATTGTATGAAATAGATAATGTGTTAGGTTTTTATGACATAAATAATGTGTTAGGCTTTAATGAAGAAAATAAATTTCATTATTATTTTTTTACATATTCTTTTATAAATAAATATTATTGTTATTAAAAATTCAATTATTTCTTTACATATAGGTAATTTATAAAATTGTTATAAGATGCAATTATTTTTTCACATATTCAATGTAATTAATGATATTTAAGTTATTATTATAAAATACAAACATTATTTTATATATTTAAGTAAATTATAAAAACTATTATAAGATGCAATTGATGATATTTAAGTTATAATAAATTTCAAAATCACTACTTTAAAGAAATTATTTATTATCCCAATTTAATATCATCTTTTATGTTTATTATATTAATTTAAAGTACACATATAATTTAATTTAATACAAAATCTTGTAAACCTTGGATAATTAAAATAAATAAAAGGAAAATGTTATAAATATAAGATGATTAAAAAACAAAAACCTCGAGGTTCCAATGCCCCCAACTTTACTAATAAGTATAGCTAGACATTAAAAGTTGTAGAAACCAAAGCTTAAAAGAGAAACATCATACAAAAGAATAAGTGTTATAATTTAGAAAGTAATGCTTTAACTATAAATTTAATTTCTTGATTAAGGTGGCACTCTTTGGATTATCTTACCACTACAAAAACGTAAATTTCTTCTCATTTAATTATGATCTTTTTTTTCCAGAGGAAATCTCCACGGAAAACCCATCAATACTTCCCCACATTAGTGGATGGTAGAGGTGGTAAACCGCCAGCCATCCTCACAGATGGCCTAACCCCGAAGGACTCAAGGCTCGAACCCGTGACCTCTCCCCGTACCGAGAGAGTGTGCGCACGTCTTACCAGTTGAGCTAACCCTTGGGGCTTCATTTAATTATGATATATACTATAGAACAACCCTAAATGAGATTTGTGTTAAATATCTCTAAGTTAAAAGTTAAGATGTTTCATTTTAACTTAAAAAAACACTTGCAACTTACTTGAATTGTAAGTTGATCTTAAAAAAATTAACAAATGAAAAAATTAAATTTATATAATTACTAACATTTAACTCAAAATTTTAAAAAAATTGTGAAAACGGTGATGAAAAACTAATAGTGCATTATCATAAAATTAAAGAATCCTTGTATATGTCACAATAAAAACAATTTTTTTGACATATATGGCTTGGATTTCATTTCAATGGATCATACTACTTCCTCTTAGATTATAAGATCTCAAATCCTCTAGGATTGTAACATCCTAGTTTTCACTACTACTGTTATATCATTTTCTAATATATGCTCATATGTTGTGTAATGAAGAAGGAAGTGCTTTTGTTTTCAATCTCATTCTTCCCACATATCCTACTCTCCTCCCATGATTCCTTTTGTTGCCTCAATATCATATTTCACTTTATAAGATGTGGGAGGTAGTTCTTCATCATAAATTTGTTTTTTTGTTTCAAACGATTTTGAATTTTGAATTTCTTTCATTTAAAAGTATCAAAAAAATTTACACTCCACTATATTAACTATGGAAAAGAAGCTAAAAATAAATAAAAGTTCTGGATTTCCTCTCTTTTTAACCTACATGTCTTAAACAAAAAAATATAACTAAAAAGATATTTCATTTTCATAATGAAAAATAAAAGCCTCTATGTATTTATATATATTATTATATAATAAACAATATAAATTACATTATATTTAGCAAACTATATATATATAAACTATATTTAATTTTAAATATTAATTTTTTTATTTCTATTTAATAAAACTTTATTTAATTTTTAAACGTATTCACAAAGTATAAAAGGTCAAAGTAAATTTAACATTAATAAATTAATGTTTAGCAAAAGATTATTATTTACCTTGCGAGGATTGATTAACACGTATAACTTGAAGTAAGATAAAGTTATATAAGTCACTTGTATGCCCGCCACGAATATGACTTGTCTTACGACCTTAACTTCTTTCTTTCAATCTACACTAATAGCGTAAATAAGAAGCAACAATTACCATGCCAACAATGGCCCAAATGATCAGTCATGGGCCAACTGTTTAATGGAGTGATGACAAACCAGAACAAAAGCAATGAGAATTTGGATGGCATTAAGTAGTTGAGTTCCTTAACGAGCCAATCTTGGCTCCCTCGTTCATTAAGAGCTATATGATCCATTGGAGGAGTTACAGGGACCTTGTCCTCCGCAAGTATATTAAAGTTGGATCCCTATCATATAAAATCATGATCTACAATCGTGTTGATAAAATTGGAGTTACAAAATTTTAGTAATCCCACTACAAGTCTGAAATTTGACATTTAGTTTTCCCAACCCTCACGCGTGGGAAAAGATGATGCATGCCAATCTTTCAACATTTTGCAAACCATCAAATGGACAATGATTGTAGCCTATTTTAAACCACCAATGTGACGACTCCAAAAAAAATGGTAAGCGTTGAGCAATATCCTCATAATTAAAGTAGCAATATCCGACTTAGCAAGCATTCTATAACCAATACATAGATAGAACACACAAGAGAAGAAGCCAAAATCAACACTATCCATCGGTTAAACAAAATCCCCTAATCACATCATGAAAGCATCCAAGCATCCACATTGTAATGCCCCATATTTTGATTCCGGCATATTTATCACTCACACTTATTACAATGTATTTACTTATTATATGTGGACTCAGCCCTGCCCTCGACCTCGACCTCGACCTCTGCGTGTTTGAACCATGATAATTCCTGACATATTCAACAACATTATGCCATTATTATTTCAATCTGATAATTGCAGAGATAAAATTCTAGTTATGCAATGCTTATATTTAGGCATAGAGACAAATTGTCAATATTTGCGTAAAACTTGCATAGTCACATTCATTAAACGATTTCATTTTGGGTTTAATCTATGCCTTAACGTTCAGCTAGTAATGCTAGTCTCAACAGTGTCTTGTTTTTCTTATTTTACATCCATCTCGCCTCTTCGACTATCAGTCAAAGTCTCGGTAATGTCTTAAGTTTAATGCTTGAATTTCCAATAACATAGACTAACTAACGTTACCATTATTAAATTTTAATGGTATCTATATTGGCAGGTTTAGAATTAACATTTAACTTCAATCACTTAACATTTAAATGCTATGGCTAAACATTTAATGCTACATTAAAGCAAAATAACATTAAATATCATATTTAATTAACCTAACCTTTATTTTAATCATACAACTTATCTTAACTTAATTAAACATAACATCTAAAATAGATGAATTATAACACAATAAAATTAGTTAACTTAAATACAACTTATACTAAATGTTAATATATTAACAAGTTTCAATGTTAAATAATAATAATAAAATTTTATTAAAAACTTACTCCAAAATAATAAAATAAAATAAACTTAAACTATAATAAAATAATAAATTATATAATTTTATTTAAAACTTAATCCACACTTACAATTGATTTCATTAAAGCTTAAAAACAATAAAACCAAACAATCAAAGGTTTCATGTAAATCATCTCTTATTACCAATTATAAAGTAAGAACGGAATTTCCACTGTAAACCATTCTCCTTTACTATGTGGCAATTTTTTTTGGTTTATCACCTTTCAAATAATGAAAACTTTTGATAATAAGAATTCATGCATAGTCATAATGTTATCTAAATGATGAAATTTTACAAACAACTCTTTGAAAGAGTTCAAGAGTTTACAAAATTCTTTGAAATGCATAAACATTCCTTCAAAATCATTTTTGGTTTGGGATTAATATTATTGTTCACAAAATTTAATTGAAGTGATATTTCGAAATTATAAACTAATTCAAAAGTAATTGAGGTATTTTTTTTTTTCTGGATTCTCAAATTTTCTTTTCTTTAGACGCATTAAATAATAATTTATTTAGGTGCGAAGCTAAGATTAGGGCGATATATGCAGAATCTCTTGACTAGTGTGCCTTGGAAGGTTTTTTTTTTTTAATAAAATATTTTTTTTAAATTTAATGGATTCTTTCTTCAAAAGATTGGGACGGTTTCAAGAATAAATATTAAATTGTTAAGCACAAATCTAATCAACACTAAGTTTTACAATTATCCTAACTAAAACGATTAAATATAAAGTTACATCCACCTTCCAGAAGGCTGCCCTACCTTACTCACGCGAAGGTACGGTGCATGCAAGCTGTGCGGGCACATGCATGAGGCTCCCCCTGCATAAAGCTCACGTGCTGGTAATCCACGAGTCCTCAGCTGAATAAGGATGGTTGTTAAAAAGGTGATACCCCTTCCATGCCCGAGTGCCAATACCTCATTTTTTCAATCGTTTCTAGATGGAGGAGCTTTGCAACCTGCAACTCGAGCTAAGTGGAACGCATCAATTGTCCGAGGCAAAGGAATCGTAGGAGGGGAGGGAGACATGCGAGACACATACCAAGGTTTATGGTTTATTGACTTATTTCCATCAAACAGTTGAGAGGGCTGAGGAATACAGAAATCAAAGAGTCAGTAGGATAATGGAGGATGAAAGGGAAAGACCCTAAGAACAACGCACCAGGAAGATAAAAGGGAAAAACACTAAGAACAACGTGCCTCATTGCCCTGATTAACGGTCACTTTATCAGTTAACTGTGACCTGTCTTCATCTTCCCAAAGCTTCAACAGTCATGGAGGATTGTAGGACACTTGCCCGAGGATGTCAATCCAACGGAAAATAATATTATTTTCTGCGCTGGTTCTTTGTACTGGCCTGAGATCATTCATGGGGAGCAGAGTAATTTGGGTTTCAACCTAGAAGAGGGGACTTCCACCTTTCTACCATTTCCGAATATAGATGAGTGAGGCCCTTTACACCCTCGCATGCTCACCTGGGGCTCGCAACTTCTACTTGCAGCGGGTTGCAGCTTCTACTCATAATGAGTGGAAGAATTTCTAGGCGGTCTAGGAGTGAGGCCAATTCTTCAATAAATTACATTTTGCATGGAAAGGATGAATCACTACTGAGGAGGAGGAACCCGTCATGGAGCCATCTTACACGCCGTTGAGAGAAGCTGCCAGTGGGATCTACCATGGTGGAAATCAACCAGGCCTGCATGGAGAAAGGAGTCGCTGGTGTGGCTGCTCCTGATTCGATCTGAGCTGCTTTGTTAGTGTTGAAGAGCACACTAGCCGCACTATTTCTGATTGGAAGTTTTATTGTTGTGAGGGTGTGAATTATGCCCTATCTGCCTCTCCCAATTTGAATTGAAATAAACTGAGCTATCGGAGCTATCGCTGCCCAATCTGAACTAAAAGCTTCCCAAATCATTGTCCAATAGGAACTTAAAGAAGTTTCTTGCTTATCGCCATTAGAGAACAAATAGCCAAAGGAGATTGCACCGACAATCTGATTATAGATTGCTGCTCACCTAGAGTCATGTGGTTAATTTCCTTTTTGACCCTCCTTGAATTGGGAGAACGATGTTGGGATAATATCGCAGCTAGTATATGAATATCATTGCCCAATATCCCTACCCATTGTATATGAATATCGCTGCTACCATCTGAAGAAATTAAAGAGAAGCTGCCGAGGTGATCTATAACATAAATCACGGTTTTCACATTCAAGATGATTGTTACTGAATAACAGTTCCTGGGATAGTTGGGCATGTGAGCTTCTACTGTAGTGCTTTGCGTTTAGGTTATCTATTTTTTTAATTATATAT
>LPNX010339089.1:414501-455278 GCA_001517045.1 Pseudotsuga menziesii
GCTCCTATCCTTAGCAACGCCATCGATCTTCTCGGCTTGAGTAAGGTACAGTGTTGGTGTGAAGTGTTGAAGCTTATAAACCATATTTATGGTATTTTGCATTTGAATCTATAGGCATAGACCTGGTGTACACTTTAAATGCTTAGCAATATATATTTGTAGCCAAATTTTTTTTTGAGTTTTTATCCTAGATTTTCTACTATGGTTTTATAATTTCGTTCCTGAATATAAAATTGAACGTCTGGCATTATGCTGAGTCTATTTGTGGGAATACGTAATGATTATGGGGATTCTTTGTGTTTTTTGTAATAGTTATTGCTACCCCAGTTATGAACCTTCCTGGTGTTTCACCAACATATTTATCGTGAAATATATTTGGTGTATTTCCTTTTGATTTGAATAATGTATTTAACAGTTGAATCCTGATAACATAATGTATATGGTAGATTTCTTATGCTTCTGATAGACATAATGAGGTCAAGTATAGTCTATTTTAGCTTCGGATAAGAAGATTCAGCGCTATATTTGTAGAAAACCCAATATTTGTAAAAAACACCAATACTGATTGAATGAGTTTTTCTTTCTTTCTTTTATTTAAATATTTCATTGTACTAAATAATCCCAAACAATCATAGCATGCTCACATAATTTGTACAACTCTTAAAATTAATTTTATTATTTATGTATAATTTTTTTTCCAATATATCAATTGCGAGCCCTGTGGTTCCAGATTTGGAACCATGGCTCTGATACCATTATGTAGTCCTCTGCTTGCCAGGAAAAACACTAAGTCCTAAACTTTAACGGAAAAATGACATTTACTTCGATTTCATATTTTCATTTATTTATACAATAACAAGAGGGTTCACCGAAAAATACCTAAGCTTAAGCAAGCTGAAGGTAGTCCCTGAATCCTGCTCTAGTAGCCTCACCTCTCCCTTGTCCGATCCTGTCTGAGCCTTGATGCCAATTCATATGATCCACCCTGTCGACTAGCGTTGAACCTACTGGCCCTAGGAAACCGATGAGTTTCCTAGCCCCCGAGCCCACGTGCCGATAAACTCAATAGCAACTTCCTTGTTTTTCTGAGTGTAATTCATCCCCTGGAGTTAACCCCCTCCTCCAATTTTCTTCCCTCTCTGCTCCATCACCTTCTTTCCTCTCTTCTTCTGTAAAAAATTTCTCCCGACTAGTCTCCAAAAAATCCCCCTCTTCAACCATTCAATCCCCCTCCTTATACCCCCTTCCCTTCCTTTCTTCCATTGCCTCTTCTTCTTCCACCACCTCCTTCATATTTAAAATAATATTTATTATTTAGTTCTTTTCTTGGGCAGTCAACTAGTTCAGGTTTTAAGACATTCATTGTACGCATTTAATTTCTTTCTTGAATTGTACAATTTTTCACCCTGTATGAGATTGTGGGAATTTAATAGGTGCTTATCCTATTTAATTGTACGTGTAAATTTAAAACATACCCAACTGTCATACATTACCCGATATTGTTTGTTTTAATGCTTTATGCTAATGCTAAAATGGTAAAATAATATTGTAATTTAGTATATGTTATTAATAACTTAATAAAAGTACTTAATAATAAACATTAATAACTAATAATAATAATAGATAATGACAATAAAATAATAATAATTATTATTAATCAATAAATAATAAATTGTAGTATTATTATTACTTGATTGAAATAATAACATCGACATGTTTATGTTTTAAGTCCCCCCCCCCCCCCCCCCCCCGCACATTTATTTTTTTAATAATTAAGGTATATTTACAGGTTTAAATAAATCACAATTACTTAGTTAACCCATCAAACTATTTAATGTTTTTCAATCAATATTTCATACTAGCGTGCATGTGTGAGGTGTGCATGCATGGCCAGTACATGCACAGGCTGCATATGTACTATAGCAAAAACCCCTAAATTCTAGCTGATACAATAATATTTCACACAACAAGACCAACATACAGATATAATATGATTTCTTTTGACATTCAGAGTTATTTAACAGTTATGTTCTTATTAATCAGTCAGTTAATATTGGTACCTACCATCACTTAATCTGGTATCATATATGTCCAACACTCAACAATAATAACTAATATGTCAAACCATCCTAACCTACGTCCGCATCCTCCCTATCCTTCCTCTGCTAGTACAATGTGGATGCCAGCTGTACTGACCTTCCCACACAGAACCTGAGAGCGGTAGCATCGGCTAACTAGTGGACCTAGCCTCTCCTAGTAGGCATCCGACCATCGTCATCACAACAACTTGGGGAGCGTGTCTCAACACTACCCTCCCACGACCTCGGGTATCAAAGTGACATAGGGTGGGAAATGCATCCATCCCTCTCAACATGCTAGGTATATACTCATCAAACCATACTGCGTTGCTATCGAGTTTACTGGTACGTGTCATCGTACCATCACTTGGCAATTAAGGCTCTTCTTCAAGATATGTATTGAGTCATACTTTGCATCACACACTTCGAGATCACATAGTCCATGTACCCTGCAGGTTAGCACTATACAAACATGCATTCATAACAATATTAATTCAATAGCTAATCCATATTATCAACATTCTTTCCTTTCATCACATAAAATCACAAAATAAATCGCATCCTGGATGGGTGCCCATGTACCACATCATACATATCACATCATACCAAGGATTACAATCAACTATATGTTTTTGTTATGAAATAAATGAATGTGATGACGACTACTGCATGATAATCACATAAGCACAATAATTCCATATAAATGATAATCATCATAACATCATAATCAAAGCATCTACACAGGCATGTTAATCGTCGTAACATCGTGTTCAAAGCATAATATAAGCATGATAACATCATAATATCATAATTAGAGCATAATCCTGATAACATTATAACATCAGTAAATAATCACATATAACATGCCAAATATAGTTTATGAAGTATAGTTGAGTCCACATATAATAAGTAAATACACTGTAATAAGTCTGAGTGATAAATATGCCGAAGTCAAAATATGGGGCATTACACACATCCATTCATTAGATGAAATGGGCCTAACCACAACACGGAAGCAATAATGAAAAACGCAATAGAGGAATATCAGTCATCATGGCTAAACCATATCCTATCCCTGTAATTCTAAGCTAGTAATATCCATTCCTAAAAATCAATGGTAGTGATGAATATGTGAAATCCCATGCAGCAAATGAATTTCATTGTGAAATCTAGAAAGATTTGGATTTTGAAAAGGCATTGATATGTCCATCATGTCAGTAGTAGGAGAAGTCATGGCATCTACTGCTCCCATCATAGTAGTCGTTGTGGTTGAAGGGGTTGGTTATAGGTGGAGAATTCACGGAATAATGCATGGAGCCCATTTGTTCCATTTTATCCTTCTTGCAAAATACACTAAAAGATGCTCATTTGTGTGTTAGTTTCCTTACGTTCATCCAACTTTAACTTGCAAAATTGATTGAGCCTAGCAAGAAAAATTGAACAATCTTAACTCGAACAAAGATGTACCTCTGGATTGTATCCATGATCTTTTCAACATTTATATGGACCTATCATTTGTGCAATTGTGCAAATTTTAAGATGTTTATCTCATCACTAGTAGAAAATGTGTGATAAATGACTAGGTGACAAAAACAGTTGGTCACCACATTGCTTTTATGTGAAACATGAAAAAAATTGAGCAATTTTAATTGATTACAACTAAAAATGACTAACATAAATGACTAATTTAGTGAGGGATAAAAAATATGTCTAATTTAATCACAAGATAAAAAAAAATATGTCTAACTTGTTCATGGGATGACAGGTGGTTTAAAGATATTATTTATATGATTAACGTTAGATTAATGTTGATGTTCAACATCAACATGATTCATAAGTGTCGCAACATGATGTCATAAGACAACCTAGTTAATTTTTTTCAAAAACACTTTGTATGATTCCATTGTGTCTAGAGAGTTGTGCTTGTCATATCCGTATTTTATTTCACTATTTTCACTTTTGTATGACCCATGCAACTTGCGTGCCAATTTGTGTCATATGCATTGTTGCATTAAGTCCTAGCATTTGAGTTAAGTCCTGGCATTTGATTATGCCTTGTCTCATGCAAAGTCATGCCAAGGAGTCTGTAACATACCCGATATTCCTCCATAAAAGTTATGAGAAAATAGGGGTAAATTTTTCGCTTTTACTATAACCAACGAGTCAAGCATGTTAATATATTGAGAGTGGGAAATCACATAATTGTAGAAACTAATGCATCATTATTTTATCTTAACTCTTTGTTCATACTTCATCTTTCTCACATTGTAAATATTACTAACACTTTACCCTAATCGGATGTCATGGTAATAAGATCTTACAAATTATGAATTACTTACCTATAAATCTAGATATTGAATTCAAAATGTTAGACAAAAGGGTATCGAGTCATTTAATTATCCAAATAGATTTCCTCCATAAAACATATACCTTTAGATATGTGCTTGCAAGTGTTTTTCATAGACCATCATAAGCAATTATTGTGCATGGTCCATACATTTAATACCATCATGGAAAATGAGCATATACAAACATAAAACATAAAACAAAATACAGACATCATATACGTGGTTCACCCCATCCATGAGGCTACATCCACCAAATCTTGTTATTCTTTATATTATTTTATCGAGAGAAGATTTACATTTTTGTGGCACATCCACTGCCAATATCTTTCACCACAATGATTCACTATTACATGGCACATCCACTACCAATCCCTTTCACCGAGAACATTTTCCAACTCATATGAAATAACTCATTTAAAACTAGTAATGTATAATCCAAACTACTGTAAACTACTTTTGAGTATTTTAGTAATGACTAGAATGGAACAATTCATCAACAAGGAAAACTGGGCATACCATCCAAATGGATAGGATGTTCCACTTATAATTTCTTCCTCCATACAAGTGTTGCATACTCATTATACAAAAAAATACTTTAATGGAAAAGGATCGATACTGAGGGAAAATACACAAAACTAAAATCCCAAATAATGATAACAAGGAAAGATACTCAGTTCTTTCATATCACATTCAAACATATATGTGGCTTTCGAGGAATCACTTCATTAAATAACAAATAACATAATCAATTTCAAGGTTTTCCTAGAGTTGTATTGAATGTTAAAAATCTAGTAGGAGAAAACCAAGGCTTTTACGTATCCAACCAAACCTTCATCAAATGAACTAAATACTCCATCAAAAGAATCAACCAAAATCCCCCATCATATGCAATCCAGTAAAAATTCATTTACAATCAAAGGCTCTTACCTAACCAACCAAACCACATATGGAGATTAACCCATACAGAGCGTTCTCTATGACAATGCCAAATCTAAACTACTTCAAGTAATAAAATGAATAACATATAGATACAACTCAAAAAGGAAAACCAGAGCACAAAGTCTTAGATTGGACAAACCCAAGCGAGGTATCCATGGATCTTTACATGTTTAGAACTCCCTTCTAATGCACATGATCACTATACATATTTTCATGGGATGTTAATAGTTCTTCCTATTTCACATCAAACTTAATTATTACAATAATTCATAACAAACTTTATGGTTATAAAGATAATGAAATGCATACATTCTCTTTAATAAACACTACATTTAGCCCCAAGGGTTAGCTCAATTGGTAAGACATGCGTATACTCTCTCGGTTTGGGGGGAGGTCACGGGTTCGAGCCTTGAGTCTTCTGGGGTTAGGCCTTCTGCTAGGATGGCCAGCGGTTTACCACCTCTACCATCCACAAATGTGGAGAAGTATTGCTGGGTTTCCCGTGGATCTTTCCATCTGAAAAACACTACATTATAACCACCCAATACAAACTTGCATAGAATATTAGCCAAATGCAAAGTTAGGTTTGAAATATTTTATCCCTTTCCTAATTGTGTACATTCTATATATATGTATGTGTGTGTAGATATATATAATGCTTAGAATACTCGATATACAATAAATGTCTTCTTTCAACAGATGTGGACTATTACGGTCTTTTGAATGATCACCTAAATACATAGTAAATGATTTATGAGATAATTAATACGGCACAACCCTTCCCCAACATTGCAAATGGATGGAATAACACCAATTACTATTTACAATAGCTACACAGATCACATTATCTATTTATTGAGTAGGATCAATTGCAGTAATTATATGTTCATTATATTTTCCAACTAAAAAATTATAATCATCATGACGTCTTCCATAATCTTCACGCAGGCGAGTACCGATCCTTCGGTGATAGTTTTAACTTCCTTTGTTTTATAATAAAAGGGCGATCACCAAAACTCAAGCTAGATTTCTACATGGGTCCATATGTGTGCACCAAAACATCGTCATATCTCCACATCCTTTCCTATTTCTTGTCCCCTTCCCTTATCTCACCTAGGCGTTTCCTTGAGAGTTGGGCTACCCAAACTTGTTTCCATCATATGGTATCATGCATTGATCCATGAGGTGGAACAACAATGCTCTCGGGCACGATTAGTTAGATGTTGTACAGATATATTTTTTGATTATCATTCTGAGTGATGTGATTACACTAAAGGTAAATTACCATACCTAAACAATACACGGTGGAAGCCAAAAATGGTTTAGATCCAATACATGTATTGAATTAAAAGTTGCAAACAATTCAATCAAGACACCCAGTACAAAATCACATCTTTGCAGCTTTAAAAAAACGTAGGTGTACTTATCATAAACCTCATATCGGGAAGTAAGGTAAAACATAATCATTATAGTCACGGCCATAATGGATTTCAATGAAAACACATGCATAAATATTGTAAAACCACACATCTATGGTTATCTAGACCCAAGAAATGCAAAAATTAATGATTTTAACTGAAAATGGAGAGGTTATCCAAATCTGGTATATCCAAAACAATTTAAAACTGACCGAAAAATGTGTACAACTAAAAGAACTATTCACATGTTCAGATCTGAACCAAAACCTGTACGTTGCATAACCATGCAGATCCGTAACTGTGATAATCAAATGTAACATAAAATATGATCTGGAATTCAAAAACTGAATACCAGAAATTTGTAGCAATTAAGAATCTCCATATGGATAGATTACTCGATCATTAGTAGGCAAAGATCCAATGCCGAGCGAGGCCCCTACCATTGGTACTCCAAAGTGCATTTTATGTGTCTGATACCTTGGGCCACGCTAGCAACGTCTCCTATATTTCTATTTAGAGATCGCCGTTGTTGAGAAATACCCCAATATATGCAATCAAATAAATACACTCAAAAAACAAGATTATTAAATAAAAAGACGCCACTTGTCGAATGAGAGCCTCCACGTTTTCTTCTCAAGGGGACAACGTTCCTAAGAATTCTCCAACTACCCTTCCACTACATAATTGAAATGACCTTTTACTATGTTTAAAAATGATCAAATGATGAAAGGCACCGATCTTAATATATATTCATCCTTTATATAAGTCTATTAGCTTGTAATTATATAGTTCATCCTTCTTCTTAGAGTATATATATATATATAATTATAATATAACCATGTATATATATAGGTTCTTTCACTTAATATATATATAATACTCTCTCTCTATATATAGATATATTCATCCTTTATATAAGTCTATTAGCTTGTAATTATATAGTTCATCCTTCTTCTTAGAGTATATATATATATAATTATAATATAACCATGTATATATATAGGTTCTTTCACTTAATATATATATAATACTCTCTCTCTCTATATAGATAGATATATAGATATTGTTATGATATAACAAATATACATAGTGTCATAATTTCAGTTAGCAGAACTTGAAAATTTGGAGGTGTTACATACTCCACCCCTTAAATTAACATAAACCTCAGTGCTGTCCCATTTAATAGTCTACGGCATTTGTATCTATACACATGTACTTACATAATAACCAACACGTGGTCTTCCAATATGTATATCCAAATAATTCTATCCTTTATCTCACAAGGAAGTTACAGTAAAATAATAGTAATCTCAATATTTATCTTAATAGACATGGATCTGCATTATGCCATGTTTGCTCGTAATCCATTCTTCATTCCAACATGTACTTTTATATCAAGCAACACCGTATCTTGCCATAATGGTAAAACAACTTGCACAGGTAATTTACGTAACTTTAGTCAAGGCTATCATGCCTCATTCAAAAACTCTTCCAAATGTAAGGTTACTTTTGTGACTACTGTTCGCTCAATTACCCACATGTTATAAACATATTTTTGGTAACCAAAATAAATGAACACACATCATTTATGATATTACAAAGAGAATCTTAGCTCTCCTTCAAAGTTTATAATGAAACATAATCTAGTCCAGAACTCTCCCAGTGCTCACTAGATTAGATAGAAGGAAATCATAATCTAGTCTAGAACACTCTCCTAGTGCTCACTAGATTAGATTTTGCATTTTTACAGCTTGCCAAGTTTTCAACTTGGTTTTCATCTTATCCCCTCATTGATAACTCTTGTGTGTCTTTCTAAAGGCTTCATCTTACAACATAGTTTCACAAAAAAACTCCATTACGTAGCTTGTATAACATGAGGCTGCAACCCTCATTCGATGAAATAGATTGCCTAGGTATTTGAGTCATAATTAATTGATCCTCCTGCGCACTTCTACTCCCTTGGGAACATGACCACAATTTGGGGGAAGATGCTTCCGTGCATCAGTTGAATGCTACTATTGCCACTTCTCATCCCTTCTCGAATTAATAAGTAATTGAAAAAAAATGTTTTATAATTGAATTGGCCATTCTTGGTTAACCTCATTGGGTCCTTTAATTAAAATACAACATAATGGTTTTTTGCAAGATTACCCACTTAAATAAACTCATACTAATCATTATGATTTTCCACATGAAACCCAAAATAATATTTATGCATGATTTAATTTTAGGTTGCTAATCTATCTTTTTGCAGCCTCGAAAAACAAGATATAATTCCTTTAGCCATAACCTCACCTCACATCCTTGCCAATGGTTGCAATGTAGATATCTCTGTATGGCCATCCTTCACTTAGTTGATTCTGCGGCATCTCACATTTATCGTAACGTTCATTTTCTGCTTCATCTTTAGAATGTTTCATCATTAGTCGATATACAATTCATAGAAATCATTGACTGACGTGTTGTTATCTATAACCTCGTTAGCATTCCAAAATCAAATCAGCCATTATACATGTTAATTTTTATCGAGTAATCATGGGAGACATATTCTCATAATTATTTGACGATGTTTTTTTTTTCTTGAAACACACTTGTGTCACTGTTTTCGTCACCAATAATATTTTATACAAGAAAATACATTTTCCTTTACATATATAAAATCTTTATTTCAAAATCAAATCACAAAATTCTACTATCAGACAGACTTATTTTTTCCATACTTTTACCACCACCATTCATCATGAATTATATACAGTTCATCATGATCATTCAAAATTTCAACATTAATCATTCCTAACCCAACTTCCTTGTCTTTGCTACTCAATATGACTCATAGGTTGTTTTTTATTCAACATTGATATTGTATAATACTACAAGGTAAGGTCACGATATTTGTCTATTGTGACTCTAATCGCTATCTTCAGCATACGAATAATGGTGATATCTATACGAAATAATATTTCAAAATCTAAGGTTATATATATATATATAGCGTGAATAGTCTTCTTCCACTATGTCATATCAATTCTATATATATATATATATGCTTAATGGATTTTCTATGGTCAAAATATTTTTCGAAAAATGATTATTATCAACAATAAAAACATTCCCATTTAACTCTAAAAGTCAAGGCATCATTCATTTTACTTTCTCATAGAAAACATAAGGATGTTTTAAGGTTACAAATCAATCTCCTTTCAAGCATAAATATTTATCATCACTAGTGTTGTAGGGTTTTCCTTAACCGAACATTTACTTTAAGAATTCTAATCTTAATTTGAACATAATACTCCAAATTTGTATATCTTCAAAATGATTTCTCCTTATCTATGTAATTGGTCTATCTGTGATCATGAGGGAAACAACATAAAACTCTCTTTTTAATGAAAGAAGGTAAAATTGTCCCTTATGGGAATCCAGAATGGGTCTCGATATAAAGGAACATTTGCAACTACGAACATATCTTTTCTTCTTAAGGAACAAACAAAACATACTATATAGACATTATTTATTTTCCTTAAACGAAAATTATTGTAAACACCATAGAGGTACCCTTAACCGAAAAATTCATATTTCTTTTCTAACACAAACTCTTCTTCTAAAAGGAACATACACATATGTTTCTTTGGTTACAATCGTAAATATCTGTATCAAGTTTTCTCTTACACATTAATCGAGAATCAACAATAAAATCTTTCTAAGAATATCTATGCATCTAAAGTTTGCAATTGATATATTAATTCATTACGTTTTTCCTAATGAAGAAATGTAGATTATGTAACATCATTGTTCATTCGTATATACTTTTCCTTTTTCACAATCATCTTTACACTTGCATCTATATGATTTACCATAAAATCATAGAAACATATTCATAATTGTTGAAAGAATTTGGCAAGGTACTTATCTGTCCTTGTCAACCAAACATTAGCTTTTACATCATCATAATTTTTTCACGCACATTAATTCCCTTTCTGGACGAGTTGCTCTTTCTTGCAAAACTATAAACTTACAAATTATGAATTACTTACTTGTAAATCCAGATATTGAAATCAAAATGTTAAACAAAAGGGTATTGATTCATTTAACTACCGAAATAGCTTTCTTCCATAAAACATATACCTTTAACTGTGTGCTTGCAAGTGTTTTTCATACACCATCATAATCATTTATTGTGCATTGTCCATACATATAATACCATCATGGAAAATGAGTATATACAAACATAAAACATAAAACAAAAGAGAGACATCATATACGTCGTTCACCCCATCCATGAGGCTACATCCACCAAAGCTTGTTAATCTTTATATTATTTTATCGAGATAATATTTACATTTTTTTGGCACATCCATTACCTATCTCTTTCACCACAGTGATTCACTATTACATGGCACATCCACTGCCAATCCCTTTCACCAAGAACATTTTCCAACTCACATGAAATAATTCATTTAAAACTAGTAATGTAAAATCCAAACTACTATAAAATACTTTTGAGTATTTTAGTAATGAATAGAATGGAACAATTCATCAATAAGGAAAACTAGGAATAGCATCCAAATTGATAGGATGTCCCACTTAGAATTTGTTCCTCCATACAAGTGTCACATACTCATTTCATAAAAAGATGCCTTTAATGGAAAAGGATCGATACTGAGGGAAAATACGCAAAACTGAAATCCCAAATAATGATAACAAGGCAAGATACTTAGTTCATTCATATCACATTCAAACATATATGCAGTTTTCAAGGACTCACTTGATTAAATAACAAATAACATAATCAATTTCAAGGTTTTCCCAGAGTTGTATTGAATGCTAAAAATATTGTAGTATAAAACCAAGGCTTTTACCTATCCAATGAAACCTTCATCAAATGAAGTCAATACTCCATCAAAAGAATCAACCAAAATCCCCCATCATATGCAATCAAATAAAAAGTTATTTCCAATCAAAGGCTCTTACCTAACCAACCAAACCACATATGGAGGTTAACCTATATAGAGCGTTCTTTATGACAAGGCTGGATCTAAACTACTTCCAGTAATAAAATGAATAACATATAGATGCAACTCAAAAAGGACAACCAGAGCAGAGAGTCATAGATTGGCGAAACCCAAGCAAGGTATCCATGGTTCTTTACATGTTCAGAACTCCCTTCTAATGCACACAATTACTATACATAATTTCATGAGATGTTAATAGATATTTCTATTTCACAACCAAACTTAATTATTCCAATAATTCATAACAAAATTTATGGTTATAAAGATAATGAAATGCATACGTTCTCTTTAATAAACACTACATTGTAACCACCCAATACAAACTTGCATAGAATATTATCCAAATGAAAAGTTATGTTTGAAATATTTTATCCCTTTCCTAATTGTGTACATTCTATATATATATATATTGCCGAGAATACTCAATGTATAATAAATATCTTCTTTCAACACATTTGAATTATTACGGTCTTCCCAATGATCACCTAAATACATAGTAAATGCTTTATGAGATAATTAATAAGGCACAACTCTTCCCCAACATTGAAAATGGATGGAATAACACCAATTACTAATTACAATAGCTACAAGGATCACATTATCTATTTATTGAGTAAGATCAATCGTAGTAATTATATGTTGGTTATATTTTCCAACTAAAAATTTATAATTATGACGGCGTCTTCCATAATCTTCACGCGAGCGAGTACCGATCCTTCGGTTATTGTTTTAACTTGCTTTGTTTTATATTAAAAAGATGATAACCAAAACTCAAGCTAGAATTCCACACGGGTCTATACGTATGCAACAAAACACCGTCCTAGCTCTGCATCCTTTCCTATTTCTTGTCCCCTTCCCTTATCTCACCTAGGATTTTCGTTGAGATTTGGGCTACCCCAAACTTGTTTCCATCATATGGTATTATGCATTGATCCATGAGGTGGCACAACAATGCTCTCGGGCACGATTAGTCAGATGTTGTATATATATATATTTATTATCATTCTGAGTGATGTGCTTACACTAAAGGAAAATTACCATACCTAAACGCTACACACCGACAGCTAGAATTAAAAGTCGCAGACAATTCAATGGTTTAGATCCAATACATGGATTGAATTAAAAGTCGCAGACAATTCAATCAAGACACCCAGTACAAAATCACATTTTTGCAGCTTTAAAAAACGCAGGTGTACTTATCATAAACCTCATATCGGGAAGTAAGGTCCATAATCAATTTCAATGAAAACATATGCATAAATATTGTAAAATCATAGATCTATGGTTATCTAGACCCGACAGATGTAAAAATAAATGATTTTAACTGAAAATGCAGAGGTTATCCAGATCTGGTAAATGTAAAACGATTTCAAACTGACCAAAAAACGAGGATAACTAAAAGAACTATTCACATGTTCAGATCTGAACCAAAACCTATACATTACATAACCATGCAAATCTATAACTGTGATAATCAAATGTAACATAAATTCAACAACTACATACCAGAAATCTGTAGCAATTCAAAAACTCCATATAGATAGATTTCTTGATCATTAGCAGGAGAAGATCCAATGCCGAGCGCGGACCCTATCATTGGTACTCCAAAGTGCATTTTATGTGGCTGATACCTTCGGCCACACCAGCAACGTCTCCTATATTGCTCGATAGCGAAGTCCCCCATTATATGCAATCCAATAAATACACTCAACAAACAAAATTATTAAATAAAAAGGCGACACTTGTTGAAGGAGGGCCTCCATGTTTTCTTCTCAAGGGGACAACGTTCCTAAGAATTCTCTAACTACCCTTCCACTACACAATTGAAATACCCTTTTACTATGTTTAAAAATGATCAAATGATGAAAGGCACCGATCTTAATATATATGAATCCTTTATTTAAGTCTATTAGGTTGTAATTATATAGTCCATCCTTCTTCTTAGAGTATATATATGTAATTATTATATATATATATATATATGTATGTATATAAATATATATGTTTTTTCACTTAATGTATATATATAATACTCTTTCTCTATATATACTGTTATGATATAACAAATATACATAATGTAATAATTTCAGTGAGAATTTGGGGGTGTTACAGAGTTAATTCCATATCATCCATTTTGTTGCACTGATCACAGTCATATTTCATTTGGCCAAAAATATCATCATTAGATCATTTTGGCAGTCTATCAAAGTTCCAGCAAGTACATTCATTTGCATCAACAACTAAATTTTTTCAATTTCACATCCTCTGGTAATTCACATGTAGCACACATCCATCATGATTGTTTGTAAGCTTAGTAAGTTGAAAATTCCCCCTCGCTATTTTCCTACATTCAAAAGTGCTAATAACACTTATTTAAAAAAAACATTACCTACCCTCATTTGGTTAAAATCCATTAAATTTTCCCATTGCTTCTTGCATTAAATCCATTCATTTTCTATGTTTCAAAGGTAAATTAAATCTCCCTTATTCTTTGATAGTATATTATATAGTCATTATATGGCTACCTTTAATCTACCCCTACCTATAGTTAGTATATTAACATAAAGCTACTTACTTGGAAGGACAGATGCATTCCCACTTTGATACATTTTAACATCACCTTTTGTGCTCATCACATGACATAGGGATGCTATTGTTGTACCTACTATATTGGACTATTATCCCCTTGTTGATGCTACATCATATCACTTAGGAATAATAAAACCCCATTGGATTAGTCCCATTGGCTTATTCATTCCCTGATTACTAGCATGTACAACTCTGGTTTGGTGCATGATCTTCAACAATATATGAGGTAAATGATGTCAATTTGGGATAAAATCTTACAGACATATAAAGGACATATGGGCCTAGTGCAACACTATTTATTCAGAATTTTTCATGAATTATTTTTTTTATTATTAATTATTGAAGTAAAAAAATATTGAAATTAAAACCTTATATGTGGGTGCAACACTTTAGGGGCAAAAATTAATGAAATCCTTGATTTCTAAATATAAGATCGTAGAGCTTGATCTCGTCTAGTGCACCATATAGTTTTATTGGGAAATGGTGATGGAAATCAAAAGTTATATAACAAACAACCAATGTATGTATTTTTTAAAATTGACGTGTGTCATTTAGAAAAATAATTATAAATAAATAAAACATAGTTTTGAAGGAAAAAATTACATATTCAGAATCGTAAGATCATACTCTACAATATCCTAGATTTTCGTAAAAAAAATATTGTGTATGTCATAGCAAAACATGCCATCTAAACTGAGCATATTGATAGAGTTCTGAAAAACAAGTAATAGCCCTGGTTTATTTGTCCTAGCCAATAGGTTCAGTAGTCTGAAGCTATTTCCGAACCTAATTCTAAACCTTATTCCCACCAATTATTTTAATTTTAAAATAATGCATATGCATTATAGCTTATTCATATTGCATATGTGATATAACGCATATGCGTTTTTTCTTAACTAATTTGGTACGAGAGTAAAAAAGAGTAATGGCATCCTTATCCCATTATAATACCATTTAGACAACACTATGATGGACACAAATAACTCCTCTTTTTAACGGTGAACGAAGCCATGGGCTGTGCATCCAAGAAAATAGGGTGGTGAACAAATCCATGGGTTGTGCATCAAAGAAAATATGGCGGTGAACAAGGCCATGGGATGTGCATCCAAGAAAATGGGGTGGCGAACGAAGCCATGGGATGTGCATCCAAGAAAACAATAATTCCTCTCATCCTTCAATCTATTCAGCTTCGAGGGAAAATTTGCAACATTAACAGAGAGATCGAAGATTGATTTATGTCAGCACTCAAAGGATGTTACAAAGTCACGAGAATGCTTTTTTGGTAGCTCTTTTGGATGTAAAAAAGCCAGAATGAGTACCGATGGATCAACCTACACTCTCACTGCAAACCGCTAGTGATGATTCGTCGATAGGTAATAGGTGACTTTAATCAACATTGTTATAGTTATCGTGTTCTTTTAATTTTCATCCTTATCCTCCTCCTCATCATCACCCTCATCATCATCACCCTCATGCTCATCATCATAATCATAGTCAAAAACCTCCTCATCATCACCATCATTGTTCATAATCATCTTCATCATCACCCTCATCATCATCATCACTCTCATCCTCATCATCATCATCATGGTCATCATCATCATCATCATCATCACCCTCATCCTCATCCTCATCATCATCCTCATCCTCCTCCTCCTCATCACCATCATCACCCTCATCCTCATCAGCTTCATCATGGTCATCATCATCATCATCATCACCTCCCTCATCCTCATCATCATCACAATCATCATCATCATCATCACCACCCTCATCCTCATCATCATCATCATAATCACCCTCATCCTCATCATCATCATCATAGTCATCATCCTCCTCCTGCTCATCACCATCATCATTGTCATCATCATCATCATAATCACCCTCATCCTCATCATCATCATCATAGTCATCCTCCTCCTCCTCCTCCTCCTCCTCCTCATCATCACCGTCATTATCATTATCACCATCATCATCCTCATCCTCATCATCATCATCATCATAGTCATCATCCTTCTCATCATCACCATCATTGTTCATCAGGATCTTCATCGTCACCCTCATCCTCATTATCATCACCATCCTCATCATCATCCTCATCCTCATCATCCTCATCATCGTCACCCTCATCCTCATCATCATCACCATCCTCATCATCATCATCCTCATCCTCATCCTCATCCTCATCATCATCATCACCCTAATCCTCATCATCTGAATCATGGTCATCATCATCATCATCATCACCCTCATCCTCATCATCATCATCATAGTCATCATCCTCCTCAATATCACCATCATTGTTCGTCATCATCTTCATCGTCACCATCATCCTCATCATCATCACCATCCTCATCCTCATCCTCATCATCATCATCATCATCATCATCATCATGGTCATCATCATCATTATCATCATCATCATCACCCTCATCCTCATCATCATCATCATCACCCTCATCCTCATCATCATCATCATAGTCATCATCATCTTCATAAGCATAGATAAATGTAAATTGCATATATTCAGTGAGCACTAAATCGCATATGCGATATATCCCATATGCACTAAATTGCATATGCGATATATCGCATATGCATTTTGGAGAACATGTAAAAAACTTGCCCGTTCATTAAAAAGCATTGTATCAATATCGCATATGCGATATATTGAAGGTGCATTATATTGCATATGCGATATGTGTTGTATCAAAATGTTGGGTTTCGTCCTATGGGCCAGGTTTACTGTAGCAAAAGAAATAATTCGTTTGAACCCGCACACAGAGAACTGTTCAATGTGCAATTTTTTATCATTACTTACATAATTCCATATTTTTGTACAGATTTGGGTGGATTTCAATTTGGAATGTACATAATAGAGGATGAAAGTCAGCAAGGAAGGTGCCTACATCGGAAGAATAAAAAAAAAAAAAAAAAAAAAAAAGAGGGAAGATTCAGGAAATCGTCAGCATTCATTACATGAGCAAATAGTTTCCATTCCCCCTCAACAGATACCTAACGTAGAGGCTAAGGAATATATTGCAATATTAAAGGAAGCTGGTTATATGAAAGTTGATATTATTGATCCATTAGTAAATGAACAATCTTGTGAAGAGTTCAATAATTATGTTACTCCCGATGCAAATGTGACTCAACAACAACCATGGTCGGTGGTTCAATCTCCTATTCAAAGTTGTGAGCCTGTAGTGGATGTAAACGTCACTCCAACATTTCAAACGGCAACAAATTTTGCATCAAAATGAAAGAGAACTCCTAAACGAGTACAAGTGGACGAGAGTGGATTGACTTCCATGGAAGGTAAGGTGGCTAAATGCACTATCCTTCGTCATTGTTCTCAAATAATGAAACAATATTTTGATAACAAATCCGAAGCCGGTAAATGCCAATTGTTTTTAGCTTTGCTTAAATCTAGAAACATGAAAACCGTTAGAATAAATTTAGGCATAACAACAATGAAGAATATCGAATCAAGTAATCACATTGTTAAATCTCTTGTTGCTGCATTCACATTGATTGGTAAAAAAACTCGTTCACAAGACTGTAATGTGGCTCATTGTTATTGGCTGAATCAATTGTATGTAGATCCACAAGACACCGTCGTTTACTTAAATGCACATCACAAATTGTGCCTTTACATCGAAAGACACTTAAAAAATATTCAGTAAGAAGAGACAACCTTGATGTAGAGGGACAAATGGAAACATTATGAGCATTTAGCGGTAGGTTGCCCTGCATGTACATTTTTTCAAATTCCAAAACCAAATTAACATTTTACTTACTGTACGTGAGTAAGTAATGGTGGGTCATGGTGCCTCACTAATAGCGATCTTGATTGGGTGCTCTTCAAGCACCACTTGCTCACTATCAAGCTGCAATAAAAAAATATATATGCCAATGTCAACAAATATACATGTACCTTGGGGGGGAAGAGGTGGGTTGCCAATTTGGGTCTCTTCAAGCACCAAATCAGAGAAAGCAATACACAAACATACAAAGAAAGCGATACATAAACATACTTGATGGCTCGTCAAAGGTGGGTCACCGATTTGGTGCTCTTCATGCATCGGTGCCTCACTCGGGGCCTGCATAAAGTAACATATATGTCAATTTCAGATAAAATAGTAAATTAGAGACATATATACTACATGGATGGAAAATGATGTTACCAAAGAAAGCGAAACATACATGTACCTGGATGGGGAGAAGAGCTGGTTTGACAACAACCTCGTTTTGGTGCTCTTCAAGCACCACTATCTGAAAAGGTTCTTGCATAAAGTAACATATGTCAAAGCTATACATAAACCTACAAAAACGTACAAAGAGAAAGCACCAAATTAGGGCAAGCCATACATAAACGTACAATGAAAGCAATACATAAACTTACATGTTTCCTTGTCAGAGGAGGGGTGTAACTAGTGGATCGATTAAGTAGGAATGAGAAAAAAGGACTTCTACTTGTACTAGCGAATAAGCTCATTTTTGGACATATTCTTCTAACTCATGTTCCTACGTACAAAAGGATAAAGATACAATTAGACAATTTCAAAAAATTAAAAAAGTACATGTTGAATCTTTAAAATCACAATTAAAATAAAGCGATACATAAATGTACCTACTGGCTCGTGATAGGTGGGTCATCAATCTGGTGTTATTCAAGCACCATTGTCTCAATAGGTTCCTGCATAAAGTAACATATCTCAAATTCAGATAATAAAAAGAATCTTAGACATATATACTACATGGACAAAAAATGATGTTTTCAAAGGAAGCGAAACATAAACGTACCTGTTGGCTTCTGATAGGTGGGTCATCAATTTGGTGCTCTTCAAGCACTGGTGCCTCAATAGAATCCCACATAAAATAACATATGTCAAATTCAGTTAATAAAAATAATCTTAGACATATATATTACATGGACGAAAAATGATGTTTTCAAAGAATGCGAAACATACATGTACCTGGCGGGGGGGAAGAGGTGGGTCGGCAACAACCTCGCATTGGTGCTCAATGGCTCAATGGTTCCCTGCATAACGTAACATATGTCAATGTTAGATAATACAAAGAAAACGAAACATATACATGATGGACGAAAAATGATTTTTCCAAAGAAAGCAAAACATAATTAAAAGCATATTTAAAATAATACCTGTGTTTGGGAATCTACCTCTGCATGAGAGGGAATAGGCTAAGATTCAATGTACTCATCCTGAACATCCTGCATAAAACATGTTGTATAAAAGTTAGGATGTATTGAATGTTACAATCTATGCTATAAATATGTAAATAAAGTTGACAAATTAACAAGTATAGTTCTTACCCCTATTGGTGAAGAACCAAACCCATATGCAATATTGACAGCTGCATCAATGTTCTCAACATTGATCGGTGGACTATGAGACTCTCGTGTGCCATGGGACACCAGCTGTATATTTGTTCACATAACTTGTTAGATAATTAAATAGAAATAAATTTTGAAACAATTGAAAATTTTGATATGAAACAAAATATAATATCAAAATAATGAGTTTTACTTACAAAGCAAAGTAATCCATTGTCTCGAAATTCTAAACCAGGGCCATAGCATATGCCTCCACATGATGTGCAGGGGTGTGGAGTAACATGATGCTATGAATGATTTGCATCTCCTGTGTGATCTGTAGATGCGACCACCTTAGAAGTGCCAGCCCCTTGGTCTACATTTCCTTGGACATCAGTCCCATGCTAAAGTAATGTATATGCCAAGTCAAATAATGCCTGCTGTGTATCCTCAATCACAGGACCCACAGGAGGATATAGCCGAGGGGGTTTTGGTGTGCGTGGAGGGCATGGCACATGATTAGGATCCATCCTGGTCCCTTCCCTATCCTGGGGCATCCCATGACCAGCACCCTGGAAGCCTAAGATATCAAAGTAGTTAACATGTTTCCCTAGGATGAATTCTGCATAAAACTTCCTAAGGAAATAAAATGGGATGTCCCTATTCTCATGAGGGTCTTCATCGAAGACCATATACCAACGATCCATCCAATTGGCCTTTATATTTGGTTCAATGCACTAGTCTATGGAAATGTGTGCTCGACTGGTGGGTGGAACCAATCCAGTTCTAGGGTCCCATAATAATGAAAATAGTTGGTCTTTTGTAATTTTAAGAGCTTTTATGTCTTTATAACTCAATCCATCGAGGTATTATTGCCTCCTGGATTCTCTGTACGAGCTAATGTTATACAGAGCTCCTTGGGCATTGGCAATTGTGTTTTTTATTGTGTCCAATGTATCAGCTAAAGACTCTCTCAAATGATCCCCCCCTCTAATAGATGATCTAAGGTGCCTCAATGACGCCACACGCACAATAATCTGTGAGTTTCGATCTGGTTTCCCCTCCGGGTTTGGGTTTGGGTTCATGTTTGGGTTAGGTTGTGGGTTAGGTTGTCGTGGTTTTTCCACATTGTCTTGTTCATTTCTGTTATCTGTTAAGATTTAAACAAAAAAACACAAGTTGTTTTACTTAATCATTCTTTGATTTCATTCAATTTTTTTTATTAAATTTGTTTAAAATAATTATAAAAACTATGAAATTATGCAAAAAAATAAAGAATTGAAGACCAATTGAAATGGATAAGACAATTTGCTTTCCATTGGAGCCAATCCACCTCAAACTCGACCTCCAAAAGCTAAAACACAAATCACCTCTGCATTATTTCGTCCATGTGGTTTTTCGCTCTCCCGATCCTCGACTGTGAAAATAATAAATTTGAGGCCGCAGGTTTCTTTTTAGTTTTCAATATCGCATA
Source organism: Pseudotsuga menziesii (assembly GCA_001517045.1). NCBI lineage: Eukaryota > Viridiplantae > Streptophyta > Pinopsida > Pinales > Pinaceae > Pseudotsuga > Pseudotsuga menziesii. The sequence continues at coordinate 435,698 of LPNX010339089.1, forward strand.
TGCGTTTTGTAAATGTTAAATATCGTATATGCGATACTTCCTTACGAACCGTAGCCTTGTGTTTGGGCTCGGGCTATTCCGAACGTACCATCAATAACGCATATGCGTTCTTGATTTGCACTTCGGAAGTGCGTTTCTAATTTCTTAAGTGGCACTAAAAAGTGGAACCAACTTCGTGCGAGCGTCCCAAGACACAACATCAACCAAAATATATCAACAAAACAACACATAAGACAAAAATTGACAAGTTAATCACATGGGTCATGCAAGAGTGTAAATAGTGAAATGAGATACAAACACAAAAAACATATCTCCTGGACATGATAGTTCAAGTTTTGAGTTCCTTTTCTCACATCTTGAGGAGAAATTCTATGTATAACAAGCATTCTTAATGCTTTCAGGACATTTTATTTTGTTTATTTTCATGTTATGTCTTTCCAAATAATTTACATTCATATGAATGCAATAACTTTGGGATAAATTCTAATTGATAATCATATGTCACACTATTGGATGAGTTTTATGCATTTTTAAAGAGGAATCATTGCAAGAATTAGTCTCTTTAGCTAACATAGAAATTTTTTACTGTTGTAAAGAACGTCTATTTTTGGTTCAAGGAAATTTGAGTGAGTGTGAAATTTTATTCTATTTAAGGGTTCTAGATCAATGGAAAATCACCTTCCTTGTAGGTAGGAGGTTTGGATTTTGATTTATTCATTCCCTATCTACATAAATCAATGACTAATTAAATGACTAGTTAACAATAATCAATGACTAAATAAATGAGCCGTTAACAACACAAAAATGACTAATTAAATGACGAGTTAATGATAGTCAATGATTAAATAAATGATTAAATGTACTACCAAACAATGATAATTAATGACCAAATAAGTGACTAAATATGTGACCAATCCTTGAAGCGATTCAAACGATTTATTACCAAGTGATAAACAACCAATTTGGTTGAGTGATACATGACTCCTAATTCATGAACACCAATAATGTTATTCAATTTAGTCATTTATCATCCACTTTAGCTATTTTTAGGCACTTATCACCCATTTTGTACTAATGCTTGATGTGCCCACCATTTGGGTGACTGAACTTCCAATGCATGAGAAATGGATTATAATGGAGCTTTTGAGGATGGGTTCATTTCAGCATGAGTTGTGGTTTTCCCTAGAGACTGATCTGATAACCTTATCCAATAGAACCTTAAACACTTCCTACTCTCGAGTTCGATTTGTTGCATGAGATAAGGAGCAAGGAAAAACTAAGACAACATTTCCTTGGGACAATTCCCAAATTATGGGGGATAACAATATTGAATTGTATTTGTAGACGCAATTCATTTGATTAGATTTGACTAATTCATGTATATGTACGTGACTCAAAGGAGATAAATTATTCTATAACTAGATAACCTCTCATATTATTTCTTTTTTCGATTTTCTTTCTTTAAATGAGCTTTGTTTCTCGACACCAATATATATTATGCTAGTAATACATTACCCTTGTGATTATTAATAATTAAGTTATTTCATGGTTATGGTAGATACTAAAATATCATGAAAAATCTCTACCAATAATTTTTTTTTCTGCCATGTCACTCTTTAGCATTATTTGTTTATTTTTTAAATATTTTATAGTCCTAAAATATAAATATAGCCAATTATATTGCATTGTTACCATTTTTTATTTATTTTTAAAATATTTGATATTTCTAAAATATAAAATATAGCTAATTACAATTTAGATATAAAATAATATCCTTAATTAACCATTGTAGTAATTTATCCCATAAACATGACACAAATAAATGCCTTCGACTGAATTTCTACATACCTAAAAAATTGTGTTACAGTTTACATGGTTCAGATTTAGGACTTCATTAGTACATTTATAATTCTATTATTTAAATTTAGATAGACAATTTTAATACTATAAATTATATTAAAAACATATCTTGTTCAAATAAATATTCATTTTTTTTCTGAAATGTTTTTCTTATATTGGCATTAATACTAACTAGCACTTCATAATTCCATGCTAATAACCAACGATGATTGACAAGAAGGTTAGCGTACATGTTTTCCCAGAAGCCACGTCGATTAAATGGATCTTCTATTTACTTGTGACAAGCCCCTATGTATTCCAAAAATGCATTAAATCCCTAGAAGTTGCATGATGTTTGGGAAACATAATACAATATACGAATTAATTCTCAACATTTGAGTTTGGGAAACCATCGTAACTCAGTATTAAGAATTGGTAGTTTCCTAATTTGGGGTTTGAATGAAAATATCAATACACACGTTCCAAGTACTGTACCATCCTGCATACCTTGAGTTCCCAATGATCAAGCCATTGCGCCACTTTTAAATCCTAAATTTGGAAATCCACAAAGTACTTTGTATTGTCCCCAAAATTTGAAAATAAATATTATTTTTTATTAGGCTAGTTAATTACTACCTGAACTGGGAATTAACTTATCTTCTGCGGAATGTGTTGATCTTTGTTTTCGAAACCAAAGTGTCGTAAGTTGTTCTCTTTGTTTCTAGATGTTTTCTCGATGTGATTACTTATGTAATGGTATAATGTGTTTATGTTAATTGATCTGATTTAGATGATTATATTGTTAATTGATTGTTTCTTGTCATGCATGTGTGTGTGTGTGTTCATTTGAAGCTTACTTCCTATTTTTATGTTTTTTGTTTTGTTTATGGAAAGTCTTAACTTAACTTGTAATTGTCAAGGGGTGGAGTGGCGGTACTTGTATCCCTTATAGGATCACTTGGAGATAATTGGTTTTACTTGACGTTACAGGGCTTACTTAGTTCATATTGAACTAATGCAACCTCTCTTCATTTTGTGTAGGTTCAAATAGATGACGAAGCTTGCTATGACTGTTTAAACTTGGCATGCTACCTATGTAAACTACTCCATTCCCCTTGAAGACAAAAGGACCAAAGTCCCATCGTAAAAATCCTTAATACTACTGTTCACAGAATTTTTTTTATGTATAGATGGGGTTTATTAGACCTAGGACCAACTGGCTAACATCATTATTGTGGTCGAAGACTTAACGAATTTTATTCCTATCCTTAGTTTTTATCACATAAGATTTGAATGTTTTTATGCATGTATGTGAAAGGCTTAAGTCATAAGACTTTAGCCATGATGCATTTAAAGTTTACATACCATATGGTATATGTATGTTGAGCCATTCATGGCATATTCCATATGCCATGAACCTTGGCTTATCCTAAGTCAATGATGCTAATGATGGGGGTTTCAATGCACAAGGTATTTCCAATACCAAGTCGTGTTTGGGGTTTTGAAACTATAGGAATGAGGGAAAATTATGTCGATGGTGGTAGAGAGGGTGGAGGAGTAAATTCTCCTAGGGATGGGGTAATCAAAACCCTAAGCTTGGTTTTGTCATGGATGAATGATTCATTGTTAATGCTGTAGTTATGCTCTGTTCGACTCTCTAGTTTCATCAATGCATGGAGGTCGGGTTCGCATGTGCACCTTGGGAAGGTATGCTCTTCACTTGGGTTTGCAATGTTATTACTTTGTTGTTTTAGCTCGAGGATTGGTATACTTCTAATGCTCTATGTTCCTTTATTTGTAGATGATCAAGTTTCCAATGCGCGAGTCATGGTGACTACCAGCATGTCAACAAAATACCCTTCATGGGTAAGCCCTGTACCAACAAGTTTTAACTTGTTACCTATGCGTATATTTTTTTTTAACAGAGCTTTGAGCTCGGTGTCGTAATGATGAATTATTTGGTTTAAGGGTTTCGACTGTGTAATATTATGTTTATATTTAAAGGGCATCCAAAGATGCATATGAAAGGATGGGGTTTATGATGTTTTAGTTTAGCATCTTCGGGCCATTACTGCCACGATTCATCTCTGTATTTTATTTTGGGTTGTATCTTAAACATATGGCTTTGATGGTTAATGGAAACTTCTGCGTTTTATTTTTGATGATGGGTCTTTAAATGGTGGCAGTACCATTGCTCGCAATGGTGCCTTGAATCTTGACTGTGTAGTTTTATTTGTAAATGATAGTCGGTATAAATTGTATGTAAACCACAGCTGGGGTTTATTGATACCGTCACTATCTTGGAAAAGCTGTGACACTATGAATTTTGTTGTCTATACTTAACTATTGTTTTGGTATTTGCATGGAGGTTCTGCATGTCATTTTTAAATGGTTTAGTTTAGCTTATAGCCGTGCCATTGCTAGAGATGGAACTATTTCCAATCCGAGACTGTGTATTTTCTTATGGGCTATCATTATTTAATGGTGATTTATGGTGTTATTTACTTATCTATGATTTGATTTGGGGATGGTCATAAAATTTGGTTTAACATTCCGATATGGATGTCGTAGCTATGACAACGTAGATATCGGTTATTTTTACATGGATTATGTTGATGCGTATTCTTTACTTCTCGGCCGTGAAATGTAACATGTATATTTTATTTGGTTTGGTTTACAAATGTGAAACGTTGATAGGGAAAATATTTGTTTATGGCTTGAACTGGGTTATGGATTTGAGCTTGCCTTCCTGCGATTTCAACCCTTATGTGAAAGCGTAGCCTATAGATAATTTTGATGTTTATTCCTGTACCTTACAAATTTCCGTTATTGTAGTTACTTTTGACTTATGTAGGATTTTATAAAGATTTGCAGCATAGTAAGTTTTTCCAATCGAATTCTATAGGATTCGATGCATGTCATGGTTTGAAACAACCTCTATCTTTAACGACAAGAGCCCGTAGGATTCAATCCTGGGATGCATGGGTTTATGGTTTAAACATGTGTGTGTGGGTTTTGTTTTGGCATAAGTGCCAATCAGATTCGATCCTGAGACCTTTAAATGGATATGATATTTGATAATGCATTTTGAATTAGGTTTTAAGTTTGATTCCTTATGTTGATGGTATAATATGATTGTGTTTTATGATTGCTGCCTTCAGACCTTGATAGCTCTTGATGGCTAGCATTGGATGCAATGAAGTTTATAAATTGGAAATTATTTGTTTGATGATATATTATTTAAAGTTTCAGCAATTATAAATAATACAAGCCTGCTGGCAATATGAAATCTGCTAGCATAGATAGGATATAGGTTTCGTTTTAAACAGTTCTAGGTTGATAAAGTTTCCTCACTTGGGGTTAAAAAGATGTAGCTACAAAATCTATGATATTATTTCTATGTTTTGAACCTGAAAATAATAAATAGGAAATATAACTTTACTTTTAATAATCTAGACTTGTGTTTACAAAAATACCTCTGTCCGAAGAGACTGAACTTAACCTGTAAATGAATGAAATAAAATGTAGAAAATAACAGAAACCAAACCCTCCTATAGATAAAACTAAAGGTGATAGCCCATCATTATAAATATGAATACCATATATTTTTCAAACTAGAGTATCATGTTTAGTTGGATAAAATAACCTAACCTCTCTTAAAAGAAATAATGCAGAAATATAACCTAGCTTATAATAGATAGATACTAAGTATCCATTCAAAATTTAATCTTCTCTTTCAATAATAAAACCCATGTAGCTTGCAAGGGAAAAATCAGAAACCTCATACATGCAAGATTGAGTTGTTCTAAGTGCTCAAAATCTTGCAGACTCAAATACCCACCATTAACAAATTCATAGAAAGATCTGACCTCTGTTCAGATAACCGAATAACTTCAGGGATACCACATTCCGCCCAACCATGACCCGGAACCATTCCTGGTTTCAATCTGGATCCCCAGAGGTGGTTCCAACATGCAAGTAGCTTAGAGCTCCTAAGGTAAGGCTTCCCTATCTAGGATATTAGCTTATGTATCAGTTTTACTTTTTCCTCTTAGGAAAAATGTTCTCCAAGAACTCTCTTGAATGTGATCAGGTAAAATTATGGAATCATCCCAAATATAGATTGATCGAATGATCCCCAAGCCTCTGTTTCTCTTAGGTCTTTATAGATAGACTTTTCAGGAAAATGGGTAGTTAAATCAAGAATCATTTGATTTATTGAAATAACCCTTTTCATGTAATTCAGGTAATCTTAATATTTACTTAGGAACATTTGACTAGTTCCTACTTTGACTCTTGTAGGTATTTTAATATTTAATTTATCATTAGTAATAATAATAACATGTGGATCCTTTCTTTATTACTTATAGCTACTAGTATTATTACTATGCTTACTCTTTATACATATCATGTATAAATTATATATTTATATATGTGACATTTGTTAACATTGTATCCTTAGGTATCATATAGCATGATCCCTAAACATATGACATATTTCTTTTAGCTTAGTCACTTTCTTTAATAAGGCCTTCATGTAGGGGTTAGGTAAACTAGGTTAGGTAACTCTAAACGTCCTTTCATGTTGGATTCTCTTGTATAACATGGTAGTTCTTCAGTACTTGATGAGATACAAAAATTCAAAATTTCATTTAATCACTGAAAAATAAGTAAAATGAGATCAATGTTTTATCAAAGTCATTTTCACTCAACATATTAATTCTTTTCAGTAATTCCTACCGCTTATCCAGAGCCCATACTCAACGCTAAAAAACATGAGTTACAAACTTAGTGCAATTCGAGATCTCCTCACTCAACACTAATGCTAAGATGTATTTGTAGGATACACCTAGGGATACAATGACGAAGGATATGATGTTCCAGAGCTTATGCTCAACATCAACTTGGAAGGCTCCAAGGCTTATGCCAACCACTTCCAATTTTATATTTTCATGTGCTTCATAGCTTCATGCTCAACACAAATGTTTCATAACTCATATGTTCTGGAGCTTCTTGCTCAACAAAAATATAAATACTCATGTGCTCCAGAGCTTCTTGCTCAACTCAAATATAAAATACCCATGTGCTCCAGAGCTCCTCGCTCAACACAAAACATCTCATCAATTATGTTCTTCAGGGTCCATTCCCAACACATGAAATCTTATATATATAACATATGCAATTGGCTTATGCCCAATATTTCAAACAAATCATCATGTTCATGTGCAGTGGGGTCTTAGGCCCAATATATGAAGTAAAACATCAAAGTAATCATCATAATCAATTGGGATTATGTCCATAAGTGTTAGGTCAAAATTCAGGATATTACATCCCTCCCCGCTTAGAACGACACCATCCCTGGTGTTCTAGGGACTCAGAATGAAATCATGAAATAAGGAAGGGTAAGCCTTTCTCATGGTGGCTTCATTCTCCCAAGTAGGCTCATCGGCCTCGAACTGCTTCCATTGCACTTTCAACTAGACTATGGTGCAATTCCTGAGTTGCGCCTCTCTCTTATCCAATCTATGAAGGGTTTCAAGTGAAAAATCCCCTTCAGGTTCCACCCGTAATAAGAACCAATCAATCACATGTTTAGTATCATAAACATATTTCTTTAATAAAGATGCATGGAAACATTATGGAATCTTATGTGAGCGGGTAAAGCTAGTTCATATGACACTCACCCTCTCTTGTCCAATATCTCAAAGGGTACACAAAATCTAGGTGCTAACTTACCACACCTCCCCGGGCTCAACGAGCTTCATTTTGATTTTAATTTCAAGTAAACATGGTAACCTATCTTATAATATTCATCTTTCCTTTTCTTATCCTCATAACATTTTTGGAGGTCTTGTGCTTCTTTAAGGCTCAGCCGCACCTTGGTAGCAAATTGTTCCAAGTCCTTTACTAATTCAAGACCTAACATCAGTCGATCCATCGGGATATCCCAAGTAATAGGTGTTCTACACTTTCATTAATAGAGTACCTCAAAGGGAATCATCTTGGCAGAAGTATTGTATCCATTTTTATATTAACACTTTGCAAGATGTAGGTAATATTCCCACTGGGTGGGATTGTTCATGACATACATCCTAAGCATGTCCTCTACAATCTAGTTAACCCGTTTTGTCTTCCTATCTGTCTGCGGGTGGTAAGAAGTACTAAAGTTCAACTACGTCTCTAAATAGGAGAATAAGGATCTCCAAAATTTCTTGATAAGATTTGTATCTTGATCCGAGATGATTTCCTTTGGTATCCTGTGCAATCTAAATATCTCCTTTAAGAAGATGTCGGCAATGTGTACCGCCTTGTAGGTCGATTTCACTGGAATGAAGTGTGTTGCTTTTGACAATTTGTCAACTACTACAAAGATAGAATCATTTTTATTTTTACTCTTAGGTAGACCCATGATAAAATCCATACTAATGATTGTTGGTCTAGGAAAAGTGCACAAGGAAGAAGTTGATGTGCAAGCAAAGAAGGAACAGTGGGCGTGAGCAACAAGGGAAAAGTACGTCAATAAGGAAGGAAAGGAACCAACATAGAAAGATAAAACATGCACTGGACGGAGAAGGAATGATGAATATGGAAAGGAAGTGCAGAGCAAAGGAAGCTGCAATAGGATTGGTGTGAAGAGGAAAAGCACATCTAGAGTCAGTGGAAGAGGCAAGTAGAAGAGTTAATGCTAGACAGGTAGAGATCAAAGAAGATGATGGAAAGATGAACCAGCAAAAGATGGAAGGACAGTTTTGCAGCTAGTTATGACTGGTACAGACGAGTTGAAAGTCGTTTCCACGGCTAGTTAAGGCTATGGTTAATGTATCATAGGACTTTCACGGCTACATATGGGCCAACATTGAATGTAACAGAAATTGTTGTAGCTACTTGAGTCTGTAATAACTGAGTAGTACTCAGTCAACCCTGCGTGGTCTTGTAATTATTATAAATAGAACAAATGTGCTCTATATAAGGGTTGGGATCAATTGGTTTTCAGTCATTCGATTTATTTCATTCACTCAATTTTGGTTAGATTCAATAGTCGACCCAAAGGAGAGTTTGGTAGACCTAGAAGGCTGTTGAGCCGCAGATCTTGCAGCTGTGTGTGCAGACTACTAGTAAAGTAGAAGAGTCAATCTAGGCTATGTGCAGATCTATAGGAGTAGATAGAGAATAAATCAGAGAGCATGAGAGTAAGAAGATTGAGCCATAACGACATATCTTAAAAACAATATGCAAGTTGTAGGCTGCAAGGTGCTACCTATATTTCTCATGCCATAGGAAGAGCACCTTGGTTGTTTTTCTCAGATGGGTTTCCATGTTATTTTCTGTGTCATATGTGAATGTTGTTGAATGGTGAATGTTTATGTGAATTTTTGCTTATCTTACAGATTTACAGTTACAGTTTCTTTGATTGTATATCGCAATATAAATGAATGATTGTTTAAAAGTATTGTTGCACCATTGTGTATGAGTTCATGGTTAAATATTCTAAGTGTAATATGAGTTGCGCATTGTCTGTCAAGTGTAAGGGATCAACTACGTCGCATAGTTGCACCAGTTGGTAAAAGATTGGACAAGGTCATGTCGGGCGCGTGACCTGTGGCGCTTATTTGTGCCACTATCGCAGAGTGGAAGACTCCATTGCATAGTCTTTGTTGAGCACCTTGGTCATGAGCCAAGGGACTATAATCCATTGCCAACTACGATAACATGGTTTTGGTAGTTACACATTAACATATCTCGGGTGAGACTGTGCCTGCTTCACGGGCATTGTCGACTGAGCTTGCTTTGTCTAGCCGATGTCTTGTGGTGTGTTGTTTGTATTGTGTTGTTGTTGAACCGTGGTTCAAGATAAGGTAGAGAAAGAGGCCAACAATGACCTCCCACTTCCATTTCGGAATGGGTAATGGCTGTAGCAACCTTGAGGGATGTTGGTGCTCATCTTGACCAGCTGACATTCTTGATGTTTTGAGATAAACAATGCTATGTCGTCCTTTAAATTAGGTAAGAAAAAGTGTTTCTTTACTACGGATATCATCTTTTGATATCCCATATGCCCTGAATAGGGTGTCCGATGAAATTTTGTAAGGATGCTAGACCTGATGTCCCCTCCTTCTGGAATGTACAATCTCACTTTGGACCATAGCAATCCTGTTTCATCTACCTTGTACTCCTTTTTTTGCTGAAACAACTTGTCCTCTTGGACCTTCTTGAGGATTTCAACATAGAAAGGGTCACCTCTATTGGTCGTTCTAATATTCTCGTGTAAATCCGAATTGGTTTGACTTAAAGTCACCTCATATATCATATGAGCTCATCGATTCAAAGCATCAACATTTTTGTTCTCCTTTCCCTTTATATGCTTTAGCTCAAAATGGTACTCGCTAAGGAAAGCCAACCATCTGGGTTTAATGGAATTTAGATCTAGTTGTTCAAATAAATACTTCAGACTCATATTGTCTATTTTCAAAAGGAATTTATTTCCCATGAGGTAGTTCCTCCACATATTCAAGGTGTTGATGATGGCCGCTAACTCAAGATCATGCATGGGGTAGTTATGTTCATGTTATTTTAACTTTCGCAATTCATAGAAGATTGCATAATCATTATGTAAGAGGAATCCTCTGAGCCCTTCCTTGTTTGCATCCATGCAAACAATGAAATCCCCATCGATATCTGCAATTCATAGTATTCGTGTAGTCATCAAAACCTATTTAATCTTTTGAAAACTTTCATCTCACTTGGTTGTCCATAAGAACTTGTTTACCTTATTTTGCAAAGTGGTCATGGGACAAGCTATCCTCGAGAAGTTCTCAATGAAATTCCAGTAGTAAAACTAATCCCAAAAAGGATCTAATGTGGGTGACACTAGTAGGGGTAGGCCAATATTCTATGGCTTTAATCTTCTCTAGGTCCACAACTATCCTCTTCTCGGAGATTTTGTGACCCAAGTACTGTATCTATGGTTTGTAAAAAACACATTCACTAAACTTGGTGTAGATATGGTGTTCTCATAACACCTGTAGCACTATGAGAAGATGTTCCTAGTGTTCCTCTTTACCGCTAGAGTAAAATAGGATGTCGTCTATAAAGACCAAAACAAATTTATCCAGGTATTTACTGAATATACTATTCATCCTACACATGAAGTTCGTGGGTGCATTGGTCAACCCGAATGGCATCACTACAAACTCGTAATGGTTGTACCTTGTACGAAAGGTGGTTTTCTGAATATCCTTATCGTGAATCTGTACCCAATGGTATGCAGATCGCAGGTCAATCTTCGAAAAGATCTTGGATCCTCCTACTTGATCGAACAAGTCATCAATCCTAGGGAGTGGGTATCGGTTCTTGATGGTCATCTTGTTAAGTTGACGATAATTGATACACATCCACATCGTAGCATCCTTTTTCTTTAAGAAACGTATCAGTGCTCCCCAAGGGAACACACTCGATCGGATATATCCCTTCTCAATCAAATCCTGCAACAGCAGTTTGAGTTCCACCAACTCTGGTGCTCTCATGCAATAACAATCTTTTGAATCCGTAACTGATCTTGGTGTCAGTTCTATGGAAAAATACAAGTCTCGTTTTGGTGGTAATCCTGGGATCTCCTCATGAAATACATCTTTGAAGTCCACAAGAACTGGAAAGTCCTTAATGTGTTGTTCTTTTTCAGCTTCTATGTCTTGGATGTTTACTGCAAACAATTTAAAGACTTTCCTAATGCACTTTTTTGCTTTTAAAGCGGATATCTGCATTACATAAAACTTTCTTAGGTATTCCTTGAATCTTTACCAGATTCCCTTGGCTATTTGTACATAGGATTGCCTTGTGTAAGCACTCAAGCTTGACATGGTGTTGTTCCAACTAGTACATGTCGATAAGTACATCATATGATCCAAAGGGTAGTATGTTCATGATTATTCAAGTAGGGAAACCATTCAACTTTACCTCATAGTATTTAACTATTTCATAAACCTTTTGTTTTGTACCCACGGCTAATTGCACCAGCCAGGGTTTCGTATGTTTAACTTTGTCTAGTTTACATACATCAATAGGTTTTTGGCAATACATAGCTCTGACAAGCAACCGGGTTAATCAATATTGAAATAAAAAGGTTGGAAACCCTACCTTTTATCTCAATGAGGGTAGCTTGATGGTCTTCCTATTGGCCATCCAAGGCTACATAAATATGCATTATTCTAGCTATGTCCTCTGTTGTTGGTTCTTCTTGTAAGTTGTGCAAGACTCCATTTGTCTTGTTCTTATAGTCTTGGGCATAATGGGGATCTTGGAATTTCCAACATTTGATTTGCAGTGGGGACACATTGGATCTCCCATTTTTTACTGATTTGTTAGCATTTGGAGCTGGTACATATGGCTTTGTACCAGTTCTGTTAAAGTTCTTATTAGCTAGGAAGTTGTTGTTCTATTTTCTGTAAGGTGGCGGGTTGAAACTCGGTTTGCGGTTGTCCGAGAAGGTCCTAGACCTGTCTCTACTTCTGTTGATATTTTCTTTCCTCAACCATCCATGCTCGTAGCAAATCCTATCTTTGTGTAGGGTGGTGTCCAATATTTTAGGCATGTCAAATTCAATCTTCTTCTAAAATTTGGGACAAATAAATCCTAAAAACTGTTGTATTTTCACTTTCTCGTCCTTTATGTAAGTCACGTAATGTAATAGATCCAAAAATATGTTAATGAAATAATCCATAGTCATGTAACCCATCCTTAATTCATGAAATTCTTTCACCTTTCTATCAAAATAACCTTTCTGACATGTACTTCCTGTGAAAAATCTTGCGGAAATTACTCCATCGGATTTCTCTTACCTCATCTTTCTTGGTGTGCTTTAGGTCTCTCCACCATATAGATGCTTTTCCATTTAAATTATTGATGGCTAGACAGGCCTTCATCTCACTAAAGTAATTATGTACTCATAATAATTTGCTTATACCTAGAAGCCATTCTTCAGCGTTCTCCCCTATGTTCATCTCTCCTTCATAGGTTGGGGATTTTATCTTCCTAAACTCTCCCTGGAGATTGTCATCATTTCTTTGTTTCTTTCTGAAAGGAGAAAGGGAATCATCACTAGAAGGACTATGGAATTCTCTTTCTAGAGGTTCAAGGGTATGTTCTTCTTTTCCTTCTTCTCTCGAGCTACCGGCCCGCTTATGATAGAATTATTTCTTGAACCTGTTGGTTGAATGAGTGGGTTTTCCCTGCAGTCTTCCTCCAGTCATGTTCCACAACAATGCTTCATTAATTGCTTGATGTTCCTTTCTTTCATTCGAATTATCATCCTTGAAACTCTATAGTTTTACTTTGAGACTTTGTATGGTTTTCAGTATATATCAGAATTTATCTCAACCACTAGTTCTTCTTCTTGTGTGGGGGTATTCAACTTTTGTTCTTTTAATCCTCCAATTGCAAATTTTTAATAACAGGAAAAATTTTTGTTAGTTAACAAAATCTTTAAAACATACTTTATTTTCTGCAATGAATGTCTGGCAGGCCCATTAGGTCTCTTAGTGTTGAAACCGAGCTCTGATACCACTTGTAATGTCCCCAAAATTTGAATTTTTTTTATTAGGATAGTTAATCACTACGTGAACTGGACATTAACTTATCTTCTGCGGAATGTGTCAATCTTTGTTTGTGAAATGGAAGTGTCGTAAGTTGTTCTTGTTGTTTCTAGATGTTTTCCTGATGTGATTACGAATGTAATTTTATAATGTATTTATGTTACTTGTTATGATTTAAATGATTATACTGCTCATTGATTATTTCTTATCATGCATGTGCATGTGTGTTCAGTTATAGCGTACTTCCTGGTTATAAGTTTTGTTTGTTTGTTTATGGAAAATCCTAACTTAACTTGTAATTCTCAAGTGGTGGAGTGGTGGGAATTGTATCCCTTATAGGATCAATTGGAGAGGTAATTGGTTTGACTTGATGTTACAGGGTTTACTTAGTTCATATTGAACTAATGCAACCTCTCTTCGTTTTGTGCAGTTTCAAATAGATGATGAAGCTTGCTACGATTGTTTAAACTTGGCATGCTACCTATGCTAAACTACTCCATTGTCATTGAGGACAAAAGGACCAAAGTCCTATCCTAACAATCCTTACTACTACTATTCGCAATATTGTTTTGTGCATAGCTAGGGTTTATTAGACCTATGACCAACTGGTTAATATTATTATTGTGGTCGAAGAGTTAATTAATTTTATTCCTATGCTTAGTTTTTATCACATACGATTTGAATGTTTTTATGCATGTATGTGAAAGGATTAAGTCATAAGACTTTATCCATGATGTATTTAAAGTTTGCATACCATATGATATATGTATGTTGAGCCTTTCATGCAATATTCCATATGCCATGAACCTTGGATTATCCTAAGTCGACGATGCTAATGATGGGAATTTCAATGCACAAGGTATTTCCAATACCAAGACACATTTAGGGTTTTGAAACTATAGGCATGAGAGAAAATTATGTCATTGGTGGTGGGCAGGGTGGCCGAGTAAATGCTCCTTAGGATTGGGTAATTCAAACCCTAAGCTTGGTTTTATTGTGGATTAATGATTCATTGTCACTGCTATAGTTATGCTTTGTTTGGCTCTCTGGTTTCGTCAATGCATGGAGGTTGGGTTCGCATTTGCGCCTTGGGAAGGTATGCTCTTCACCTGGGTTTGCAACTTTATTACTTTGTTGTTTCAGCTCAAGGATTGGTATAATTCTAACTCTCTATGTTCCTTTAATTGCATGTGATAGAGCTTCTAATGCATGGGTCTTGGTGACTACTAGGATGTCAACGAAATACCCTTCATGGGTAAGCCCTGTACCAACAAGTTTGAACTTGTTACCTCTGTATATAGATGTTTTTAATAGAGCTTTGAGCTCAATGTTGTAATGATGAATGATTTGGTTTAAGAGTTTCGATTGTGTAATGTTTTGTTTATATTTAAAGGGCATCCAGAGATGCGTATGAAAGTATGAGGTTTAAGATGTTTGAGTTTAGTGCCTTCGGGCCATGACTTTCATGACTCAGCTTTGTATTGTATTTAGCGTTGGTAGCTTAAACTTATGGCTTTGATGGTTAATGGAAACCTCTGTGTTTTAGTTTTGATGATGGGTCTTGAAATGATGGCAGTACCATTGCTCGTAATGGTGCCTTGAATCATGACTATGCAATTTTAGTTGTAAATGATAGTGGGTATAAATTTTATGTAACCACAGTTGGTGTTTATCGATACTATCACTAGCTTGGAAAGGCTGTGACCCTATGAATTTCTCTATCTGTACTTAACTCATGTTTTGGTATTTGAATGGAGGTTTTGCGTGTCATTTTTAAATGGTTTAGTTTAGCTTATAGTCATGCCATTGTTGGTAATGGCACTCTTTCCAATTCACAACTATGTATTTTCTTTTGGGAAATTGTTATTTAATTGTGATTTATGATGTTATTTACTTATATGTGATTTAATTTGGGGATGGCCGTGAGATTTGGTTTAACATTGCGATATGGATGTCATAGCTATGATAGTGTAGACAATGGTTATTTTTACATGGATTATGTTGATGGTTATTATTTACTTCTTGGCCGTGATCCTCAATAATGAAATGTAGCATGTTTATTTTATTTGGTTTGGTTTAAACATGTGAAACACTGATAGAGCAAAGATTTGTTTACGGATTGAACTGGGTTATGGGTTTGAGCTTGTTTAGCTGCGATTTCGACCCTTATGTGAAAGCATAGCCTATGGATAATTTTGATATTTATTCCTATACCTTACTTAGTTTCATTATCATAGTTACTTTTGACTTGTGTGATATTTTATTAAGCTTTGCAGCATGGTAACTTATTCCAATCAAATCCTATAATATTCAATGCTTGTCGTGGTTTGAAATAACCTCTATATTTAATGACAAGAGCACGTAGGATTCGATTCGAGGATGCGTGGGTTTATGGTTTAAAGCTGTGTGTGTGGATTTTGTTTTGGCATAAGTGCCAACATGATTCGATCCTGAGACATTTAAATGGATACCATATTTGATAATGTGTTCTAAATTAGGTTTTAAGTTTGATTCCTTATATTGATGGTATAATATGATTGTGGTTTGCGATTTGTGCCTTCAGCAATTATAAATAATACATGTCTGCTGGAAATATAAAATCTGTGAGTAGAGATAAGATATAGGTTTCGTTTTAAATAGTTCTAGGTTGATAAAATTTCCTCAAATAGGGTTAAAAATATGTAGCTACAAAATCTCCCATATTATTTCTATGTTTTGAACATGAAAATAATGAACAGGAAATATAACTTTACTTTTAAAAATATATACTTCTATTTACAGAAATACCTATGTCAGAGAAGACTAAATTTAATGTTAGATTTTTCTCATTTAATGAATATGATCTAGAATCTTATCTGAGAGAATAACATGCACAACAATAATCACAAGATACAAGAGACACAAAAAAATTTCCTCGGGGAAACCATAAAGGAGAAAACCCCACAACTTCCTCAGAGATAGTATGAGCACCAATAGGAAAAGTAAAACCCAAAAACACAAAGATGATCTTTGACAGTTGATCTTTCTCTCACTTGTGCGAGATCCTCCTCTCTCTTTCTCATGCGCTATAGTTGAGTGAGTGTGTTTCTCAAATAGAGAGGCTCACTCTATATATATACTAGTTTATGACTCAACAATTACTTACTAGGCCGGACTTCTCTAAGAGAGTCTAATAACCCTAGTACCCCGAAACTGTGGGGACTATTACCTCAACTTATAAAGGAGGGCTAACCTCTATGACTGTACATGAGTTGATTAAATTAATGATTCTCCCGATAGGAACATCGGGGTACAAAGAACTATAATATATAAAATATACAAGTGAATACATTTCAAATTTACAAATACATCAACACTCCCTCTTAACTAGGAAGGTATTATTTTGACACAGTTCATCAGCACAAGTATTCGTCACTGGATCATTCATCAAAGATGGATCATCACTGGATCGTCACCATCACTAGATCATCATCATGACTGGATCATCATGACTGCTACCTCTATCTTGAGCAAATGGTGATATCTCTCAATTCTACTCGTCATAGGAAGTTATATAGAGATAACCCTTTTTCATGCTAGTTGTAGTCCTAGAATCCATGTAGGTATTCATCTTCTTCAACGCTTATAGCTAACCATGGCAGGACAATCCTGCCACGATGTCAGAAAATGCCCGCCCAACGCTTATATCTTACCATGGGAGGCCCAACCTTCGACCATGTTAGAAAGTCTGAGTACTCACATCTGACCATGGGGGGAACACATCCCACATCCATGTCAAAAAGGCTCAATACTAACATATGACCATGGGGGAAACACATCCCGCATCCATGTCAGAAGGGCTCAACACTCGCATCTAACCATGGGGAGAACACATCCTGGATCCATGTCAGAAGGGCTCTACACTTACATCTAACCATGGGAGGAACACATCCTACCACCATGTCAGAAGGGATCTCCACTTACATTTGACCATGGGAAGAACACATCCTACCACCATGTTAGAAGTGCTCTTAGACTCATCACTTCCCCTTGGAAGGAACCTCACTCTGATGAACACCAAGATTCTTTCTAAAGTATTCAAAATTCACTTTGTCCAATGGCTAGGTCAACACATCAGCTATTTTCTCATCATCGCAACATACTGGAGATTCACTGCTCTTGTCTTCACCATATCCCTGATATAGTGATATTTGATCTCGATATGCTTCGACTTGTCATGGAGAACCAGGTTCTCTGACAACTTCACACAACTATGGTTGTAGTAATATATACAAGCAGCATCCAACTGGAGATCAAATAAATTAGATATTATCTTCCTTAGCCACACTGCCTCACAACTATCCGAACAATATGCGATATACTCTGCTTTAGCTATACTCAATGCCACATAGTATTTCTTCCTGCTAAACCAATAGATCACACTTGATCCCATACTGAAGCGGCACCCCAAAGTGCTCTTCCTATCAATGGCACTTCCTACACAATCCAAATCTACATAACCTTCTATGTAAATCTTTTGATTTGGCTCATGCTTGCACCCATAATCAATTGTACCCTTTAGGTTCCTCATAATATGATTTGCAGCAATCAGGTCAACATGTCTCGGATCCATCAAGAAATGGTTCAATGTGTTCATAGTAAAGCAAATACTTGGTGTCATATTTGTTAGGTACATCAAGGACCCAATCATCTGAGAATATATTGTAGCATCAACTGACTCTGATGAAGCCTCAGTCAAGAGGTTCAAGTTCGTTGCCATAGGTGTGGTCATGTCCTTGCATTCCATCATCTCGAACCTCTTCAGAATCTCTACTTCATACTTCCCTTGTCTCAGGTAGATTCCATATGCATTCTGCCACACCTCCATGCCTATAAAGTAGTGCATCATACCCAAGTCTATCATTTCAAACTCAGAAGCAAGTCTCCTTCTTGAATCTTTAATGAGTTCCTCTTTTCTTTTCAGGAACAAGTCATCGAAGTATAACAGGAGCATCACTGGTATTCCAACTTCAACCTTGAATTAAAGGTTGGAATCTGATTTTCTCTCAGTAAATCCTAGAGTCATCAGTAAGCTATCCATCCTATTGTACCATGTCGAACCTCAGGATATTCTATAGTCACTTCCTCTCAAGTGGAGCATCATTCTCTCTCTTCCTTTCGTACTCTATGTATTGAAACATTCTATACCGGAGTGACAAGTAGCTTCCTCTACTACTAATATTCTATGTATCCATCTAGGGTCACTGGATACCAAGATCCTCTATCTTGAAACTTTTCAAAAGTTCTTCTCACACCCATCTGTGAGCTTGTCATGCTCTATAGGATTTCATTTTCAACCTTGTAGCAAATATTAAGATCTTCATCACTCTAGGTGATCTTCAAACTCCTCATGTATGTGTTATCCCTTGGGTGCCTTCTGAGACCGCACAAGACCTTCTTTAATTTGCACACATGAGTCTTCCTATCATGTGTCTCAACTCCCAATGGCTGCAAATGTCTCTTTGTAGTCTATGCCTTATTTCTGTGAGAAGCCTTGTGATATGAATATTTCCTTGTATCTCATGGTGTTTCCATCTATTGCATGTTGAATCTTATATATCCATATGGAATATACTACAGACTTCCCTTCAGGTCTCGATACCATATCCTAGACACCATTCTTTTTGAACTAGTGCAATCCTTCCCTTTCTTCATAGCTGGAAGGTTCTACATCAATGATATCGCTCAACAGTGTCACATAATTGCATTGTGTCTTAGACCTCTTTCTTTCTTTGAAAGTATCATTATAATATTCTTCATCTTGGATTATTTCTCGAACTTTCATCACTTATTCTTCGGAACAAGTCTCATCCTTATTTTCTTGTAGGCGATTGTGTGTGATATTTCCTACAAGCCAAATGCACCAGTTGTATGGTTAGAAATATTTCATAATGCATATTTATAATGAAAAATTCTTATGCATAGAGATATAATCATGCAACTATTTAATCCAATACAACATTCATCCATATCTCACAGAAACTTTCTAGATGCCTTCCATCTCTACCATGACATGATTGAGATTGTGCACTAATCCAATATGTCAGAAAAGAGGTTTCATTCTAGATAAGTAGCAATGGAGAGTTGTATAGCACCATGAGCTACTTACCCATCA
>LPNX010339089.1:469160-529632 GCA_001517045.1 Pseudotsuga menziesii
TCCCTTAGGTTTTACCTTCTCTAGCGCACCATTTGGTTTTGGTTTGCCATTTTCTAGAAAACAGTTTGATCCTGATTTCCCATTTTCTATCTCCTGTGACCTAATTTGCAAAGGTCGGAGCTTTTTGGAATCGAGAACATGCAGAGCAGTCTCCAACTCTTCAACTCTCTGATTTTGTGCGTCTAGCAAACGCCCAGTTCTGTCCACCTCTTCTTGTAGGATTTCATTCTGTTGTCGAAGAAAATGTTCTGTTACCTTGTGCTCCTCAATTAATTCTATGCGCTGTTGGTCAAAGCTGTTCATTTTATTTTCCATTGTTGCAATTTTGGTAAGCAATGACTGTAACCTCTCTTCATTGCATGCAGACTCGGCAATCAAAGCCTGCTTTTCGTCTTCCATGCAAACCAGTGTGGCCTTATACTCACTCTCGTTGGTCTTCAAGAACTCCACTTCAATGAATAGCTCTACAATTTTTTTGCTCATTGATCCTCTCTCACTATCCATCAACTCAAGGTTTGTTTGCAGCTCTTCAAGAGTGGCCTCCAAATTTCTCTTTTCCTCATTCCGCAAATACTCATCTTCTGCTGTTTTTCTTAGCAAATTCTCAAACCTTTCCTTTGATTCGTTCAACTCGGACTGCAAATCAGTGTTTTCTGTTCTATATTTCTCTAGAACATTCGCATTTTGCGACATCTCATCTTTCAAGTGAGCCATTTTCGTATTATGTTCATTCAACTGCGACTTTAGAGAAACGATTTCAGTGCTTAGCTCTCTATTTTTCTGATCCAGTAATCCTCTTTCATTGGCAAACGAACCAACCTTTGTTTGCAGCTCTGCACAATTCTTCTCAGTATTTTCTTTTTTCTCATTGATTAGCTCTACAATCTTTACGCTCCATGATCGGCTTCCACTAGCCATGAACTCAATGCTTGTTTGCAACTCTGCAAGAGCTGCCGAGAAATCTTGTAAGAAAGACGCATTTTCTTGTTGTGAACTGTTCATCTTTAGCAAGTAACTGAACAACGTCCCGCAACCTGGATACAATGCTTATTTCAACTCCGATGGAAGATAGATTCAAGTGTTTTTTCTTTTTCTTTTTTTCTCTTCGCGTTATCTTCTTACAAATAAGTTGGATGATAGATACAAATCCAATGGGTTGAGCTATCGAACTGCTTACCCGATCATGTGAGTTTCATCATTTTTTTTTCTGAATTGTGAGTGTATTCCTTCTATTAATACGTCAACATATTCGTTTATGCGCCGACTTTTGAAATATTCAACTCAACCTAAACCACTATCATTCCAAAAGATTATGTTTTCCTAATTGGCTTTTCTAGTTAGTTTGTGTATTTTTAAGGTGAGGCAATGAGCTATAGCGTCAATGTTTCTCTACATGGTTTGTGGTGGCTGTTTTCTCGCATGAAAATGATTTTCACAAAATGCATTCTCACATGTCTCTCGTCATTCTCGTGTACACATTTAGATGATTTTGTTATCGTATTTATAGTTGACGACTTCTGCATGTAATCAATCACGATCCATCATACCTAGAAGCAAATGGTTTATAATTGCTTGAAAGTCATAATTAAGCTCAATATAACTTCATTGTCTTTTCAACAATTTTTTGGAGGATTTCAACGTGTACAAATCTAAGGGGGGGGGTTAATACAGCTATTTGATTTATTCAAAGGAACAATGCCTATGGTTGCTAGAGAAATTCCACTCGAATCTTTTTAAATGGTTGAGATGTTTCCACCTATTAAAGGAAAGAGTTACTAGGATATTAGGGTGGGTTAAATTATTTTCCTTGGTATTGAGTTTTCTAATGATTAGATTTTTAGGGTTATAAGTGACAAGTTGGGTATCTACATGAAAATGTGTATGGTTTTCAAGAAATTTTCCAATTAAAAGGCCATGAAAATTATTGTCAAAATAAATCTCAGAGAGGGAATTATATAGGTTATTAGTTTTATCCTCGGTGATAAGCAATTTTGGAAAAATTTTGACTACCAAAATGTACCCTTCAATTGTTCATATTACATTTATACTATAGACATCTTAAATTTATTTTCTTTAGGAAGAACCTAGGCCAAACAAATGGCAATATGCACTTGAAAAATGCTCACTATTCTCTCTAAAACAAGTGGACCAATAACACAAGGGACATACAAAATTAGAGCATAATAATACAAGGGACATACAAAATGGGAGGATATTGGCCCTTCACAAAGTTCTATTCACTCCAAAGGAAATCATAATAAGGGTGTTCAATTCCATGAATCCCAACTAAAATTGGGTGCATTGATAGAGTGATTCCACTCTTAAGCTCTTTAAATAGTTTTGATGTTTTTGCTTACTAATGGAAAGTGTTGTTGAGATACATATGTTAGGTTAAATTTCCTTTCCTTATTATTGAGTTTTGGAAGGAGAATATTTTGAGGGTTTATATGGAAAGTTGGATATCTTCTTGAAGATGTATATAGTCATAATAAAATATTTCAATTAAATGGTGGAAACAATTCCTGTTGAAAAGTATTTTATAGACGACAATATAAAGAGCATTAGTGTCATTGTGGGTCATAAGGAATTATATCAAATTTAAGACTACCAAAATGTAACTTTCAATTGTTTATATTGAAAATATTATGACCATCCTAGCATTACTGTCCATAGGAAGAATTCCAATCCAATAAATGGGGATATGCACTTCCCAAACGCTCTTGCATGGTACACTTAAGTCTCCCTAAAAGGATAGTCCCAATAGTTTTCTAAAAGCATTTTCATTTGTATCATAAAAGGGAATAATTAAGTGACTTAGATGGAGCGTACCACATAACACCATTTCAACTATATATTTAAACAACAAATGTCTATTTCTAGTAATGTGTTTGCTAAAACATATTTTATTGATCTAGTAATGATAGCATGCCAAGAAATGGGTTTTCCTATCGAAATCCAATGAGATGAGGGAAGGGATAGCAAAATTTTTAGGTGCACATGACAAATATAATTTCTATTAAATAATATTTTTTCTATTTTTAATTTTATATGGAACTTTTTTATTAATTATTCTCAATTTACACTATAGTAGATCTGAACATATTTCCCACGCCAAATCATTTCTATAGTGATGACCATGATCCAAGAATTTCATGGAGAATTTATTCTTACTATAGCCACACTTCAAACATTTTGTGAGTACGACGAAATTAAAGGGATGACATGTGGCATGAGTGGACACTGTTTAAAAACTCTTTATTCCTCATTGCAGAGATGATAATTTGTCTCTATAGCATTATTCCTTTGTCGATATAGCAACGTTAACCTGTCTTTGTAGGAACGTTTGTTTGTCGATATACCAATGTTAGTTTCTTGTTATAGATACATTCCTATTGGGCCAAATTAATGTCGTTTTAATTTCGTTGTAATAATTGCCCAACCATTTAATTTGTCAATCCGAGGTTCGTAGGCTTACAAAGCACCTGCAAAGTATATGCAAGACTGAAGTGAAACTAAGCTAATCTAACCCCCCGTGAAACTAAGACCAATCTAATCTAACCCCCCATTAAACTAAAACAAGAAATTACTAATCTAATGCTGGAAGATGAAACACATGGCTGAAAGTAAATTGCATAAAAGAAAGACAACATATGAAGAGCAACAAGACAACACATGTGAGCTCACATCAACAATAAAGCAATCTTAATTTACATCACAACAATCAATCATAAATCATGAAAGCATCAAACAAAGATTATGAACAAAATCTAAGAATTCCCTTCTCCATATTACAAAGTCAAGACTAACTTCTACAATCTACTATTCCCTAAGATAATCTAAGATCTAAAATATTCTAAGATAATATCCCCCTTACAAATGAAGAGAGAGCACTCTCTTTTATACATGAACTTCTTTGAGAAAAAGATAACCATCTCATTATGAGAGATCCACTATTCACTCAACCACTCAACTACTTTCCTATTATTACAAGATATGATCCCTTCAAATCCTCCACATATCTTTCACAAATTCTCCACATGTATCTCAACCAAATCTCCATGGTCTTCTCCTTGGAATATTCTTTGCATAACTATCTCCTTGAAATGATGGAGGAGATATACATGAAGTCTTTTCTTTGAATTAATGCTTCGCATATTCCTACACATTACAAAGCTCATCCATACTTTGAGATATTAGTGAAAAACATGTTAATTTTCTAATATTTAATCATAAATTCACTTATAATACTAAAAATAAATAAAGTAGAAATAATAAGGTGAAACCCACATATATGTATGGAAATGGTATGATAAAAGGTTGATGGGACGATGAAATGTGAGGAAGAGCAGAATATAAAGTGGATGAAAAAGGGACATTTCTGCGTCCCAACATACTCCCCAACTGAACTTGTTGCATGTCCTCATGCAGCCATGTATGGCTCTTCTCAAGAACTTTTGGCATCTAAACTTTGGCTTTTTTGATGATGTCTTTTTAACAATGAATATTTTCGGGGTGTGAAATACATGAGTAACAACTAGAATTTCCTTATGGTTGGTTCTTGTGTGACAACCATCAATATAAATAATGTTGGTTCTTATGTTAACAACATTCATTTCATGATGTGAAATGCATGAGTGACAACTGACATTTTCCTTATGGTTGGTTCTTGTGTGACAACCATCAATATAAAGAATGTTGGTTCTTGTGTTAACGACATTCATTTCATGATGTGAAATGCATGAGTAATAGCTAACATTTTCGTTATGGTTAGTTCTTGTGTGACAACCATGAATGTAAAGAATGTTGGTTCTTGTGTTAAAAACATTTATTTCATCATTTGTTTTTTAGCTGCATAATAATTTAACCATACACTCACTGAAAATGATAAGCTATTAATGTGCATAGAAAGCATCATTGTGCATAAGAAAGCCTTTTCTTTATGAATCATGCCAATATGTATATCAATGTGTATGAAACAAAGTGCAATAGAGGATTTGTCAAAAAAGAAATGCTCGTGAATGGTAAATGAGATGAAAAATGGGTGATGGTGGTGAAAAGAATGGAATGATAGTAGTGAGTATGTATTGAATATAGTTCCCCCTCCCCAACTGATGTGGTTGCATGTCCTCATGCAACCTAGAATGGGATCTGAAAGAAATGGAGCATGGTGAGGGAATTTTCCAAATTATTCATTTCTAGTATGTAAGGAATTGCATGATTAAAGTTTAGAAAACAACATACCCCCACTTACCCAAAAAGTAGATGAGCAATGCAACAGGAATGTAGCTGATGCTGCTGGATCATGGAATGTGTCACTACCACAATGGCTGTAATTGCTAGGTCATGGGAAGTAAAGGAATCGAAACTACTGCTGCTGAATAATGGAGAATATGTCACGGTTTCCGGATAAAAATGTAATTGTTAATGCTGCTACAGCTATAACTGCTGGAACTGTTGTAATGTGAAGTGGAGGAGTCTGAACTACTACTGATAAATAATGGAAAATGTGGAAGGAAGAAAGTGGAACTATGGTACACTCATAGATCTGAAGTCATGTTTCTACAACTGCTAATGGAGTCATGAACTGCTGCTGATAAATAATGGAAAATGTGGAAGGCAGAAAGTGGAACCATGGTACACTCATAGATCTGAAGTCATGTTTCTACAACTGCTGATGGATTCATGAAAAATAATGTATAGTCTTCACCCGCTACAAAACCCAGTGGTACAATTCTAGTCATGCGAATAAATGTGTCGAGGTCGAGCATGAAGAGAAATCATTGGATTACCGGCCATTGATGAATGCCATTAACCAATGTGAGGCAACTCACCAATGACGTCAATGAGTGCCAAGGTACCCAAGTACATCTTGCGAAGTGCGAATAGATGTGATGATGTTGAGCCACTTGTAAGATCTAACGATCAAGGGACATTGATGAATTCCCATGATTGTGTGCGAGAGAACTTGCCATTAAGCCATGCAAGCCTCCAGGTACTCAATAATGAACTCTAGTCTATATCCCAGATAAGGTGCTGAGGTCGATGGGGTAAGACTTGTTGAAAGGTGGGCCTTAATGATTCCCACATCAGTCAACACGAGTTGGTATAAAAATATTGGTAGGACTATCAGTGAAAAGATCTCAGATTCAAACAGTGGATATGCAAGGCTATGTAGTCATGGAAAGGGAGCTGGTTTTATTCAGAAGGCAAACTAGAATGGAAAAATGAACTGAAAAAGAGAAAGGGATGTATGCAACTCAGAAAGATAGGCATGTGTGAAGTCATGCCAGATAAAGCGATGGAAAGTGGGCTTCAATACATGGATGGTGAAGGTGCTTTAAAGGAGAAATATGGATAAACAATCATGACACAAATGAGTTTATGGATGGTTTCTATGTAACAACCAACGTTATGATGTTTATCAACAAACGTCATGAGTAATAGCTCCTTCAGGCTATCTATCAAAGCATGTTTCTCAAAAAAAATTTGTTTCTTTGAAAAATCACTTCAACAACAAAATGCGACTGTCTCTAAAACCTAAAAAAAACACTTTAGTACCAAATCCTACATGAAAACTTATTAGTGAATATGTATAGTTTCCACTCCCTAACTGATCTGGTTGCATGTCCTCATGCAACCTAGCATGAAACTTATGAGAAGTTCGTAAAAGAAAACATATCACGCGGAAAGAAGTACATAAGCTGCAAAGAAAATATCAGGAAGAAATAAAATGTGTTATACCTATTTCTGTTGCGCTCATGGTTCGTCACTGATCACTGCTTGAAGTGACTGAAGAAAAAAAATTAGCATGAAAGAAACAAAAATCATTATTCCAAAGATGTTTTCAAAAAAGTGTTGAGGTCCATTTGCAATTTTTCGATTGTTTTTTTTTTATTTTTTATTTTTTACAACACACAAAATAAAATTGGCGAAAATACTTAAAATTGAATTTATCTGATCTGCGTTCCTGGGCATTCAACATTTAGAATTTAAAAATTTTAATAGTTGTGATAGCCCAACTATGACAGATAGCTGCATGAGAACTAGCTGCAACACCACATTGCTATGACAGCCAGCTGCATGACAACTAGCTACAACAAGGCAGCTACATCACCCAGCTGCAACACCACTTTTGCTGTGATGGCTAGCCATGCGACAACTAGCTGCAACACCACATAGATATGACAGCCAGCTGCGACAGCGAAGAAACTTTCTGCGTTGTGAGTAAATTAGTTCATTCTGCACTTTTATGGATTTAAAAAATCAAATATCCTGGAAACATTGTCAATGAGGCATTTTTTTTTTAAATTACGTGATTCATGACAAATCATTTCAATATCAAAATTGACGATCTAAAAAATGTTAGTACTAAACCTGTAATTAAACTTGTGAGATTATTGTAAAATGCAGAAATTAGTACGAAGGCGAGCAAATTTAAATTCATGAATAAAGTGCATTTTTACCTTTATCTTTGTGTGTTGTCATTCAAGAAACTCTCGAGGATCGCTTTCCTCCTTTTTGTGGTCTTAAGACTGGTCTACTTGCTTCTGCGTTCACAATTTCTTTAGCAACATAATCATTAAAGAACCAATTGCACAAAAACCAATTGCGTCATGAGTTGAAAAATATATATTAAACTAGAAAGGATAATTTATTGGATGGAACAAGAATACGATATCATTATGGTATAAAATCAAGATGCATATTCATCAATTGCATAAAGAGGCCGAGCCTCATCAAAATATACCCTTTTATTTGATGCTGAGCTATACTGCGCAGTCTCGCTAGAGTCGGAAGAGTTAGAAATTTGGATCGATTAAGTTTATTGGCTCACAAACCTATCACCAAGGAATATCCATAGATCACATTGATCGACCATCTATTTTGTTGTGCTATCCTTCTCACCATAATTCAATCTCGTTGACTGTATAAATCGCATTATGTAAAACTTACGATGGTAAAGAGATTCGAGAGTGTGCTATGCTTCTGTCTCCAAACATATTTTGGCAGATTAAAACTCCATGGAAACTCCTACTGTTATTTTGTCCTTTGCAGGTGATAGTCCAATTCATTTCTTTGATCCTTGCTCATTTTTGTTATGTTAAGACCGGTCGAATTGCCTCTGCGATTATAATATTTCCAATTGATGCTTAGGGGTTTTGTTTAGCCTTTTTCTATTCTTTGTTCATCCTTTATAGAACTATGTTCAGCCTTCACAAAACTATTTTCAGCCTTCACAAAACGATGTTCAGGCTTTTCTTTGTTCATCCCTTTTTCCGAGCCTTGTTCAGCCTTTATTCATACTTCACAAAACTATGTTTAGCCTTCACAAAATGATGTTCATCCTTTTCTTTGTTCAGCACTTTTTCTAAGCCTTGTTCATCCTTTTTTCATCCTTCAAAAAACTATGTTCAGCCTTCACAAAACTATGTTCATCCTTTTCAAAACTATGTTCAACCTTCACAAAACTATGTTCATCCTTTTCTTTGTTTAGCCCTTTTTCTGAGCTTTGTTCAGCCCTTGTTCATCCTTTGTTTAGCCTTCAAAAAACTATGTTTATCCTTCACATAACTATGTTTATCCTCCATAGAACTATGTTCAGCCTTTATTGTCACAACAATGGAATTTACTGTTTCAGCTGCTTGGAACTGGCCACAACAGTAAATTTGGAAAATATCCTCCCAAAGAACCAACTGTATATCGCAAAAAGTGGATTTGTTTGGTTATTTCCTTGTGATCCAGGTAAAGGAGGGTGTTACGCACAAAACCCATGTCTTTTATTTTTGAAATTCATTTCCATATGCCCGCAAATAGAGACGCGAGTCAAGGTGTTCTTATCTTGGATGCATGTTGGGCCGCCGTAGACTACCTGACAATGTTTTGGTAATAACTTCTTTGTTTTATGCCCGATTTGAATGATTCCAAAGCCAAAAGAAATTGAATTCATAGGGATACTTTCAGTAGAAATAGGTTTTAACAATTCTATGGTATGGTATGTCATATAATCTGAATAACAACCTGCATCCTAATGTTGTTTGTGAGTTTCAACAAAGACCAATGATCACTATTTTGAGTACAACGTTTTCATTAAAAGATGTATTGATGTGATTCCAATTGGAGATGAAAATAGATTCATCTAAGTGTCTCCAATAGAAATATGTTTTAAATACAAGAAGAATTGATGGGTCAAATATGCCAATGAACAGCTGATAAACCAGATTTTTTAGAGTGTAGATTTAGGATAGGTAGTTAGTATTTTGGGCATATCTCCTTCATACGATATCGAAATTGAATGGTTCAAATTTTTTTGTATACTATATTTATAGTAGAGTATGTAGTAGAAATATATTTTTAAAATTCATCCATTAGGTCTCCCAAAATGTGACTGTCCCAACTATGTTCTTGAGCTGCCTACTCCACCCCCAGTCAGTATTTTGACCATATCTTTTTCTTCTGAGAACCAAATTGAAGAATTCAAATTGGATTGGAAGCTAGACTTAAAGGGATATGTTGGATAGAAATAAGTTTTAAAACTAAGCCCTTATGGTCCCTAAAAATAGGACTGTCCCAATTGTGTTTTAGCAAATTTTAACAAGCCAAAATGTCAAAAAGATGCAATAGATTTGCGTTGTTTCAGCTTGGAGTTGCAGCTATTTTTCAGCATTATAATTTCAGCGTTTGTTCAGCTAAAAAATAAAGTTGCAGACCATTTTTATTTAACAATTGAAAAAGGTTTTAGCAAACGGAGATAATGAATTACAAAATAAAGATGAAATTAATTAAGCATGTTGCAAAACATTAATGATTCATTCTTGAAAATTTTAGAAAACATACTACTTTCTAATCCTCTTGATCGCACGAAGCATGGAGGAGAGCATACTTATTCTAAGTGAAAGCAAAGACGAGAAATAAAATCCTACCTACTCTATGCTAATTGGGAATTAGAAAAGAGTTACGTGTAATCAAATAGCCAGTGTAGCCATACACGCAACAGTAATAGGAATATATTATCTTTCAATCCCATGAATGAACAATGGAAATATACAAATATGAATGAATTTAATTATTGTGGCTATGATCTAACAAAACAAAAAGAAAAACTAAATTGTTCTAACCTCATACTCGCTTGAAACCATCGTTCGATAGGGATTTCGTAGGCATAGTTTTCACTCATATCATGCTGCAACTCCTTGTGGTCCTCTTCGAGCTATTGGTCATCTTCATTGATATCTTGTTCAAATACTTGTTTGCCTTCACATGCGCATGTGTTTTCGGATGATGATTACTTGTTTGATTCTCAAGGAGTAGTTAAATCTCTTATTGCTGCCAAGACCTCCTCTTCCTGAGAAGGAGAAAATCGAGCTTTTGCCAAAGCATGAGTGACTAGTTCTAGACTTATACTCATTGTTAAACCATGTTGAAAAATGGATTCTTACAGCACCCAAAACTAAAATTTGAAAATATTAAATAAAACAAACCATTTATGTAAAAAAAAACACTCTAAAAATAAATAAATAACTCTTCACAGTTGTAGAAATTAAACACTCTTGCAAAAATTAAAATTTACACTACCATACTTGCATGTATTGAAATCTACACTACCACACTTGCAAGAACTGAAATATACACTACCACACTTGCAGGAATCGAAATCTACACTACCACACTTGCAGGCATTGGAATCTATGCTACCACACATGCAGGAATCGAAATCTACACTACCACACTTGCCTGAATTAAAATCTACACTACCACACTTGCAGGAACTAAAATCTACACCTCAATCCATCATGCAACAACGCCAAAATGTTGGGCCGAATTAATGTCGTTTTAATTCCATTGTAGTAATTGCTCATCCATTTAATTTGTCAATCCAAGGTTCATAGGCTTACGAAGCACCTGCAAAGTATATGCAAGACTGAAGTGAAACTAAGACTAATCTAATCTAACCCCCCTTAAACTGAAACAAGCAATTGCTAATCTAATGCTGGAAGATGAAACACACGGTTGAAAGTAAATTACATAAAAGAAAGACAACATATGAAGAGCAACAAGACAACACATGTGAGCTCACATCAACAATAAAGCAATCTTAATTTATATCACGAGAATCAATCATAAATCATGAAAGCATCAAACCAAGATTATGAACAAAATCTAAGAATTCCCTTCTCCATATTACAAAGTCAAGACTAACTTCTACAATCTACTATTCCCTAAGATAATCTAAGATCTAAAATATTCTAAGATAATATCCCCCTTACAAATGAAGAGAGAGCACTCTCTTTTATACATGAACTTCTTTGAGAAGAAGATAACCATCTCATCATGAGAGATCCACTATTCACTCAACCACTCAACTACTTTCTTATTATTACAAGATATGATCCCTTCAAATCCTCCACATATCTTTCACAAATTCTCCACATGTCTCTCAACCAAATCTCCATGATCTTCTCCTTGCAATATTATTTGCATAACTATCTCCTTGAAATGATGGAGGAGATATACATGAAGTATTTTCTTTGAATTAATGCTTCACATATTCCTACACATTACAAAGCTCATCCACACTTTGAGATATTAGTGAAAAACATGTTAATTTTCTAATATTTAATCATAAATTCACTTATAATACTAAAAATAAATAAAGTGGAAATAATAAGGTGAAACCCACATATATGTATGGAAATGGTATGATAAAAGGTTAATGGGATGATAAAATGTGAGGAATAGCGAAAGATAAAGTGGATGAAAAAGGGACATTTATGCATCCCAACAATTCCTTCGTCACTATAGCGACTTACTAGCGTCATTGCAGCAATAGCTAGTCATCCCCAAAGCAACGACTAGTCATGCACATAGCGGCAAATTTTTTATGCAAGTGACAAAGTATCGTTGCTATAGCAATAGAATATTGTTTCCCAAAAAGAAACAACACACTCTATTTTCATCGCTATAGAGACAATTTTAGTGAATTTACAAAAAAAATATTTGATTGCTAACTTCAAAAATGTCATAACAAGTTAGGACTGTCCAAATCCTCCAAACCCTAGTTAGGGAATCCATAATCAATAAAAATACCTAACTAGAAATACAAAGGCCTAGTAAGGAATTTCACCAAGCTATCTAGCCAACCAAATACTCCACAACATGTTAGCATCAACACCAACAAGTCCACCCGTTATCCTTCATCAAGTTCTTCCACACATGCTCCTCTTGTATTCCTTAGGTTAAATGAAAACCTTAGAAAACATGCATTGTTAGATTTTTATCATTTAAGCTAGCATTAACTTAGGATCTTAACTAAGAGAATAACAAGCACAACAATCAAACACATAAGACAATGAACATGAAGATTTTCCTTGGGGAAACCGCAAAGGAGAAAACCCTACAACTTCCTTAGAGATAGAATCAGCACCAATAGCAAAGCCCTAAAAATAGTAAGATGATATCCCGACAGCAGTAGCCTCTTTCTCTCTAGCCCCAGCAACTTCTTCTTCCTCAGCTATGCTCTACAATTGAGTGTGAGAGAGTGTGTGATAAATAGAGAGGCTCACTCTCTATTTATACTAATTCTCGACTTGACAATGACTCATTAGTGCCAACTTCTCTAGGAGAGTCCAATAACCCTAGTACCCTAGAACTATGGGGATTTTAACCCTTAAACAATAGGATGGTTACCCACGATGACTTGACATGACTTTTTTACATTATAGAACCTCCCGATAGGAACATCGGGGCATGAAATGACTCAAATACATTACAGACACTTCCCAGAATAAACATCGGGGTACAAGACATAATATATATAAGTGAATAGATTCCAAAGTTGCAAATACATCAACACTCCCTCTTAACTAGAAAGGTATTCTTTCGACACAATTTTCAGCACTAATCTTCTTCTCTGTATCGAATGGATCATCTCGTCATCTTTATCTTCAAGTTGTCTTGATATTCAAGTCTTCTTCATCTTCAAGTCATCATCATCTTCAGGTCTTCTTCGTCTTCAAGTCATATTCGTCTTCAAGTCTTCTTCTAAGTCGTCTTCTTCTTCAAGTCTTCTTCATCACAGGATCTAGATCATCATGACTGCTGGATCATCACTGCTAGATCATCATCTGGATTATCACTTGATCTGGATCATCATCATTGGTGCTATCTCAGAATGGTGTTATCTCTCGATTCTTCTCGTCATAGGAAGTTCTACAGAGCCAGCCCTTTTTCATGCTGGTTGTAGGCCTACCTTTCATGTAGGTATTCAGCACTTATATCTGACCCTAAGTCAAAATGGCCCACCCAGCTCTTACATCTAACCTCATCTTCTCAAAAAGGCACGCCCAACACTCACATATGACCTCATCTTGTCAGAAAGGCCCAGCACTCACATCTGCCCATGTGTAAACACATCGCGCTAGAATGGTTCAGCACTTATATCCAACCATGTGTGAACACACCACATCAGAAGGGCTTTGCACTTACATTCGACCATGTTCGAAAACACCACATCGAAAGGGCTCTACACTTACATATGACCATGTTCGAAAACACCGCATCGAAAGGGCTCTGCACTTACATCCGACCATGTTTGAAAACACCGCATTGAAAGGGCTCTGCACTTACATCCGACCATGTTTGAAAACACCACATCGGAAGGGATCTACACTTACATCCGATCATGTTCGAAAACACTGCATCAGAATGCTATGCACTTACATTCGACCATGTGTGAACACACTGCATCGAAAGGGATCTCAGTCCCAAACTAAGGATTCCTAGTAACTGACCAGGTGCCTCCATTCTCCCAGAGAATGGAATTAGCCCTTATATCTAATCATGTAATACTACATCCCACAATCATATTAGAATGTCCCTTAGTCCTAGACTAAGTATTCCTTGTAACTAACCAGGTGCCTCCATTCTAAGAATGGCATTTAGCACTTATATCTGATCATGTAGGAACCAATCCTATAATCACATAAGAATGGCTCATCACTCACATCTGACATGGAAGGAACGAAATCCTCTCACCATGACAGAATGGCTCAGCCCTTACATTTGACCATGGAAGGAACCTAATCCTCTCAGCATATCAGAATGGCTCTAGGTCAGATCATTTCCCTTTTGAGGGAACCTCGATTTGGAGAAAACCTAGCTTCTCCTTGAAGTACTCAAACTTCACTCTGGCTAATGGCTTTGTTAGCACATCAGCTATCTGGTCTTCCATCGCAACATACTGGAGCTTCACTGCTCCTCTCTGCAAAATATCCTTGATATAGTGATACTTGATCTCAGTATGCTTCAACTTGTCATGGAACACTAGGTTCTTTGACAACTTCACACAACTCTAGTTGTCGCAATATATACAAGTAGCATCGAACTAGAGATCAAATAAATCAGATAGTATATTTCTCAGCCACACTTCCTCACAACTAGCCAAACAAGCTGCAACATATTCTGCTTCGGCTGTACTCAGTGCCACATGGGACTGCTTCCTGCTAAACCAAGATATCATACCTAATCCCAAACTGAAGCAGCATCCTGAAGTGCTCTTCCTATCGATGGCACTGCCAGCCCAATCTGAATCAACATAACCCTCCAGGTTAATCTTCTTATTTTACTCGTACTTGAAGCCATAATCAACTGTACCCTTCAGGTACCTCAAAATATGCTTTGCAGCAATCAAGTGAACATGTCTTGGATCTGTCAGGAACTGGCTCAAGGTGTTCACAACAAAGCAAATATCTGGTTTCGTGTTCGTCAGGTACATCAAGTACCCAATCATCTGACAATACACCGTAGCATCAACCACTTTTGATGAAGCATCACTCAATAGCTTCAGGTTTCAATGCCATAGGTATGGTCATGGCCTTGCATTCCATCATCCCGAATCTCTTCAAAATATCTACTGTATACTTCCCTTGTCCAAGGAGGATTCCATTCGCATTCTGCCACACCTCCATGCCTAAAAAAATAGTGCATCATACCTAAGTCTTTCATTTCAAACTCGGCAGCAAGTTTCCTCTTTGTATCAGCAATCAACCCATCCATAACTATTACAAACAGATCATCCACATATAGTAGGAGTATCACTAGGTTTCCATCTTCAACCTTGTAGTAAAGGTTGGAATCTGCTTTACTCTTGGTAAAGCCCAAACTGGATAGAAATCCATCAATTCTGCCATACCATGTCGTGGGTGCGTATTTCAAACCATATATGGATTTTTTCAATCTACACACATGAGACTTCCTATCATGTGTCTCAAAATCTAGTGGCTGCTCGACATACAATTCCTCTTCTACTACACCAGTCAAGAAAGTAGTCTTGACAATATCCATCTGGTGTATCTTCCATTTAATCACTGCAGCTAGAGCAAGCACCGATCTGATGGAAGTGTATCTTTCTATAGGTGCAAAATTTTCTTCATAATCTATTCCTTCTTTCTAGGAGAAGCCATGAGCCATGAATCTTGCTTTATATTTATCTATGCTTCTATCTGCAGCATGCTTGATCTTGTAAATACATTTTGAAGTTATGATGGACTTCCCTTCTGGTCTAGGGACAACATCCCAAACATCATTCTTCATGATCGATTAATATTCTTCGATCATAGCCTCTTTCCATTCTTTCCTTTCTACCACTTCTTCATAGTTGGAAGGTTCTTTATCAATAATGTCACATAGCAAGGCTACATAAATGGAGTAGGACCTAGTTCTCTTTCTTCCTCTGTGTGTTTCTTCTGAAGCTCCATATCTTTCTGCACCTTGGATAATTTCACGTACCCAAGAAAGTTTCCTCTTGTGAGGATTCTTCTCCTGAGGTGGATCCACAGGTTCTTGATGTTCTTCTAATTCTCGGTATTCTTCTTGAATTTCTTCATTCATGGTTTTATCTTGAATTCTAGGTTCTTTTGTTTCTTCAAGTTCTTTAGTTGATCTCTTCGTGGATTTGATGTAGGCTGAATCTTTGTCAAATGTTACATCTCTGCTGATGTCAATATTCTTGAACCCTAGGAAGTATATTCTGTAAGCCTTCGAGCTTTGAGAGTATCCCACAAATATACCCTTCTTTCTTGAAGGATCTAACTTTGTCCTCTTTTCTTTCAGAATGTGTATGTATACAGGACAACCAAATATTTTGAGATGGCTGACTTCTGGTTTCTTGCCAGAGAAGACTTCTTGAGGTGTCTTGTTCTCGAGTAATCTGTGTGGAGCACGGTTCTATACATACACCATTGTTCTGGCAGCTTCTTCCCATAGATGCATGGGAAGATCTTGATCATGAAGCATGGCCCTTGTGCCCTTACTGCTTCCATGATCATTCTATTCTTTCTTTCTATAATACCTTTCTGTTGTGGATTATATGGAGTGGATAACTCCCTCTTAATCCCCGAGTCTTTCCATAGCTCTTTGAATTCATTTGATGTGAATTCTCCGCCATTATCTGATCAAAAGGTCTTGATCTTCTTTTCTGTGTGATTCTCGATGAAGGCTTTGAATTCCTTGAACTTGCTGAATACTTCATATTTGTTCTTCATAAAGTATATCCATGCCTTTCTACAAAAATCATCAATAAAAGAAACATAGTATACACACCCGCTTACTTAACTGGATGACATTGGACCATATACATCGGATTGGATGATTTCCAAGATTGATTTTTCCTTTCTCTCACTACTTGGAAATGTCTTCTTTGTGTTCTTCCCTTTCGCACATCCTTTGTATACACCTTCATGTTTTGTCTCCATTTCAGGGAGACCTTCAATAGCTTTTCTTGCAAGTGGTAGTGCTTTGTAATGCACATGTGAAAGCCTTCTATGCCAAATCTCATTTGGTTCTACTGATTCATGAACCAAAGCTTGTTCTAGTTGTCCCTTCAATTTGTATAGTCCTCCTTCTTGTTCCCCAATCACTACTGCATCATTGAAATACTTTCCCTTTGGCGACATGAGGACTTGGCCATCTACAAATGCAACCCTCATTCCTTTTGCATCCAATACAGATATGGAGAGGAGGTTCTTCTTTAGTCTAGGTACAAACAATACATCTTTCATCTTGACAGACTTTCCAGAGTCTAGCTTGTAAGAGGATTCACCACTACCTTTTATTGGATACTGGTAGTCATCTCCGAGTTTCACCTTGTGAGGTGATTCATGTTCAGATAATTTCACAAAGGATTCCTTGAATCCCATCATATGTTTGGAAGCATCACTGTCTATAATCCAATCATTGCTACCATGTGTGATAGTTCCCGTGAGAGTGTAAATCAGAACATATACTTCATCACTTGAAGAATCATCATTGTCTTGTATGTTTCTCTTTGTGGAATATTCATCATCCTCTATAGCATGAGCATGATGTCTTCTCTTGTTTCCCTTATTCTTGTGAAAGCTACTTTTGTTTCTAGGACAATCTATAGCAAATTTTCCTCTTTAATCACATGTATAGAAAATGTACTTAGACCTATGTCTAGGATTTCTAAAGTTACTCCTTTGGTGAGAGTGCTTACCTCTGTGGTGGCTAGATCTAGTTTTCTTGGATTGTGCTATGAGAGCTTGATCTTCAATTCCCATGTTTTCTTCTTGAGCTGCTATCTGAGCTTCTTCTTGAGAGCATTCTTCCAATAGTTTGCTGAACTTGACTAACTTCTTTCTAGCAAAGATCCCTTGAATGAAAGAGTCCCATGTCCTAGGGAGACCATTCAAGGTGGTCATTACAATCTCTACGTTCTCCACTTCTTCATCTACTGCTTCAAGTTGTTCTTTGATTTGGGAGACCCTTGTGAAGTATGATTGTATGGTCTTCGCATTTTGGATCTTCACATTCTTCAATTGGTTCCTCAAGGTCATCTTTTTGTTTATGTTCTTTCCTTCAAATAGTATTTTTAGGGCATCAAACATAGCTTTAGGTGTCTTTAGGGAGGACACCAGTGGTGTGAGGTGATCCTTGATTGAATCAGCAATAATCCTCTTAGACATAACCAACTTCTTCTTGTGTAAGGCGTTAGCCTCATATCCCTCTAGAATTGCAAATCCCCTCATTGATGTAGGATTCCAACTCATTTTCTTCAACGACCAGGGAGATCCTATACTTCCAGGCTCGGAAGTTATCGGCTCCCTCAAGCTTTTCATCAAGCTTGGTATGATGAGACATCTTAACTGATAACCTCAAATGGAAATGCAAAAGATTTAGATCTTACCAAGTTAAGATGTTGGACTTGGATTTGGAGCTAAATTTCTGCATTGTTGGTTCAAGAGTAGATTAGGGTTTGAATTTCCTAGAGTTTTGTCCAACAAAAAAATTCGATCTTGATCTCTAAACTTCAATTTTGAGGAGGAGATCAATCCAGGCCTGGGATCACTCAAAAATTCCACTTCTGTGGAAAGTCCTAATTTTCGGCAGCAGTGTGAGGTCAAAAACTGAAGATGCTTAGAATTAGATTCTGCTTCGACAAAAAGATGCGCCCTAGAGAGGAGGTTCACCCCAACCTTCTTTTGCTTAAAATATGTGGAGAGAGATCCAAAAAGTAGTAAGCCCTAGTTTCCACAGCTACACAATGTCTTCTTCTCAGGTTAGCTCTGATACCATGTTAGATTTTTATCATTTAAGCTAGCATTAACTTAGGATCTTAACTGAGAGAATAACACAACAACAATCAAACACATAGGAAAATGAACACAAAGATTTTCCTTGGGGAAACCATAAAGGAGAAAACCCCACAACTTCCTCAGAGATAGAATCAGCACCAATAGCAAAGCCCCAAAAACACTAAGATGATATCCCGATAGCAGTAGCCTCTTTCTCTCTATCCCCAACAACTTATTCTTCCTTAGCTATGCACTACAACTGAGTGTGATTGAGTGTGTGATAAACATAGAGGCTCACTCTCTATTTATACTAATTCCCAACTTAACAATGACTCACTAGGGCCTACTTCTGTAGGAGAGTCTAATAACCCTAGTGCCCCGAAACTGCGGGACTTTAACCCTTGAACAATAGGAGGGTTACCCAGAAGTATTTGACATGAGTTGTTTACATTATAGAACCTACCGATAGGAACATCAAGGCATGACATGACTCAAATACATTACAGAAACTTCCCAGATTAAACATCGAGGTACAAGACATAAGATATACAAGTGAATACATTCCAAAGTTACAAATACATCAACATGCACCACACAAGTACATGGATTAAAATACAAATTTAGTGTATCCTTCAAGCCTGCATGTCCATCCTCGAGTTAAATACCTCAAAAAAAGTATTAAACTATTGCATCAACAAATGCATACAAAAACCGTTATGGAGATTCAAGAGTGTAATTGACGAGTCCTCTTCTAAGTAATTAGGCATTGCGCTAAGCTCAAGACTCATCAAGCTAGGATCTCCAATATATTTCCCTAACCTCCATGCATTACGCAAGAACAATGTTTCAATATCATCTAAGGAATTATAACTTTTCTTGATGTATTCTTTAGGGTTGGAACACTAACACCACTTCCTCTTACTTCATAGCATGAACCATGGATTCCACAACATAAATGATCAACTGCTCATGAGTTACTTTCTACTTTCATTTTTTTTAACCAACACAAACCCTAGAATCATCTTGCATCTCACAAGAGAAAAATATTTATGAGCATCTAAGCACTCTCTCCTTTCTTTTTGTCTTCTCCTAGGGTTCACATCTCAAACCCCAGGTCATGCTCCATACAAGACTTCCTAGAAACAATTACAAAGAGACAATAAAGAGAACAACAATGATATTTTATAATAACGGATTTATCTTCCGTTTATATATAATACATGGGGGATGCCAGTATAAAACATGGACTTAGGTCTACACAAATAATCGACAAGAAAAATCCACATGGATTGCAATAAAATACAAGGTTAACAAGCATCATAATGGGGATTTACAAAACCCCAATGTGGTTTTACCTCAAAGCATTATCTTCCTTGAGATAAACACCCCTCCTTGAAGATTATGTAATCTCCAGCATGTTCTTATCCCAACACTTCCTCTTCCATGGTTGTTCATTGTCTACGTATCCTCATTAAAGGAATTCCTTCTATAGATGTGACCTACATGTCCTCTTGTGCCCATGTCCTCTTGTGTTCTAATGTGATATCACTTGGATTTTATTATTTTATTAACATGTATCTAGGTCCACAACCAACAATCATGAAGAATTATCCTCAACCTAAGTATTATGAGGTCAAGTGTCGAACCTAGAAGGTGTATGTCACATGCTCCCATGATCCAAGGGATAAGTACTCTCCTCTAAGTGCCTAATTCTATTCCTAGGTAGGTGTATTTCATAATTCAAAAACCTAATCCCCTATTGTGTGAATCCAATGGGGTATTCTTCATGTGAATTAAAGTATGGGATAGTGTTTTATATATATCATTATAACACTAAATATTTAGGATCAAGGACTGAAGGAAATAAATGAGAATCATAGGAAAAAAGTATTTCAGTTGGATAGGATTTGGAAAAGATTGGAATTGATTAGATCTTGAATGGATATATGGAATGGATTGATTATCATTTTTCGAGAGTCCATTGACTTCAGTGTTCCACACGTGTTCCTCTTATAGAAAGGGATCACATTGTGATGTATATCATTTGCAGAGATGAGTGATTCCCTGGAGTTCATCTTGGTATTACTGTAAATGATGTTTAAATACTTGGAAGCATTTTTAAGCACCATGAGAACACGTTGTTTAATGAAGGATATTTTTCAAATTATTTTAGGAATTAATACCTTCTTCTTTCATTGTTTTATCTTAGTATTAACTTTCCTTAACTATTGTTCTGAGTTACACCCTCTCTTAGAATGACCAATGTATAAAGCCTTTTTATTCTAGGTTGTAGGTGCCACAACAACCTTTATTATGTTGTTTTCTTCATCAATGTATGTACTTGCTAGCTCATTCTAGAGAGCTAGGTGATCTGCACCTTTCCATCATGTTTCCCACCAAATTTTAACTTAGGTTCAAACATGATCACAAATTAAAGTAATTGTCAGCCGTATTTGACCCCCTAGTTAGCAATGATGTGATTCTGGGCTAGATTTGAGGAAAAACCTATGCATCAAAAGAAAATTTTGAGAAATCTAAGTTCTTTTGTGGACTATATCAACAACGAGAATTATTTATTATTGAATCATGGGAACATTTCTACTATCAATCAACATTAAATAGGAAATTTCAAGTGACCTACTAATATGGTCATATATTAGACAAGAGTAAAAATGAGTAAAACCACTTGTAATCCACCACAAGGAAGGATCTAAAAAAAAACATTGTGATCTAATCTCTAATCTACGTGATTCCTCCAATGTACTCTTGGCCTTGGTGTATCCCTCAAAAGAGTCATCGCTTGTGGCCATCTTATTTACTCGGACCTCACACGATGCCACAAGATATATTTTGAATAGCGACTTATGTCTTTGTACATCTGAAGATTTTGAACATCAACCTCATCAATTGGTTCTACAAGATAGAGGACCTATAAAGAAAAATAGTATGGCACACTTTTCATGTTGTATGTATTACTACAATACAATAAAATTATGTCATTTTTTTTTAAAAGAAAAACTTTACCTCAATATCCTTCATGTCTAGCATGTCTCAGAAACAATAAGCTACAATAACCATTAAAGTACTAAAAAAAAATAACAGTAACAATATTAGCAATCTATATCGGATCTAAGTTGTTAATGAAAGACAACAATATATAACAGTAGAAATATATATATATATATCAGATCTAAACCAATTATAAACTCAAGATAAGATGTTAGGGAAGACCTCCCTTATCCTCAGAAAAAATGTAGGAGGGATCTTCCACAAAATCAGGTCAAAAATCATTGTGGAGTGGTAAAGAGTAGGAGGCTCATAAATGACCAAGTCCTAGGAAAAATACTATATAATAGTATGTCCATGTAGCAAGCAGGAGTCTAGCAGTGGATGGGGAACTAATATGTTAATGGAAGAGATGGCGCATTAAGTGGCGTTTTCTCTTGTGGTTCAACAAACAGGCTTAGGGGTTCTAGAGCAAGTGAGGCTTGGCTGCTTCATGATTTGGTTGGGAGGAACGAATATTTCATTTATTTTTTCCCAACAATGGTGTCAGATTCTCTATCATACTTCTTATTTTGCTAAATTAGTTAAACTAAAATCTGAAAGTTAACTATGACTCGCAATCATTTCTTTTTATATTAATACTTCTATGAGTGTGTTTCAAATATTGTTCCTATTATGCATATGTTTCAAATATCTTTCATATTTGATATATTCATCTAAAGTAAACTCATTTATTTAGTTTTCATAGATCCACGAAATTAGGTTTTCTTAACGAATATTTGTTTGAGAATCCATACCCAAATCAAAGAATGTGTACAATGCTGTAATGTTAACACAACTAGTAAATCAAAACTAATGACTACCTTAGATCTCATTAAATGTTCTATATTAAGCTTGTTTTTGTGTATAGAACACTATTTACAATAAATTAAGCCAAAAACTAGAATCATACTATTAAAAGTTACTGAATTCACATTATCGCTTAAAGATTGAACTTTCTAGTAATCCACATAACAAACTCGTACAAAAATTACTTAATAAAACCAAATCAATTAAAATAAGAGAGTATCAATTCACATAACCTTTAAATTGAAAGAACTATAAACTATTTTTATAAGTTGCTCAAATGGAAAAAATAATATCTGAGAGGATTTTTAAATCTAAGCTAAAGGAATATACATTTAAACTTTATCGCATCCCAAAACCCTAATGGAGATCGAGGTTTTCCATAACCAAGGAAATAAATATAAATACAATAAAAATCATAATAATCCAATTATTAACTAGATAACACTTACACTATTGAAGTCAAGTAGTCAAGAAATTATCTCTAAGACCTTTAGATGTATTATAATAAATAACTAATGCAACTCTTAGTTGCACAAATGACATCTAGGTAGAAGTTAAATAAGTAAAAAGAAAATAGCCTCTTATTATGGGTATCTAACCCGGCTTATACTTTTATTTAAAACATTCAATTTGAGTTTACAAATATTTCACAAACAATGAAAACATTAAAATAGTCGGCCTCATGAAGCTTGAGTGGGCCAGGATTGCCTCACATTGATTCCGTCACGGGATGGATGACAAGCTTCGCTGTGTAAATAGTAGTTTAGATGCTGTCGTGGGCCAGCTATGCTCCACTTTGTTATATGCTGTCTGGTTGTCGGTCTGTCATTATGATTCTTCGGGTGCTCGTAATGCCACTGGCCAATTAAGGGATGAGATAATGGAAGTGGTAGTCCCCACTTTCCACCCCGATGATTCGGATATGACTGGTTAGTGTAAGTTTTGGTTACCGGATCTCTTTATGACCGGTTACTGTTAGTAAGTATCCACTGGTTGCATCGGTTGAGATGCTATAAATAAACCCCTTGGGCTCATTGTTGATCATCATATTCGGAGATCACATCCTGAGTCTTAGAGAGCTCTACAAGTTCTTAGTGTGTCAGTCTGAGCAAGTAGTCCGCTCGGCTTTAGGTTGCATTATGTCTGTAAGTGTCGAGCGCTAGTGTATGCTCTCCCTCTGCGCCTCAGTGCGATCAGCTGGGATCAAAAGAAAGCGATCTCAAGTGTAATGTGTCTATAAAATACCAAGTAGCGTATGCTCTCCCTCTGCACTTCGAGTGATCAGCTGGGATCAGAAACTGCTTCTGCTCTTCTGTCATAATATTTGAGTCTGTAATCATTCTGGTATTATACTGTTCATTCGGCTCTATAACTCTGTAAATGTACTATTAATCGGCCCTGCTAATACACTATTCATTGCTATATGTATTGTGTCAATATATTTCATATCCCGTATTCTGTTAAAAGAAGTAATTGCAATTGTTGAAGATAACATAAATATTCCAGAACAAATGTGAAAGTGTCGATCCTACTCCCCTTGGTATCAGAGCCAGCACTAAGCACAAGTTCGTTTCTACATATGATTTGAAATAACTACATAGTTTTGGTGATAGATCATCCACCACATGCAAAGAGGTTTCTATTGTGGCTAATGCTTCATCCAGACAGTGACATTGATTGTTACGAAAATTACCAGCAAATGGTCAAAGATCGTGATCTAGCATTCCAATTCTTCTGCAAACATTTTGAGAAACATTCCTTGTAAGTTCTTGTTAGACTTGCATACCCTTTTCTGTTTTGTTGGCCTATTGTAGACAAATTTGCATTATCCAGTAGGCAGGAAAACCGATTGAGTGATCGGTGGTGTTCCTAGGAGCTAAAAGAGAGGCTGTTGGTAGAAGGCTGTGAAGGCCGAAAAGAGAGTGCCTGAGTAAGTCCTTACGTAGGCCAAGCCGCTAGTGAGACATAGTTCCTTTTCAGATGGACCCAACGATGGATAGTGTTGCTCACACCCGTCTAGACTGTCAGCAAGCTGAAGACGGTACTGTTAGTTTAGCTAAACGCTGTTCTTCTTTCTCAAACTGCAGCACATCAGACCATGAATCCAGTGTCATTCACATAGATGAATTCAATCCTTCGCATGAATGGAAACTCCCTACTCTGCTTCCCAAAGAAATTTATAAAATTAAACTCTGGGAATATGTATCTGCACAGCATT
Source organism: Pseudotsuga menziesii (assembly GCA_001517045.1). Taxonomy (NCBI): domain Eukaryota; kingdom Viridiplantae; phylum Streptophyta; class Pinopsida; order Pinales; family Pinaceae; genus Pseudotsuga; species Pseudotsuga menziesii. Next base: position 493,821 of record LPNX010339089.1, read on the forward strand.
TTCGCATCTCTTTAGTTGATATTGAATTCACAAATGCCGATCAACCTGTTCATATCAACCTGCTTGAGCGTTCTCAAATTGATTGGGCTCGCAAGCAAGGTTATAAGTATGTGCACCTAGGTGCTATCCGGTTAGGTCTCAATCCTCTTGTTAGACCTTTCCTAAATGTTTCTTCCTTATGTGTAGCCGTAGATACTAGGCATCTACATTTCGCTAATGCAATAATAGGTGGTTTTGCTTCCCCCTTGCATGATGGTCCTGCATTCGGGACTATTTATCCTAAGTTTAGCGTGAGTCTCTATGACCCCCACATATATGATCTCCTGAAGGCTTATATCCTTCCTCAAGGGTTTGACATGATGGATGGTTCCCAGATCATTCAGCTTAAAGCTGTTGTTATTCTTCATTTCGGTAATGATACCTTACCTACACTCCAATCTCCAGTTCACAATACCCCGCGCCTGCTCAGCGTGGTGGAAAAGGATAATTTTAAGAAAGCTCAGCCTGTGCTGTTTGAATGGACAGGCATAAAATATCCACAAGAATGGGAGTGTAAATATGATGAACTCCGAAACATCGAAGATTTACAAGCTGCCTTGAAAAAACAGCCAATTACCTTTGACAGGCAAAAAAGTTCTTTCCGGTTGCTTAATGTAACTCTATGTCCAAGATTCTCCCTTGCGGATGTAAACCCTTCTTTATCTCGTTCTGCATCTACTTCCTCTTATGCATTCGACCGAAAACTATCCTCCACTCCTTCTGTTCCTGAATCCAACTCTTCAGAGTCATTTACTGGCCTGCATGATACAGAACACAAAGGTCAGCACAAAGATTGTCCAGCATGTTGAAAGACATTAGAAATACTCCGGCATCATCGTCAACAGAAATCCCCTCAATTAGGTATGTTTTCTCTTCCTAGAGAAAATGAAGCCTATGAAGTAGAAAGGGAAAGATGAAAGTCTTATTTTCCCGATAGAAATCTACCTAATATCCCTTTCAGACAGTATAGTCCAGATGGTTTGTCCAAGAGAGAATATCTGTCACAGAAAACGGTAGAAGTTGGAGAAACACCATCTAATGAAGTAAGATTAAGTAATTGGGGAAACCTGCAGCATGGGTTAACTGCCAAAAACTTGGATGATATGGCCCAAGATATTCTAGCCTTAAAATCTAGTATGCAGGAGGAAAAAGAGAAAATAGTCGAAGTTAGTGCCAAGTTGGAAGTTGTTCAGCATTTACTTGCTTACTTAGAAGCCATAAAAAAGATGATTACAAGAGCCTCTGAGAACATTATGACTCGGATAAATAAAATGGAAGAGTTGACAAAGAAAGCCTCCACTCTGGGTACAAAGGTTACTAAACCTAGCCCTACTATTTTAGCTTTAGCCACTGAAGGTTATAAAAGAAAAGATAAGGCTAAGCTAGAATGTAGCTTTTCATTTGGGATGATGAATACTGAAGAAACAGATAATTGACCTGAGTATGATTTTGGCAAATCTGATGTCGAATATCGTATTCTTTTAAAATGGGTAATAGCTATCAAAGTTCTTCCTCCTTGCCTCTCAGAGAATACTATCCAAAAGATCTTAAGTTTGGTTCCTCCTGAACCTGAGTCAGTTTCGGCGGTTCAGCCCGAGTCTCCTATAGCTCAGTCTGAACCCGTCATAAACTTAAGTATGTTAAGAACAAATGTACTTGGATCTTCCTCTGGAGTTAAGAAAGAAATTGAGTTTGATGAGCCAATGACAGATAGAGAACCTACTCAAGGTCCTCGGATTCCATTATCTTTCAGCTCCCATACTTTTAACAATATCATATCCCAGATGCCTGATCACCCTATGATCAATATTGACTGTCAGTCCAGGGATGCTATCCATGATTCATTAAACTTGTTATTTCACTGGACATTGTCAAAGAAAGCACAAAACCTAGAAATATCTGGCCAGCATATTGCTACCCTGTTAATTACCGGACTTACAAGATTGGCCAATGAATGGTGGAGATGGCTGCCTCAAAGAGTGCGTGATGATATTTTGAGTGCTGACGATGCAGATCAGTAGTTGTTAAAATATCTAGCAACTCAGTTTCATGGCGGAGATGATGAAGACGATGCTGATCATCTCTCATCTCTTTATATGTCTGCTAGACTTTGTGATTTGTCCTTAGCCGATGAATATTTCTGCTACATGCAAAAATTGCTTATCAGATCAGGCAAATCCAATGACCCGGCTTATCTTAAGCATTACCTAAGAAGCTTTCCAGGTCATGTTCCCGATGCCATAGAGAAATATATGAAGGACAAAAGTTTGAATTATAAGGATTTATCAATTGCTCAGCTCCATTCACATATCAAAGAAACATGGCAGGAGCACTGTTTATCCAAGCGAATTGATCAAGATTTTAAAATACATTAGAATATGTTTACACCTTCATTCTGCAAGAAGGTTGCACAGATGCCAGATTGGGGATGTGGTGCCCATAATCGTGGTCATCTGAATCAGAAATGTCATTGTGAAGGTAGGAGCAAGCATAAGAAAAAGCATTTCTTCTCAAGTGATCCTAGATATCACTATCCTAATAAACCTGTCAAGTTTAGCAGGAAAAAGCCTCAGAAGAAATCTTATCGGACTCCCAAACCGCCTCCTCGGAGACAATATATCAAGAAAAGGCGAAAACCAGCAGATAAGGAATCATGTTTCCTTTGTGGTGCCAAAGGCCATTGGGCAAGCAAATTCCCTAAAAAAAAACATAAGCCTCGCCTTGCAGCATTTTGTGCCTCAGTACAACCCCAGTGGTGGCATTATTCTTCTTCTTCCAAGCCTCCTACGGGTGAATTTGTTTATCTCCCTGATGATTCTGATTCTGAATTTCATTCTGCCTCTGATTCTGAGGATCTTCCAGATCTTAATAAATTTGGTCCCTCCTCAGCCTCTTCCTCAGATCTGTTGGATTCTGCTTCCGATACCGATGCTTTCGAAGTTCCAAATTTGGGGGGGTGTAATCTGCCTAGTTCGCCCCATTCCTCTATTTCTTCCTCTGTACATACCTTTCAGCCTCCTGAGTTCAAATTCTCTCTGTATATGCTATCCTTTCCATAACAGCATTATGACTTAGAAAAACAGATATTTGCTATTGACTTAGCATTTGCTGAAACATAGCCCTATTAGTATCAGTGAAGAGAACAACTAAGAATATAAAAATAATTGTTGCTTGAACAGCTTAAAGGCAAGAAGAAATTGCTTGATAATCCAAGTAATCCTCCTGTCTCCAAAGTAGTCTCCTTTCATGACCCAGCAACTATCTATAAAGCTTATCCTGATAAACATGAAAGCAGACAACAATATAGACTCTCAAATCGAGAAACTTTGAGAGCTATGATAAAAGAGAAGCAGCAACAAATAAATCAGCTTTGTACAGAATTCAATGAGCTCCGAGATCATGTAAAGATACTCGACGCTGAAGAAGAACATTATTCAGAAGAAGAAGTGAATAAGTTTATTAAAGGAGCCATGGACAGAGAATTAGAAATTATAGACACTCCTGAAGAGACAGAACAGATTGTACATAATCAGCCTAGTCTGTTCTTAATGTCGGGTCCTAAACTGTATATACAAATAAAGTTTGATTTACAGGAATTTAAGCCTTACACTCTTTCCTGTCAGATTGATTTTGGATGCCAGGTCAATCTTGCTAAAGGTTCTGCACTTCCCTTTTATTACTGGGAAAATACATTTGGCAGTGGAACTGCTATCCATGGTACCCCAGTACCTGTAACAGGAAAAGCTAAGATAGTTCCAGTCGTCTTCAGTAAAGCTTAGAGCAAGCTCACATTCTACAGACTGGATGAGTTAAAAGATGATTGCTTGTTAGGTTCTGATTTCTTTCATCAGGTCAGTCCCTATACAGTAGATCATGATGAAATGACTTTCACTTGCTATATTAACAGAAGGAAGGTGATTATTCCTTTATCATTTACAAGTGAAGTCAAATGTTAGACAATAACAGAACCAGAAAATGCTAGTATTCCTCGGCTAGGAAAAATGGAAAGAGCCATAGCTTACTCAGAAACACATAGTGAGAAAATGTTGAAAGATATTTCTGAAAATATGAAAAAGGATTGTTGTTCTGATAGTCCTAATGTGTTCTGGAAGCGGGAGAAGTATTTTGTCACTTTGCCTTATGATCCGCTTCAAAAAAATTAAACCTATGAAGGCTTCTGCAAGAATCATGATGCCCTCTGAAAGAGTATTCTGCAAACAGGAAATTGCAGAGTTATTAGAGAAAGGACTCATTGAACCTTCAAAAAATCCTTGGGCATGCTCCGGAAAATCAAGGTTAGTGGTAAACTTCAAGCCACTAAATGTTGTACTTCAGAAAGTCAGGTATCCTTTACCTAATAAATCCAGTTTATTGCAGCGCATTACAGGTAACACTATCTTTAGTAAGTTCGATCTAAAATCAAGCTTCTATCAGATTGGCATTGAGGCTAAAGATAGATTTAAAACTGCATTTGTTGTTCCACATGGTTTGTACCAGTGGAAGGTTCTCCCTTTCAGTATCAACAACGCTCCATCTGAGTTTCAAAAACGAATGGAAGATATTTTCAGAGATTATCCATGGATATTAGTTTTATTGACGATATCTTAATCTATTCTCATAGCTTGCAAGAACATCTCAAACACCTGCAAATCTTTTATGATCTGGTATACAAACATGGATTGGTTCTCTCTGAACCGAAAATGGAGATTGGAAAGACCGAGATAGAATTTCTCAGATTAAAGATAAATAAAGGCATGGTAGTACTGCAAAACCATGTTCTTCAGAGCTTCAAGAAATTTCTGAATATTATTTAAGAGAAAACACAACTTCAGAGATTTCTTAGTTTGCTCAACTATATCAGACCATTCTATCAGGGACAAGCCAAAGATATAGCTCTGCTGTAGAGTAGACTTCGAAAGAACCTGCCAGCATGGTCAAAAGAAATGACTGCAGCTGTTAAACGAATCAAAGAAAAAGTTATGAAGCTGCCAGCATTAACTTTGCCTACCGGAAAAGGCAAACTGATCATTGAAACAGATGCATCTTCCCATACATGGGGTGGAGTTTTGCTTGAGGCCATTGATCAGAAAGAATACATTTGTGGCTACGGTTCGGGATCTTTTAAAAAGGCTGAACTCAATTATCCCTCTAGCCATAAAGAAATTTTGGCAGTCAAAAAGACTGTGCTAGATTTAATTCTCTTCCTTAAGCTAGTCAAGTTTACTATCAGGACTGATTTAAAAATTATTCCCGGAATGTTAAAAAATGAAAATGTAATGGCTGAAAATAATAGCCGCATATTAAAATGGTTTATATGGTTATCAAATTTTGATTATGAAATTGTGTATAAACCTAGCTATCTAAATTGTCTTGCTGATATGTTGACCAGGGAGTCAGCAGAAGATTTAAAATACCTTCAGCCAGCACTTAACATGTTTGATCCAGGAGAATCAAGTTCCAGTCCTTCCAGAAGGCGGATGAGAAGAGAAATGAAGAAAGAAGAAGATGCAGCAGAAAAGCCAAAGACACATGAAAAGCTGCTGCAAAAAGAAGGATTCTTTATCCTGCCCTAGGATGGTGCTTTACCCAGGAATGTTCGTATTGAATCTTTGGAGTATGCTTCAGCAGATGAAGCAAAAAGGTTTCTGCAGTTAACACTAATCAAGAACATCCAGTCATCTCCCTTGAAGCTGACAATACTTGAAAGATGGGAGAAAGAATCTTTCTTTAGCTTTGCAAATGCCACCGGAAAACTCCGAGATTGCCCAGAGGTGTGGACAGACTACGATGATCATGACCATCTCTGGTATATTGATCTCTGCAGAGGTGACCTTACTTGGACAAGTTATAATCTTATTCTACAATGCTGCAGAGAAAATGATACTATTGTTATCTTCGCCGACCCAGCTAATTTAGCAGCTAATACAAAATGGTCGGGTTGGACAAAGGTTTTCCTTGATAAGTTCTGCCCTAGAACTGATTGGGAAAACCGTAGAGCTAATTTTATCCTTCATTTGAAATCAGATCTACAAGTCACTAACCAGAGAGAACTCTGGTTCAAATTCAAGCTTCATTTTGAAGGAGGTACCTACAAACCACTTGAGCACCGTATGTATGTTCAGCAGAAAGTCATACAGAGAAATGTGGAAGGGGACCATATCGAGTCACGGGTTACTATTCGTGACATTCCTATGGACTTCAAGGTTGAGTCAAATTTCTGTGGAGAGTTCATATATGAACCGCTCGAAATATTTCAGGTTTCCGATGTACAATGTTGTTTCTCTCCCTGGCTATACTCACTTCCCTCGGACGATGACGTCCCAGCAGATTCTCCTATCCAAGATGCTCAAGGATACAACTCCCCAGATGACGACATATATGTTGTCTGGTTGTTTGTCTATTGTTATGATTCTTCGAGTCCCCGTAATGCCACTGGCCAATCAAGGGACGAGATAATGGAAGTGGTAGTCCCCACTTTCCACCCCGATGATTCGGATATTACTGGTTAGTGTAAGTTTTGGTTACCAGATCTCTTTATGACCGGTTACTGTCAGTAAGTATCCACCGGTTGCACCAGCTGAGATGCTATAAATAAACCCCTCAGGATCATTGTTGGGCAATAGGGCAGACCCGGGTTTAATCCTTATATGTCACACCAACAAAAGACCCACCGTGTTGGCCCTTTCGGCAACAACCTACGCACAGGTTGCAGTCTCACCCGAAACAGCAATGGGGTGCCGTAGAATCAAGTTTCTGCAAGCAGAGAGGGATGTTACTGTACCTTATCCTTTAATAAACTTATTAATCAACAGTTACACAACTTGTCATTCACTTATCGACATATAAATTCGCAGATAGATAAATAACCGTGACTTGTTTAACCCACTACAGGGAATTCATAGCGAAGCTTATGATTAGCAGTGATCTAACTTATCAGATGTATACAGTTATTAATGCATAAAAATAAAAGAAATAGAAGCAACACAATAAACCACAACACCAAATATAACGTGGTTCACCCCCAGTGTAGGGGCTACGTCCACAAACTGTGTTTTATTCAACTTGCTACAAAACCACAGTTTGATCTGCGCACTCAGCTACAGATCCCTTCGGTCCTTAACAGTCGTGCACACAGCAGCAGGCCTCTACGCACACATCTGCAGATCTTTCTTTCTCTTCTTACAAAACCCTTTGCGCACACAGCTGCAGAGGTCGTCCACGCACAGAGCTGGGACTTAACCTTTCCTTACAAAACCCTCCTTAGCTTCGCCTTAATCTTTATTTACATCAAAAAGCCTAAATTTTTCTTATTTACAAAAATACCTATTTATACATCACGCTATTACAAAACCATGGCTTCAAACCATGGGCACCCAAAACCCCAAACCCTGGATTTAAACCACGGGTTTATTACAAAAAGGGGTTTTGAATTACCCCGACACCCCTAAAACTATTTTGACCCGTAACTCCGCCTACAAATAGCCGCGAAGTTACCAAAACTAATAATCCTTAGGGTACGCGCCCCAACAAACCCCTAAGACTCACTAGTGGCCCGTCCTGGGACACTCTGCGAGGGCTCTGGTGGGAGAATCTTCTGCGCGAGGATCTCGAAGCGACTGGTGAGATTGTGTAGTATATCATCAGCGGCTTTCTCCTTTTCCACCAATTCCTGTAATACTGAAGATGAGTCTGTGTCATCCCTTTCCTGTGAAAAAGTGTCATAGGTCTTCAAAAGTTTGAGCTGGCTTTCTGCAGTATTGCTCAATTCTAATGCTTCATCAACCAGGGGCTATAACGCATTCTCCAGTAGAATTACCTTCGTCCTACAGGACTCGATTTCCTACTGAAGTTCCTTGCTGTGCTTCACTTTAGCCATCTTTTGCATAGGTGGCAGCGTCTTAGTTTCTACTCTGACTGCATCTAATTCATCCTGGTGCAACTTGATGGTTTCCTGGATCTTACCTACATCTGGATGGTCCTGTAGGTTTGCCCGTGCTTCTATGCTGTCTTCCATTAGTTTTGCAACGCTGGCCACATTATCTGATATTTTTGCTGCTGAAGCCTTGATGTCCTACTGGCGCTGTTCTCGGACCTCTGGTGGAGTCTCAGGAGGGATGCGCAGTTGAAGTTCTGCAATCTGGTGCTGGTGTTCTATCTTCATCCTTTCAACCTCGCTGCGGGACTACTGGGAATAGTCTCTCAGCTTAGCAATTCTCTGCTCTGGTTCCTCTGCTCCCTATATGTCGGAGTCAGAAAGACTCCGACATGCCTCATCCAATGCTCACATCAGCGTATTTGTTGTATGTTCAGCCTCTTTCTTCTGTTGTGTTATTTCTTCTAGGCGTGCTGCAAAGGTTTTGTTTTGTTTGATGGTGTCTTCCAATTGGATTTGGGACAATTGGTTTCGGGCATGGATCTCCTTTGTAATCGCGAGCTGGCAGAGGTGCAATTCTGACATAGACATCTTTGTATAATAGAGCCCCGCGGTCATACCCATCTGGGGTCGGGAATCTCTGTCAAGCTGTATCAGAGTTGCGCTTGATACCTGTCCTTGGTGATCTCTGGGTGGCCATTGCCTAATATCCTGCTGCGTGGGGGTTGTACTGCTACTTGTCGCAGTACTGTGTGCTGATTTTGCTGCTAGCTCTTTTAGCTCTGATACCCTGTTTGCGATACCTGAGAGCCCGGCCAGATGCAGTTCCGCAAACTCTGACCATTTTTTAGTAAGCACTGTCGTAGATTGTTCTAGAGCTTGCTCCAGCTCATCCAGCGTTACAGTGGCTTCTTCCTCAATACATTTGTCCCTCAACGCTTTTGCCTTTTTGTGGGACTGCATCTTGGTTACCTCGGCTACTTCTGGTGACTTGTGCTTCGTTGATGGGTTAGGATCTGATATGGTCTTGACCAATTCCTCATCCTGTTCATCTTGTTCATCCTATCTGCCGTCTCCACCCTGGCCGTCGTCATCCATCTGCGAATCACTTAGGTCTTCGCTATCTTCCAATGGGATTTGCTGCTGTGCCTGACTAGTACCTGCGCCAATATTGGTAGCTGGGGGAACGGGAATAGAGGGTTTTTTCCCTAGATCTTTCAGCCATTCGACCGACCAGTGCTGAACTATCCCCCTGATATCTGGTTCGGTGACTACATATGGTAATTTGAAGCATTATTGTTGTGGATCTGCACGATCTTGAATGAAAACATGATGCATATCGGCACTAAAGTGCGCGACGTCCTCGTATTGAGAGAACACTTCATTGGTAAGTCGAGGTGTTCGCACAATCTCATAGTGAATACTCATAGCATAGAAGACGAACACAGTGTTCGTCATCTGCTGAGCTACCTTATCTGAGGATATCCATAGGGAGGCGTACCTCGCTGCCCCTGGTGTGCCTGGGTTTAATTCTACAAACTGGGCTTCAGTGGGTTCTTTCCACCCAACTAATGCAATAAGGATTAGAAGCCAGGAATAATGAAAAGGTCTACCTTTCTCTTGTGCATCGCGGGCATCCTCCAGAAACTCCTTCACAAGATATTCGGCCCAATTATAAGTATACCCCTCAGCGCAGTTCATAGCAATCCGGATAACCAGAGCAGGTACTTCAATTGGCCTGCATTTCCGTATGAGTTTGCAGGCTAAGAGTTTAGCTGCAAAGCAAATGGGCTTCTCCTAAATCACGGAAGTGTGATACCCCTGTTTCCCTTTTGTCAGGACAAACCGCTCTTTCATGGTTTGCGCGAGCTTTGTATTGTCATGTTTGGATGGAAATTCAGTTCCCGGATCAGGTCCTGCCATGGGTAAACCTATGATCTTATGGATGAGTGCGGCGTCAATAGGAATTTGTTGGTCCCCTATCCATAAATAGCCATCATGCACCAGCGCTAGTAACTGCTTGGCCGCTACGGTCACATTTATGCCGCGAACGAAATGGGGAATGTCAAGCATCTTGAGTAGGCCAACTTTGTCCAGGCCCGCAGCCCATGGTTGCACTTCCAGTAGTGTGACCTTATGATCCAGGTACTTGATGTGGTGCAAGTATTCTGTTGGTTCAAACTGTGGAAACTTTCCATGGTCGTTGGTGTCATGATCGCTATACTTAAGCTGATCAATCTTCCCTGTCATACTTCCTATCAACTGCACTCCCTGTGGCAGCGAGGGTGTGGCTAATGTAAATTTCTTTGTCCAATGGGGTAACGCGGCACCTGGGAAAACAGGTGGTAGATATGCTGGCTGTGGTGGTGGAATATTCTCCCTTCCCCCGGCCGGGCCTATGCGGAACCAGAGGGCTTCATAGGATGAGCTGCTGGTGTTTTCCCTGTTTGCCACTACCGGTCTTGGTTGCGCTTGGAGTGAACTTCAGTTCTAGACTTTTTCCTGGAAGACCGTGTCTACATCGACCGTGGTGGTGATGGGGGAGTGTCTTCACAGTGAGCTAGGGCAGGCGGCCGATTAGAGCAGTTGATCAGACCCTCTTGCTCGAATTCTCTGACCAAAGCATCAATCTCGCGTTCGGTTGTCATGGGTTCACTCAGAAATCTTGAAGAAATGTAGAATGCAATTTTCCCTAACTGAGGCATCTTCTTATACACGCCATCAATCAAATCGGGCAGGACAGTGCATTGAAGGCACCAAATCTGACAAAAATATTGTCCATGTGGAGCGCGATTGCCGGTACTGGTCTTAGTATAGTCATTTAAAGCAATTAAAACTCTGCCGCTGCCAAATTGGCTGCTTCCCAACGGTCGGATTTTGAGCCTCTCTATGTTTGTGGACTTTGGCAGAATTTTGGTGGGAGCTTCGTGAGAGAAAGCATCCTCGGCACAATATTGCCCTTCGACCCTTTCTGGGAATGCTGGCGACAGGGCTATTAGGTCTGATGAGATGGCTTCTTGGTTCTGCCCCTTAATTCGATATTCAAGTCCATGTCGGAGCGCAACCTCCACATACCATGTTTGTGCTAGAGGTTCCCCGGTGTGTATGAACTTATGCAACCACTCTTCGCGCAGTATGGTGGCCCAGGTTGCAGAACTGTGCCTCACTTGTTTCTGAGGGCTATTCTACCCGATGAACTTACTTCGTGCCCCTTGAACTTGGGTTATGAAGCTGAAGCGCAGAAATTTCTGACTGGCTGCCAAACTAGGAGTAGACTTGTTGTTCTCAGTCTGCCTCACGGCTATAGCTCCTAATGTGGTTTCCAGAGTCTGCATTCTCAGTGACTGAGGGGCTTGTACAATAAGTTCTCCATGGTCAGTCAACCCAACACAGGGGGGAAACTCTCTCAACTGCGTACTAAGGCATCTAAGAGACTTAGTGAGTTGCACACGTCTGCGGCCATGTAGCTCGTACAGTCGATTCTGCCAATTCTCTAGACCATCGTCTAAATCAGATATGCAGGAGCTGTCACATTGCCAATCTAATACGCCGTCGACATCAGGTTTGACATAATCTACTTCCTGGGCTGTAATGTTGAAGATGTGGTCTAGCGAGTCCTGATCCCCTTCATCTCTGATCGGTTCTGTATATCTTTCTCCTTGGGATGGGTCAAGGGGGATGATAACTCGCAGACCATTTCCTTCGAAAGTCATCTGTCTCCTATTAAGGTTGATGATTGCTGCATTTTACATGGCCCACTCGATTCCCAATAGGGCCGGATAAGGGTTGCTGTCATCAATGATCTCAATAACTTCGAAATCCGCTAGAGTGCTGACCCCATCAAGATCTATGGGAACACTAAGAAGTCTCCCTAAGGGTACAATCTTCTGCTGGTTAGCTAATCTGAGTTGTATAGGTGACTAATCCAGGGAAGGTTTTCCCATTTGTCCCCAAGTCTACTTGGGTAGGACATTAACTTCTGATCCAAGATCCAGAATGACATCAGTCATATCATATTCCACTATCTGAACATTCAATCTCATTTCCCTCCCCGTTCTTCGGACACGACTAACAGTTTTCTCCTGATCAACTCCTCTCTGAGGGTCTGTGACAGCAAGAACTTTTTGCAGCTCTTTTAAAGCATTCTGATTCCGCAAGAGTTTCATACAACTCTATAAAAAGGAGGAGAGTGTACTTACTTTATCCGGCGAAGCATCTTGCGGCTGTGATGTTGGCGGGGTGTGCCGCACAGGTACTGCAGGTGTGTGAGGGTCAACAATATTGCACTGGTCCGTCTTACCTAGGGCTTGATATTGCGCAGGATTAAGTGCTGGGACTGGCGCAGAGGCCTTACTCGCGCACACCTCGATAGGTTGTTTCTGCGAGTGCTGAATGTGCGTCGTGGCGCCACTCCGGGTGACCACATTGATGGCTGCGGTAGGTCTCTGCTCAACGGAAATCAACTGAAGATTCTGGGTAGGGCCACTGTTGTTTTCGTGAATCTTCGCTATGAGCTGGGGGCACTGTTCAATCACATGGTCTAATGCATAGCAGTAACGACAGGTTGTGGTGGGGTTCCGACAGTCGCGAGCCAAATGGCCCACTTGGTTACAATTATAGCACACCACCTGACCTCTTCCTCTCCTGGGCATACCACCACGGCCGTGACCTCCAAAAGCACCTCTCCCAGAGGTACCTCCATGGTAACCATAGCCGTCATTATTCTGGACTTCATTTTGCACTCGGTAGACGTCAGAGATGCGCTCTCGCATGAGGTCATAGCTACGACACTCCTCTTCATTATGCCCTACTGACTTACAAAACCTGCAGTAGGGGTTCTTGGGAACTTACACATATCGCTGAAGAAGATGGCAGTTTTCAGGGCGATGTTGGCCAGTGGTTCAACAAATTTCACAATATAGAACACTGGGATTAAATTGGTTGGGCACACCCATATTTAAGTAGGTTCTAACCCCAGGGCACTGGTCCCTATCGTGACCTTTTGTTCGGCATTGCGTACACCAGACCTCCTCTCGACTGGTTTTAGCCTTTTTCATATCGCAAAGCTCCAGGGCCATGGTTGTTAGTTGCGCTTGGATTTGAGCAAGACTGGAATCATCTCCGACAGGGGCGGTTTCTAGCTTCATTGCAATTTCTAGAGCTTCTTGTTGGTCAGCAACCTTCTGTTGCATGAGTGGAGTTCGGATATGTGGTAATAATGCTGCGATAAACCACTCCTTGTGCTGCGCAGGGCTAATGGTAAAGCTGACTTGGTCGAGTAGAACTTTGAATCTTTGGTCAAAGTCCCACACGGATTCACCACGCCACTGTTGAATCTATTTGAGCTCAGTGATACTCTGCGATTCTGATTTAGGCTTCTTAAATTATTTAGTGATGGCTGCCTTAATCTCGGCTAGAGTAGGGGTCTGCGTACTGGAGAATTTCATGAACCAGGTCAAAGCCCGGTCCCGGAAAGAAGTAATGAGCTGCACGGTTCTCACATCTAGGTCTATAATGTTCTTCGCGTTCCATACTGCTTCACATAAAAACCAGAATTGTTTCGGGTCTTCTGATCCCGTGCCCTTGAAGACGGGCAGCTTGATATCATCGGCTAGGTGGGCCATGGTGGTTCTGGGAGGGTTGGGAAGGCGATAGGATGTCGAGGGGAGGGGGGGGTTTACAGAGGCAGATGGACCGGTGGCCAGAATACTTGAACTTGGTGGACTAGCGGGCTGCGACGGATGGTTAGGGGTCACAGAACTTCGCGGCGGGGTGACCAGGGAATTTCCAAAGGAAGGATTGCCTTCCGGGCCTGAGTCTTCAGAATGGCTAGGGGATGGTGCGGTATCCTGGCCTAAGGAGTAGGATTCGAAATCTCGTTTATACCCTTTTCCACTTTGCGGCAAACTAGTTTGCATAGCGGGAGTGTTGTCACTTGCAAACATACGTTAGTAACACAAAAGCTAACAATCTGATTCAAATAGCAATATTCCCTTTTCAACCAATAGCATTTTAATTGTTAAGCTAAATAAATTCAAAAGCTTACCCCACATTCCGTGGAAAAATCGGCGCTCGGCGTCACTAAAGGAAGTGCCCGTGTCAATGGCGAACTCCGTCACGAAGGCTTCAAGGGTCCATGTGGTCCAGAAGTCCACCGCTCGGGAGATCTAGTTGTTCACACTTTGTACTATATTAACTCTCGCAAGGGTCCAAACAGAAAACCCCCCCTCGCGGAAGTTGGTTCGCTTCTCCGCTAACCTGGTCAGCCACTGGTGCAACTCTATGTGGATAGTACCAAAGAAACTTTCATAAGCATCACAAAAAACATACCTTTGTAAAAATTCCCGTGCGCTACGACGTGGATTTGTGTTCTCTTTCTCAGCAAATTTCAGATAAGTTGCATCAAGCCAGTCCCCGATTTCTATCACAAAGGGCCTCCAGAACATATCCCTCAAGGTACGGCGTAAACCCCTCTTGAGCAGATACTGAGTTCAACCGGCAACGGAACCAATTTGTTGGGCAATAGGGAAGACCTGGGTTTAATCCTTATATGTCGCACCAACAAAAGACCCACCGTGTTGGCCCTTTCGGCAACAACCTGCGCGTAGGTTGCAGTCTCACCCGAAACAGCAATGGGGTGCCGTAGAATCAGGTTTCTGCAATCAGAGAGGGATGTTACTGTACCTTAGCCTTTAATAAACTTATTAATCAATAGTTACACAACTTGTCATTCACTTATCGACATATAACTTTGTAGATAGATAAATAACCGTGACTTGTTTAACCCACTACAGGGAATTCATAGCGAAGCTTATGATTAGCAGTGATCTAAGTTATCAGATGTATACAGTAATTAATGCATAAAAATAACAGAAATAGAAGCAACACAATAAACCACAACACCAAATATAACGTGGTTCACCCCCAGTGTAGGGGCTACATCCACAAACTGTGTTTTATTCAACTTGCTACAAAACCACAGTTTGATCTGCGCACTCAGCTGCAGATCCCTTCGGTCCTTAATAGCCGCGCACACAGCAGCAGGCCTCTGCGCACACAGCTGCAGATCTTTCTTTCTCTTCTTACAAAACCCTCTGCGCACACAGCTGCAGAGGTCTTCCACGCACACAGCTAGGACTTAACCTTTCCTTACAAAACCTGCCTTAGCTTCGCCTTAATCTTTCTTTACATCAAAAATCCTAACTTTTTCTTATTTACAAAAATACCTATTTATACATTGTGCTATTACAAAACCATGGCTTCAAACCATGGGCACCCAAAACCCTAAACCCTATATTTAAACCATGGGTTTATTACAAAAAGGGGTTTTGACTTACCCCGACACCCCTAAGACTATTTTGACCTGTAACTCCGCTTACAAACAGCCGCGAAGTTACCAAAACTAATAATCCTTAGGGTACGCGCCCCAACACTCATTGTTGATCATCATATTCGGAGATCACATCCCGAGTCTTAGAGAGCTCTGCAAGTTCTTAGTGTGTCAGTCTGAGCAAGTAGTCCGCTCGGCTTTAGGTTGCATTCTGTCTGTAAGTGTCAAGCGCTGGTGTATGCTCTCCCTCTGCGCCTCAGTGCGATCAGCTGGGATCAAAAGCAAGCGATCTCAAGTGTAATGTGTCTGTAAAAGACCAAGTAGTGTATGCTCTCCCTCTGCACTTCGAGTGATCAGCTGGGATCAGAAACTGCTTCAGCTCTTCTATCATAATATTTGAGTCTGTAATCATTCTGGTATTATACTGTTCATTCGGCTCTATAACTCTGTAAATGTACTGTTACTCGGCCCTGCTAATACACTATTCATTGCTATCTGTATTGTGTCAATATATTGCATATCCCGTATTCTGTTAAAAGAAGTAATTGCAATTATTGAAGATAACATAAATATTCCAGAACAAATGTGAAAGTGTCGATCCTGCTCGCTTGGTATCAGAGCCAAGGGGAGCAGGATCGACACTTTCACATTTGTTCTGGAATATTTATGTTATCTTCAACAATTGCAATTACTTCTTTTAACAGAATACAAGATATGCAATATATTGACACAATACATATAGCAATGAATAGTGTATTAGCAGGGCTGAGTAACAGTACATTTACATAGTTATAGAGCCGAATGAACAGTATAATACCAGAATGATTACAGACTCAAATATTATGACAGAAGAGCCGAAGTAGTTTCCGATCCCAGCTAATCACTCGAAGTGCAGAGGGAGAGCATATGCTACTTGGTCTTTTACAGACACATTACACTTGAGATCGCTTGCTTTTGATCCCAGCTGATCGCACTGATGCACAGAGGGAGAGCATACACCAGCGCTCGACACTTACAGACAGAATGCAACCTAAATCCGAGCGGACTACTTGCTCAGACTGACACACTAAGATCTTGCAGAGCTCTCTAAGACTCGGGATGTGATCTCCGAATATGATGATCAACAATGAGCTCGAGGGGTTTATTTATAGCATCTTAGCCGGTGCAACCAGTGGATACTTACTGACAGTAACTAGTCATAAAGAGATCTGGTAACCAAAACTTACACTAACCAGTCATATCCGAATCATCAGGGTGGAAAGTGGGGACTACCACTTCCATTATCTCGTCCCTTAATTGGCCAGTGGCATTACGGGGACCCAAAGAATCATAATGAAAGACCGACAACGAGACAGCATATAACAAAGTGGAGCATAGACGGCCCACGACAGCATCTAAACTACTATTTACACAGCGGAGCTTGTCATCCGGCCCGCGACGGAATCAATGTGGGGAAATCCTATCCCACTCAGGCTTCATGAGGCCCACCACTGCTTTCAATCGTATGGGTCATGGCCTTGAAGATACTCCCATATGTCGTCGTCTGGGGATTCATATCCTTGAGCATCTTGGATAGGAGAATCTACTGGGAAGTCATCGTCCGAGGGAAGTGAGTATAGCCAGGGAGAGAAACAACATTGTACATCGGAACCCTGAAATATTTCGAGTGGTTCACATATGAACTCTCCACGGAACTTTGACTCAACCTTGAAGTCTAGAGGAATGTCACGAATAGTAACCCGTGACTCGATATGGTTTCCTTCCACATTTCTCCGTATGACTTACTGCTGAACATACATACGGTGCTCAAGTGGTTTGTAGGTACCTCCTTCAAAATGAAGCTTGAATTTGAACCAGAGTTCTCTCTGATTAGCGACTTGTAGATCTGCTTTCAAATGAAGGATAAAATTAGCTCTACGGTTTTCCCAATCAGTTCTAGGGCAGAACTTATCAAGGAAAACCTCTGTCCAACCCGACCATTTTGTATTAGGTGCTAAATTGGATGGGTCGGCGAAGATAACAATAGTATCATTTTCTCTACATCATTGTAGAATAAGATTATAACTTGTCCAGGTAAGGTCACCTCTACAGAGATAAATATGCCAGAGATGGTCATGATCATCATAGTCTGTCCACACCTCTGGGCAATCTCGGAGTTTTCCGGTGGCATCTGCAAAGCTAAAGAAAGCTTCTCTCTCCCATCTTTCAAGTATTGTCAGCTTCAAGGGAGATGACTGGATGTTCTTGATTAGTGTTAACTGCAGAAACCTTTTTGCTTCATCTGCTGAAGCATACTCCAAAGATTCAATACGAACATTCCTAGGTAAAGCACCATCCCAGGGCAGGATAAACAATCCTTCTTTTTGCAGCAGCTCTTCATGTGTCTTTGCCTTTTCTGCTGCATCTTCTTCTTTCTTCATTTCTCTTCTCATCCGCCTTCTGGCAGGACCAGAACTTGATTCTCCTGGATCAAACATGTTAAGTGCTGGATGAAGGTATTTTAAATCTTCTGCTGACTCCTTGGTCAACATATCAGCAAGACAATTTAGATAGCTAGGTTTATACACAATTTCATAATCAAAATTTGATAACCATATAAAGCATTTTAATATGCGGCTATTATTTTCATCCATTACAGTTTCATTTTTTAACATTCCGGGCATAATTTTTAAATCAGTCCTGATAGTAAACTTGACTGGCTTAAGCAAGAGAATGAAATGTTGCACAGTCTTTTTGACTGCCAAAATTTCTTTATGGCTAGAGGGATAATTGAGTTCAGCCTTTTTAAAAGATCCCGAACCGTAGCCACAAATGTATTCTTTCTGATCAATGGCCTCAAGCAAAACTCCACCCCATGTATGGGCAGATGCATCTGTTTCAATGATCAGTTTGCCTTTTCCGGTAGGCAAAGTTAATGCTAGAAGCTTCATAACTTTTTCTTTGATTCGTTTAACAGCTGCAGTCATTTCTTTTGACCATGCTGGCAGGTTCTTTCGAAGTCTGCTCTACAGCAGAACTATATCTTTGGCTTGTCCCTGATAGAATGGTCTGATATAGTTGAGCGAACCAAGAAATCTCTGAAGTTGTGTTTTCTCTGAAATAATATTCGAAAATTTCTTGAAGCTCTGAAGAACATGGTTTTGCAGTACTACCATGCCTTTATTTATCTTTAATCTGAGAAATTCTATCTCGGTCTTTCCAATCTCCATTTTCGGTTCAGAGAGAACCAATCCATGTTTGTATACCAGATCATAAAATATTTGCAGGTGTTTGAGATGTTCCTGCAAGCTATGAGAACAGATTAAGATATCGTCAATAAAAATTAATATCCATGGATAATCTCTGAAAATATCTTCCATCCATTTTTGAAACTCAGATGGAGCGTTGTTGATACCGAAAGGGAGAACCTTCCACTGGTACAAACCATGTGGAACAACAAATGCAGTTTTAAATCTATATTTAGCCTCAATGCCAATCTGATAGAAGCCTGATTTTAGATCGAACTTACTAAAGATAGTGTTACCTGTAATGCAGTGCAATAAACTGGATTTATCAGGTAAAGGATACCTGACTTTATGAAGTACAACATTTAGTGGCTTGAAGTTTACCACTAACCTTGGTTTTCCTCTCTTTTGTTCTGAATGTTTGTTTACTACAAAGGCGCGGCATGCCCAAGGACTTTTTGAAGGTTCAATGAGTCATTTCTCTAATAACTCTGCAATTTTCTGTTTGCAGAATACTCTTTCAGAGGGCATCATGATTCTTGTAGAAGCCTTCATAGGTTTAATTTTTTGAAGCGGATCATAAGGCAAAGTGACAAAATAATTCTCTCGCTTCCAGAACGCATTAGGACTATCAGAACAACAATCCTTTTTCAGCTTTTCAGAAATATCTTTCAACATTTTCTCACTATGTGTTTCTGAGTAAGCTATGGCTCTTTCCATTTTTGCTAGCCGAGGAATACTAGCATTTTCTGGTTTTGTTATTGTCTGACATTTGACTTCGCTTGTAAATGATAAAGGAAGAATCACCTTCCTTCTGTTAATATAGCAAGTGAAAGTCATTTCATCATGATCTACTGTATAGGACTGACCTGATGCAAGAAATCAGAACCTAACAAGCAATCATCTTTTAACTCATCTAGTCTGTAGAATGTGAGCTTGCTCTGAGCTTTACCGAAGATGACTGGAACTATCTCATCTTTTCCCCTTATAGGTACTGGGTTACCATGGATAGCAGTTCCACTGCCAAATGTCTTTTCCCAGTAATAAAAGGGAAGTGCAGAACCTTTAGCAAGATTGACCTAGCATCCAGAATCAATCTGACAGGAAAGAGTGTAAGGCTTAAATCCCTGTAAATCAAACTTTATTTGTATATACAGTTTAGGACCTGACATTAAGAACATACAAGGATGATTATGTACAATCTGTTCTATCTCTTCAGGAGTGTCTATAATTTCTACTTCTCTGTCCATGGCTCCTTTAATAAACTTATTCACTTCTTCTTCTAAAGAATGTTCATCTTCAGCGTCGAGTGTCTTTACATGATCTCGGAGCTCACTGACTTCTGTACAAAGCTGCTTTATTTGTTTTTGCTTCTCTTTTATCATAGCTCTCAAAGTTTCTCGAGTTGAGAGTCTATATTGTTGTCTGCTTTCATGTTTATCAGGATAATATTTATAGACAGTTGCTGGCTCATGAAAGGAGACTACTTTGGAGACAGGAGGATTACTTGGATTACCAAACAATTTCTTCTTGCCTTTAAGTTGTTCAAGCAACAACTCTTTTTCTGTTCTTAGTTGTTCTCTTCGCTGATACTAATAGGGCTGTGTTTCAGCAAATGCTAAGTCAATAGCAGCTATCTGTTTTTCTAAGTCATAATGCTGCTGTGAAAAGGATAGCATATACAGAGAGAAGTTGAAATCAGGAGGCTGAAAGGTATGTACAGAGGAAGAAATAGAGGAATGGGGCGAACTGGGTAGATTACACCCCCCCAAATTTGGAACTTCGGAAGCATCGGTATCGGAAGCAGAATCCGACAGATCTGAGGAAGAGGCTGAGGAGGGACCAAATTTATTAAGCTCTGGAAGATCTTCAGAATCAGAGGCAGAATGAAATTCAGAATTAGAATCATCAGGGAGATAAACAAATTCACCCGTAGGAGGCTTGGAAGAAGAAGAATAACGCCACCACTGGGGTTGTACTGAGGCACAAAATGCTGCAAGGCGAGGCTTATGTTTCTTTTTAGGGCATTTGCTTGCCTAATGGCCTCTGGCACCACAAAGGAAACAGGATTCCTTATCTGCTGGTTTTCGCCTTTTCTTGATATATTGTCTCCGAGGAGGCGGTTTGGGAGTCCGATAAGATTTCTTCTGAGGATTTTTCCTACTAAACTTGACAGGTTTATCAGGATAGTGATATCTAGGATCACTTGAGAAGAAATGCTTTTTCTTATGCTTGCTCCTACCTTCACAATGACATTTCTGATTCAGATGACCACTATTATGGGCACCACATCCCCAATCTAGCATCTGTGCAACCTTCTTGCAGAATGAAGGTGTAAACATATTCTGATGTCTTTTAAAATATTTATCAATTCGCTTGGATAAACAGTGCTCCTTCCATGTTTCTTTGATATGATAATGGAGCTGAGCAATTGATAAATCCTTATAATTCAAAATTTTGTCCTTCATATATTTCTCTACAGCATCGGGAACATGACTTGGAAAGCTTCTTAGGTAATGCTTAAGATAAGCTGGGTCATTGGCTTTGCCTGATATGATAAGCAATTTTTGCATGTAGCAGAAATATTCATCGGCTAAGGACAAATCACAAAGTCTAGCAGACATATAAAGAGATGAGAGATGATCAGCATCGTCTTCATCATCTCCGCCATGAAACTGAGTTGCTAGAGATTTTAACAACTGCTGATCTGCATCGTCAGCACTCAAAATATCATCACGCACTCTTTGAGCAGCCATCTCCACCATTCATTGGCCAATCCTGTAAGTCCGGTAATTAACAGGGTAGCAATCTGCTGGCCAGATATTTCTGGGTTTTGTGCTTTCTTTGACAAGGTCCAGTGAAATAACAAGTTTAATGAATCATGGATAGCATCCCTGGACTGACAGTCAATATTGATCACAGGGTGATCAGGCATATGGGATATGATATTGTTAAAAGTATGGGAGCTGAAAGATAATGGAATCCGAGGACCTTGAGTAGGTTCTCTATCTGTCATTGGCTCATCAAACTCAATTTCTTTCTTAACTCCAGACGAAGATCCAAGTACATTTTTGCTTAACATACTTAAGTTTATGACGGGTTCAGACTGAGCTATAGGAGACTCGGGTTGAACTGCCGGAACTGACTCAGGTTCAGGAGGAACCAGACTTAAGATCTTTTGGATAGTCTTCTCTGAGAGGCAAGGAGGAAGACCTTTGATAGCTGTTACCCATTTTAAAAGAATACGATATTCGACATCAGATTTGCCAAAATCATACTCAGGTCGATTATCTGTTTCTTCAGTATTCATCATCCCAAATGAAAAGCTACGTTCTAGCTTGAACTTATCTTTTCTTTTATAACCTTCGGCGGCTAAAGCTAAAATAGCAGGGCTAGGTTTAGTAACCTTTGTACCCAGAGTGGAGGCTTTCTTTGTCAACTCTTCCATTTTATTTATCCAAGTCATAATGTTCTCAGAGGCTCTTGTAATCATCTTTTTGATGGCTTCTGAGTCAGCAAGTAAATGCTGAACAAGTTCCAGCTTGGCACTAACTTCGGCTATTTTCTCTTTTTCCTCCTGCATACTAGCTTTTAAGGCTAGAATATCTTGGGCCATATCATCCAAGTTTTTGGCAGTTAACCCATGCTGCAGGTTTCCCCAATTACTTAATCTTACTTCATCAGATGGTGTTTCTCCAACTTCTACCGTTTTCTGCGGCAGATATTCTCTCTTGGACAAACCATCTGGAGTATACTGTCTGAAAGGGATATTAGGTAGATTTCTACCCGGAAAATAAGACTTTCGTCCTTCCCTTTCTACTTCATAGGCTTCATTTTCTCTAGGAAGAGAAAACATACCTAATTGAGGGGATTTTTGTTGATGATGACGCCGGAGTATTTCTAATGTCTTTTGACATGCTGGACAATATTTGTGCTGACCTTCATTAGAGGAAATTTCAACTCAAAATGGGCCTTTTAACTTTTATTCAAATTTCATGTCATCATGTGTTAGTCAATGAAATTGATTTAAATTTGAAATACCGTATAGGTCTTAAACACTTTTTTAATATAAATTTGGGGATAGGTATCATAAAAAAAAAACTTTTTTTGTTTGTATTTTTTACATATCTCCCCATGTTTTTACTCAAATTTCAATCGGGAGAGCTCATTGGATGCAGAATTAAATTCCGCATCCAACGAGTACCCAATCGGCATACTTTTGATGGACCCCGCTACCCCAAAAACAAGAAATACCTGAAAACAAAATGATGACATCATCATTTCATTTTTCAGGTATTTCTTGTTTTTGGGGTAGCGAGGTCCGTCAAAAGTATGCCGAGTGGGTACTCGTTGGATGCGAAATTTATATCCGCATCCAACGAGCTCTCTCGATCAAAATTTGAGTAAAAACACGGGGAGATATGTCAAAAATACAAACAAAAAGTAGTTTTTTTCTTTTCTTCCTCCAAAATTAATAAATATTATTTTATTATTTTAACTATTATTTTATTAGTTCATTTTAGGAGGCCCATTTTGAGTTGAAATTTCCTCTAATGTCTGTTCTGTATCATGCAGGCCAGTAAATGACTCTGAAGAGTTGGATTCAGGAACAGAAGGAGTGGAGGATAGTTTTCGGTCGACTGCATAAGCGGAAGTAGATGCAGAACGAGATAAAGAAGGGTTTACATCCGCAAGGGAGAATCTTGGAAATGGAGTTACATTAGGCAACCAGAAAGAACTGTTTTGCCTGTCAAAGGTAATTGGCTGTTTTTTCAAGGCAGCTTGTAAAGCTTTGCTATTTCGGAGTTCATCATATTTACACTCCCATTCTTGTGGATATTTTATGCCTGTCCATTCAAACAGCACATGCTGAGCTTTTTTGGAATTATCCTTTTCCACCACGCTGAGAGGCGCAAGGTATTGTGAACTGGAGATTGGATTGCAGGTAAGGTATCATTACCCAAACGAAGAATAACGGCAGCTTTAAGCTGAATGATCTGGGAACCATCCATCATGTCAAACC
Source organism: Pseudotsuga menziesii (assembly GCA_001517045.1). Taxonomy (NCBI): domain Eukaryota; kingdom Viridiplantae; phylum Streptophyta; class Pinopsida; order Pinales; family Pinaceae; genus Pseudotsuga; species Pseudotsuga menziesii. Next base: position 517,310 of record LPNX010339089.1, read on the forward strand.
CTTGGGGAAGGATATAAGCCTTCAGGAGATCATATATGTGGGGGTCATAGAGACTCACGCTAAACTTAGGATAAATAGTCCCGAAAGCAGGACCATCATGCAAGGGGGAAGCAAAACCACCTATTATTGCATTAGCGAAATGTAGATGCCTAGTATCTATGGCTACACATAAGGAAGAAACATTCAGGAAAGGTCTAACAAGAGGATTGAGACCTAACCGGATAGCACCTAGGTGCACATACTTATAACCTTGCTTGCGAGCCCAATCAATTTGAGAACGCTCAAGCAGGTTGATATGAACAGGTTGATCGGCATTTGTGAATGCAATATCAACTGAAGAGACGCAGAAATGCTGTGTAGATACATATTCCCAGAGTTTAAGTTTATAAATTTCTTTGGGAAGCAGAGTAGGGAGTTTCCATTCATGCGAAGGATTGAATTCATCTATGTGAATGACACTGGAGTCATGGTCTGATGTGTTGCAGTTTGAGAAAGAAGAACGACGTTCAGCTAAACTAACAGTACCGTGTTCAGCTTGCTGACAGTCTAGACGGGTGTGAGCAACACTATCCATCGTTGGGTCCATCTGAAAAGGAACTATGTTTCAATAGCATCCAAAATTCATGACGAGAATTATCATTAACAACCAAAACTCAAACTAACAAACTAGTACACACTCTAGGAGTCCTATTATATTATTTAAACATCAATTTAAATATATAACGATCAAAGCGAGGACTACTGTAAGTCCTTTGAAAGTGACATCCATTGTTTCCAAAAATCTTAACAAATAAAATAGATTTACAGTAACGCTGAACCGAAGTGGTGGTAAGCCCCATGGAAACTGGCACCCACAACACTTTTAATCCATAAAACTATACTTTTAATCCAACAAACAAAACTACAACATTGATGGAACATGATAAGAACATTATTTGTGATAAGAAAAGTTTTGGTTTTTAAAACAACTCTAAAATCTATATTAATTTATATCCTTCCTCTTCACAACATGTGTCTTTAAACATACAGTTATGAAATTGTTTTTTCTTAACTTAATGGGGACGATAACAACAAACTATATTAAAATATTGAATTAAAATTAGTTTATATCCTTCCTCTTCACAACATGTGCCTTTAAACATATAGATATGAAATTGCTTTTTTAACTTAATGAGGACGATAACAACAAACTATATAAAAATATTGAATTAATATAACTTATTTTTTATACAAATATATTTTGAATCTTTGTTAAAATTGTAAAAATATTAAAAATATTAATGATATATTTTAATATTTTACATTAAAAACTAAATTAAAAATAATCATTGTTCATATATATAACTCAAAATTCTTGAATAATAACATTTCAAACAAATAACATGAAACTTATTATTTAATAAGAAAAACCTCAAACAAATAACATTAAACCTTATTATTTAATAAACCTTATTATTTAATAAAATAATAAAAGAAACTAATTCTGAAAACAGTAAACTTATTATTTAATTAAAAAACTCTATTTAATTAAAATGACAAATAAAAAAAATTACAATATTGCCGAATTACACATAGTAGTTGTAAACCTTCTGCAATGACTAATAATAATCAAGAAGAAAAAGAAAAAGAACCATTATCATGTGCCCTTGGAATTGAAAAAGGCCACCATTTCATGCACATAGTTTGCCTTCGGCTTTACCTTCTCCAGCGGACCATTTGATTTTTGTTTTCCTTTTTCTAGAGAACAGTTTGATCTTGATTTCCCATTTTCTATAACCTGTGACCTCACTTGCAGAGCAGTCTCCAACTCTTTAACTCTCTGATTTTGTGCTTCTAGCAAACGGCCAGTTCTGTCTACCACTTCATGTAGGATTTCATTATGTTGTCGAAGAGAATGTTCTGTTACCTTGTGCTGCTCAATTAATTCTATGCGCTGTTGGTCAAATCTGTTCATTATATTTTCCATTGTTGCAATTTTGGTAAGCAGTGACTGTAACCTCTCTTCATTGCATGAACACTCGGCGATCAAAGCCTGCTTTTCGTCTTCCATGCAAACCAGTGTGGCCTTATACTCACTCTCGTTGGTCTTCAAGAACTCCAATTCAATGAGTAGCTCTGCAATATTTTTGCTCATTGATCCTCTCTCACTATCCATCAACTCAAGGTTTGTTTGTAGCTCTTCAACAGTGACCTCCAAATTTCTCTTTTCCTCATTCCGCGAATGTTCATCTTCTGCTGTTTTTCTTAGCAAATTCTGAAACCTTTCCTTGGATTCGTTCAACTCGGACTGCAAATCAGTGTTTTCTGTTCTATATTTCTCTAGAAGATTCGCATTTTGCTCCATCTCATCTTTCAAGTGAGCCATTTTCGTATTATGTTCATTCAACTGGGACTTTAGAGACACTATTTCAGTGCTTAGCTCTCTATTTTTCTGATCCAGTAATCCTCTTTCATTAGCAAACGGACCAACATTTGTTTGCAGCTCTGCAAAATTCTTCTCAGTATTTTCTTTTTGCTCATTGATTAGCTCTACAATCTTTTCGCTCCATGATCGGCTTCCAGAAGCCATCAACTCAATGCTTGTTTGCAACTCTGCAAGAGCTGCCGGGAAATATTGTAAGAAAGACGCATTTTCTTGTTGTGAACTGTTCATCTTTAGCAAGTAACTGAATAACGTGCCGCAACCTGGATACAATGCTTATTTCAAATCCGATGGAAGATAGATTCTAGTCTCTTTTCTCTTCGCGTTATGTTCTTACAAATAAGTTGGAAGATACAGACAAATCCAAAGGGTTGAGCTATCGAAGTACTTGCCCGAATAACACTGAGGTTACTGTCTCACGACCACGTCTTTTTTGTCTGAATTGTGAGTGTATTCCTTCTATTAATACGTGAACATATTCGTTTATGCGCCGACTTTTGAAATATTCAACTCAACCTAAACCAATATCATTCCAAAAGATTATGTTTTCCTAATTGGCTTTTCTAGCTAGTTTGTGTATTTTCAAGGTGAGGCAATGAGCAATAGCGTCAATGTTTCTCTACATGGTTTGTGGTGGCTATTGTCTCGCATGAAAATGATTTTCACAAAATCCATTCTCACATGTCTCTCGCCATTCTAGTGTACACATTTAGATGATTTTGTTATCGTATGTATAGTTGGCTTCTGCATGTAATCAATCACGATCCATCATCCCTTGAAGCAAATGGTTTATAGTTGCTTGAAAGTCATAATTAAGCTCAATATAACTTCAGTGTCTTTTCAACAAATTTTTGTTGGATTTCAACATGTACAAATAATTAAGCTCAATATAACATCACTGTTTTTTCAACAAATTTTTGGAGGATTTCAGCATGTACAAATCTAAGGGGGTTAGTTCAACTATTTGATTTATTGTGGGAACAATGTCTATAGTCGCCTACTATCTTTTCAACAAATTTTTGGAGGGTTTCAACATGTACAAATATGTGGGAACAATGTCTATGGTTTCCTACTGTCTTTTCAACAAATTTTTGGAGGATTTCAGCATGTACACATCTAAGCACGGGCTAGTACAACTATTTGATTTATTGTGGGAACAATGTTTATGGTCGCCTATAGTTCTAGAGAAATTCCACTCGAAACTTTTTAAATGGTTGAGATGTTTCTATCTACTAAAGAAAAGTGTTACTGGGATATTTGTGTAGGTTTAATTATTTTTGCTTGGTATAGAGTTTTGGAATGATGAGATTTTTAGGGTTATAAATGACAAGTTGGGTATCTACATGAAAATCTATATGGTTGTCATGAAAATTTCCAATTGAGAGGCCAGGAAAATTATTGTCAAAATAGATCTCATAGAGGGAATTCTAGAGGTTATTAGTTTTATTGTGGGCAATAAGGAATTTTGGAAAAAATTGGACTACCAAAATGTACCATTTAATTGTTCATATTATAAATACAATAGACATCTTAAATTTATTTTCTTTAGGAAGAACCTAGGACAAACAAATGACAATATGCACTTGCCAATTGCTCCATAGTACCTCTAAAATAAGTGGATCAATAGCACAACGGACATACAAAATTGGAGCATAATAACACTATCAACAACCATATTACTAATATTAATATGTTTCAAATAGGTGGAGATGTATATATTTGACATATTGATAATGTTCTTTTTTTAAAAGAATGTGTCAATTACTCGTATATAATAGCTAAGCTAATATAACAATCACTTAATTTATGGTTGTTAAGCTCATAGTTGAATTTAGGCTCAGTTGTATAATCATTGGAGTTAAGGTAATAGTTGTATAGTTAGTTTAAAAGTTAATATAAAGCTTAGAGTAATCCTTATCCACGTTAGCTCAACTCCCAACTCCCAGATGAAGTTCAATTGTCACATAAGTTGCACATTACCTAAGTGATTGTTCTTGGTGCATGGTTTCACTGCAATCAAGGTCAACTTTAGATGCTAAGAGATGGAGTTCATCTAAATTTAATTTAATACTTGTATCAGTAAAGGAATAAAATAATAGTTGTCTAATAGTTATCCAATATAACCTCGATTAGACTTGAAGTCAATCTAATATTTATACAATATAACCGTGATTAGAGTTGAAGTTAGATTAATAATTGTATAATCATTGGAGTTAATTAACTAATAATTGTATTTAATAGTTAATTTAAATTTAATAATTATGAGTTAGACTAACCTCCTTTAAAAAGAATAAAAAAAATAATTATATCTATATGGAACTACTAGATGCAGTAGTTTATTAGGAGTTTGACTCTTACATCAGTGCACATTAGTTCTAGACTGGTAGATTCCAAATGCGCTTGGACTAAGCCTTAAGTGATTATAATTGAAGTTAAGATAATAGTTGTATAATCATTGGAGTTAAGCTAATAATTAAGCTAATATAACTGTGATTAGAGTTGAAGTTAAGCTAATAGTTGTATCTAATAATCGATGGAGTTAAGCTCGTAGATGTATTTAATAATCTAATAGTTGAAGATTGATTTTAATTTTTACAACTATCACTAACTGTACTTATCACATCTTAATTAAGCTATTTTTTATTTTTTTGAGATTATTAATTATTAATTTTGGATGACGCCCATAGAATCAATATGAACAATACACTTGTCTCATTCCATTTTAATTTTAAACGAAGCCCATCGAATCAATATGGACAATACACTTGTCTCATTCTCATATGTAGATGAAAAAAACATAGATGGTAGTCCACCCCAAAATTCTAAGATATATACGCCTATCGGTGTAACAAGGGACATACAAAATTGGAAAATACTAGCACTTCACAAAGTTCTATTCACTCCAAAGGAAATCATAATATGGGAGGTTGATCCTATGAAGGCCAACTAAAATTGGTTGCATTGATAGAGTGATTCCACTCACTCTCTTTAAATAGTTGTGATATTTTTTCTTACTAAAGGAAAGTGTTACTAGGATATATGTCTTGGGTTAAATTTTCTTTCCTTATTATTGAGTTTTGGAAGGAGAATATTTGAGGGTTTATTTGGTAATTTGGATATCTTCTTGAAATTGTATATAGTCATTATGAAATCTTTCAATTTAATGGTGGAGAAAATTAGTGTTGAAAAGTCTTTTATAGATGGTAATCTAAAGAGCATTAGTGTCATTGTGGGTGATAAATAATTATATAAAATTTAAGACCACCAAAATGTATCTTTCAATTGTTTATATTGAAAATCTTTTTACCATCCTAACATTTATGTCCATAGGAAGGATATGCACTTTCCAAATTCCCCGTCACGGTACAAGAAAGTCTCTCTAAAAGGATGGTCCCAATAGTTTTTTGTAACCATAAAATGGTTTTAATTTGTATCATAAAAGGGAATAGTTAAGTGACCTTAGATGGAATGTACCACATAGCATCAATTCAAGTATATATTTAAACAACAAATGTTTCTTTCTAATAATGTGTTTGATTAAACATTTTTTTATTGATCGAGTAATGATAACATGAGATAAATGGGTTTTCCTATGGCAAGCCAACGATATGAGGGAAGGGATACCAAACCTTTTAGGTGCGCGTGACAAGTATAATTTCTATTAAATAATATTGTTTTTCTAGTTTTAATTGTATATGGAAATTTTTTATTAATTATTCTCAATTTGCATTCAACAATGTTTTTAAATGAATGCATGGATATATTTTATGAGCCTAGAATGAAATATTAAAAGATAAATTGGTCTTGATCTTATTATTTGATAAGGTTTGTAACTTAGTGGTGGAATGGTTTTGAAATTTATAATAGGTGGACTAGCATGTTCACGAAAAAGATGACAACGAGGTAAGTTTTTCTTGTTATTTGGTGGTTCAATATGGTAGTGTAGTGATCGAGTTAGGTATTCATGGAAATTTTCAAAATGATTTTGTTGAGGGTGGGTTGGTTTCTTTAAAGGTATATTATATTTTAGGTAATCATTCAAGTACTATTAATGGGAATATTAATGGAAAGGAGATGGTTAATGTGGATATGCAAATGATAGATTTTGGGATTGTCCAAAGGAAGGCGAGGATAAGGTTTCAAAATATAAATAACATTTGATAGCCTCTTAGATGAAGTCGAGGTAGTGCATAAAACAAAACACATATCGTATCAAGTTCAAGTATTTCCGAAGGATGTTAAATTAAATGAGGTGGTTAATATGTTATCGTAAATTTTAGTTGGGATATTTCATGGGAGAATATTGAGTGAAAAAATATAAGTAAGTGGTTGTGGTTTGAATGGGAAGAGAAAGTAGGGTATGTATCGAAGTTGTTTGTTCTATTCAAAGGATGTGTATCATTTTTATTTCATTAAGAAATGATATAGACAACTCTTCATGGAAGTTGGATCTTTCCTTTGTGTATCCCGTGCATCGTTCACCCTCTTTTGATTTAAGGTATGAGATGTAGATTACATGTCGCAATAGGTGAAACTTCTTGGGATTCTGATTTTAGTTTTGGATGAAGGATTTCAAAGTGATTAGGGAGTTGGTAAGGTGGTTTATCAATTCAAAAGTGAGATACACAAGTTCAAGGAATATGAATAGTAAATTAAAAAGAGCCTACATGTGGATACATTTTCACTAAACTAATGTTGCACAGATCACTCAATTATTGCACTATTTTGCATCTATTGTGGTTGGAATATGTTTGCATCTATTCAATTGTGTTTAATACTAGAATCACTCTCACTTTGTCACTAGATTTCCACCATTCAAGAAAAAAAAACCCTAAGATAGTCGTACAAACTGCAAGGCCTATCCATTCTCTCAAGGGACTGTATTATTCCATTTTATCCTTGTTTTTCATGAGGGATCTCCCCCAACCGAGATCGTTCCAAGGAAACATTGATTAGATCCTCAAGGAAATGTTGTACCTTGCTTGACTCTTCCTCTCCTTGGGAGATAATTTGGACCCTTTTGGTTCTTCCTCTCATGATAGAGGCACACCTTTATTTCCACCCTATGAAGGAAATAAACCACCTTATTCTCCCTCTTTGGGAAGATGCCACATAACTTATTCATCTTCACATAGAGGATAAATATCACTTCCACATACTCCTTGTTCTCCCCATCGAGGAAACAACAAATAGAATATGATGGTGGCACCAAAACCAAACCTACATTTCATGGCTAGCCTAAACCTCCCTGATTTGGTGAAGTTGATCAACAACTCCATAGCTCATGATGCAGCATTACTAGATATTCCTGACAAGATCCCCCCATACATCCTAAAATTTGAGGGTAAACAAGGATATGATCATTACAACCATATCATGTCCTTTCACTTATGGTGTTCCTGAAAAAACATAGTGGCAGACTCGGTATGAATTTTCCTCTTCCAACGAAACCTTACTAGTATAGCTACCAAATGGTGCATGAAGCTACCAGAGGTTTCCCATAGCCCTTTTGGGACAATAAACACTGATCATTTTACATATTTTCATCTACCCATATGACACGACTTAGGTATGGAAATTATCACATAGTTTCAGTAAAACACTCTTACCCATATCATGAACCACATCTAACTGTGGCCTCAAAGATGCACATTGTGTAAAATTGACATCCAACCTCAGTTTCTTTTAGATCAGTTCATTAAATCACATGAACAAGTTATTTCTAAGGATGTGGTTATCTCCATGACAAAAATTGAGGAAGAGACCATCCTAAAGGCCCAATACTTTGATCTCATCTATGCATAATCAGGGTGCCAATAGACCGTACTTTCTGATTCCCCTCAGCATCAGTCATTGGATTCTCTTTAGCATGTAGGGACATCCCATTTAGTAGATGGGATTATTGTGTCCATTTTCTCATATGAAAAATATCCCCCTCCACCTACTCTTGTTCCACCCTCCCTATGGTGGTGCAGTATCAACCCATCCCCATTGTCTTGGCTTCCTGTACTATTATCCCAAATTCCCCACTTGGAAAGCTTCAGTATGGACCTTATAGTCCTACTGACCCAAATGCAATCCAAGCAAAATTTGTTTCTCCACTACAAATGGAAAAACATGTTCCTATCTCCACATCGTATGTAGCACAATAGGAATATATCCCACCATTGGGGTACAACCGTTACTACCCATTCTTTTTTCCCCTTGGTTTGGCCCCCATGCCTCATATTGGGGTGAACTTATTGCAACTTTATTTCCAATAGCAAACTCAACAGTTTGAGGAGTTGAATATCTACATCCCCCCTGAATTCTCTAAATCGGAGAAAGAAGAATGGAATGAACGAGTAGCTCCAACAAAAAGGGAAAGGGAGAAAGCCCCCTCCATGACATAACTAGAACCAAAGAAACCAAAAAGAACAAGGGGTAAATCCCCACAAATAATGCAATAAATACAATTCGAGGACCCATTATTTGTTCTCAATCTATGGAGAGTATGGTCATTGCACTCACCATTGTCCACTTATCCCCGACTTCCAACAATTGGCAGAAGAAAATAAATATACAACAACAAACCCACTCTCATGCACTCAATGCACCACTACCACAACAAGTAGTCTTCCAGGAATCCTTTTCTAATGAAGGTGTTGTAACCCAAAAACTAGACCCTCACCATGCAGTTGATTGTTCATTTGAAAACATTTACATGAAATTGGAATTCATTAACCTTTAGACTCAAGACAAAGGGTATATCAATATTGAACCCTCTTCACTCATAGAGGAGGCCTCCATCCCCTCGGGAGGCCCTTTGCATATTTCATGCCTAATCATGGAACAAATATAGAGGATACCCAAGGTTCCACTTTCGTGTACCCCCCAAAACTCTTGTATGAAAGTCACCCACAATTACAACATTGTGGATGACTTAGCTCAATATCTAGTTTCCATGTCAACCATAGACGTGCTTCAATAATTCTCATCATAATGAAACACATTACTGCATTTATGTGGTGTTGTCAACCCTTCTAACTCACTCCTCATGTATTTCAACCTTGACAAAGGAAACTTGTGACTACCCTTGTTAATCACTTTCCAAGTTCAAGTCATAGTTAAAAACATTATGATTCATTGCTACATCATCGATGAAAAAAAATCCACTTGTGTCACTTCTTCAAATTTTTGGAAAATATTGGGATCACCTGAGTCAGTCCCATCCTCTATCTCCCTTCATGCATATGATGGGAAACCATATCAACCATAAAAATTGTACTATAATGTTTCCATAAAAAAAGGGGGCAAAATGGTCATGATCGTTACTGAAGTAGTCAATGCACAACTTGACTACAATATCCTCCCAGGGTATAGATACATGTATACCATCAAGGAAGCTTCCTCCTTAAACTTCTACATCATGATGTTTCCCTTTAACATGAATATCCTCGCCCTTAACCAGGTTAACTACTATGTCCCCTACACCACTACAAATCGTAAGAACATTTTACCCATAGTATGATAATTCAAGAAACCTCCTTATGTTGACGTCTTCCTGGGTGTGTACAAATATTTCGACCTCCTAGGGGAAAATTTAGGCCCTCCACTTGAAATATGCACCCCGATATAAGGTCTCAAGTGCACTTTTTTCACCTCCAATAATTTGTCAAGTTCCAACCCAACAACATCATCATCAACATCCTCCACAAGTCATGGAGTAGAAAAAAATTGAATTCCTCTCTGCGCCACATGTTCTAGACTCTCTTCTTATATCCTCCCACTGGGATAAAAGGAATGTCGTTTATGGCTTGGTTAACCCTACCCGATATCACTTTGGGAACCCTTGTGGGATACCTCACACCACTCTACCTAGAGATGGTTGTAAAACCCCTAGTATACTATGAAATGGTGCATGTTAAGTGGGTTATTCCTTGGGTGCACACCCCGATCCAATGACACCTAGGAACAAGCCATTATCATCTATCACAAAACCAAGCAATGAGGGAATAAATGAACCCAAGCTGAAATACCCCACCACAAACAAATAACTCCACGAATCTTTATCAGGAGCCAATAATCCTAAATATATGGTAACAACTCAATAAATGTTGAATTCTCACATTATTACTGACACCCCTACCAAGTGAGTCACACCCACCCCATGTGCTCTATGTGATCACTGAGACCATGCAATAAACCTCTGTCCCACCTTGATAGAGATTCAGAATTTACTAAATACATTGATCAATGTCACACATGCAACACAATTTATTTCTATGGGAACATCAATCTCCTACGCACCCAACAAAACCCTTAAGTCGAAATTGTTATGCACCAATAAAGTGTGTTTGATTTCTTTTAAATTTGGGCACTATACACAGCATTGTCTTGATCTCCATTTATTTTGTGATGCATTGGAAATTGTTCGCCCCTCCCACCATTTGGTTGAGAGTCCTCCATCTCAACCAAAAACCACTTCTTTAAATTTTGTTACTATATCAGTAGCCACAAAATTTTTTCCTAACATGGAGACAATCATCGCAACGACCACTTCCTCTAACACACCTACTCCACAACCAATCTTTGTTGAGATAGAAGCACATCATGATGAATGTACCTCCTATGGTAATCATTCCCATATGATACCCAACCTCTCTAGTACAAACATACAAACACAAACATTTCCAACAACTTTCGCACAAGACCCTAAACGCATTAGGATATCATGCCCATGTCAATCATGTGGTGATACTTTCCATTATTTGTTTCAGTGTCCCATTTTACACATTGAACAATAATTTATCCTTGATTATATGCATCTACAATATCAACTTCTCCACCTCAGGGTATTTTCACAATAATCACCTGTAGAGAAAGCTTTTCCCTCCCTAGCTGATACCATCAAGAATGTATCCTCCCTGGCTAACCTACTTACCTTTCACGAATCATTGACCTCCGATGAAGGCCATAATATGGCACATATATTACATACATAGTAACAAAAGGTCCCCACACCTATGTTAGGTGCATATCTAAGACTTATAGCTCCTAGATATGACTCGTAATCCCAATGTAAGAAGGACCCCGCCAGTGCACAACTTAAATCCCGTTGTTCATCATCACTTTAAAAATAAAAATGTTGCATATTATTTTTTCAATCCCATTGATGGAAAACTAAAGGTATCCTTTATTTACAATGTATATGAACAACTTCACAAGCAACTACATCATCTTTACATATAGCATAATTCACTAGTTAAATAATCTCGCCTTGCGAGGTTGTGCCATTTATACCCCCACCAAAATCTATATCACACAAGCAGATTTTCCAGGGGGAACTTGCTAATAATCAAGAAAAATACATTGTCATAATTGGTATCTTAACCGACACAACCCATCTCAGCATTGTCCATCTTCATGCGCAATTAGATTCCAACCTAGTTATGTCGAAACTAAACAATGTCTTTCATGTCCTCAATTTGATCCTTTTCTATAAGTTCTTATAGATACACCTTCTCATATGATAGTTTGAAACCATTACTTGCATGAATGTTCAAAAGAATGTCAATGTATTCGTTGACTATGTCACAAATGAGGCATTGAACTAGCACTTAATACATCATATTCTACCTAACCCTGCACAAAAAAACAAAGCATATCTATCATGTGTAAGAAAATATCTCTATGCATCGATAGATACTGTCACATCCATACATCATATGATGATAATGACCTACGTATGTATTAGTACCCACTACTCCACATCAATGATATCAACATATAGATAACATCATCATCATCATCAAAGACACATAGACACATCATACATGGAAAATATACAACATGTTGCCAAAATGGTAAATATATATGTATGTATGTATGTATGTATATATATATATATATATATATATAT